>WBMV01008223.1:8730-241410 GCA_013396655.1 Campylorhamphus procurvoides | reverse complement strand
GGGGGGAGAAAAAGAGAAAACCTCAGAAAAAAGTGAGACGAATAATATTAATTTAAGAAAAGGAAGTAAAGCACATGTGGTCTCAGTAGTCAGTAATAGGAAGCTGACACTGAAAAAAACTTGACACATAACTAAGGATAGACAAATAGCAAAGACAAGCAGTACTGGATATTCATAAAGGAGTATATACATATGTATTGAGATAGAAGGAACTCACAAAGAGGTATTGAAGTCCAGCTCCTGGTCCTGCACAGGACAGCCCCAAGGATTGCACCACATGCCTGAGAGCATAGTCCAATTGCTTCTTGTGAGACACTGGATTACTGTATTAATTATTGGATTGGACCAACTCAAGTACGTGTGTGTGTGTGTGTGTGGTGGGGGTGAGGGACAGGTCACTTTTCATGGTGTGAGGTGTCACCCTGTCCCACATCCCAGCCGCTGTGAGCATCCCAGGGCAGCTGTCAGTCAAAGGCAGTGTGGGCGCACAGCCCATAGCACAGCCCGTAGCAGAGCCCATAGCGTGGTCTATATAGCACAGTCTATACAGCACAGCACATAGCACAGCCCAGGGCCCCTGACCCAGCCCCACATGGGCTGGCACACTGCAAGTCCCGCCTGGGGGTGTGGGTGTTGGCACAGGGCTCAAAGTACATAAAAACAGCAACATGTGCTCTCCAAGCACATTCCAACCCTCCATCTCCTGTATTGCTGCAGCTACACCTATCTGGATCTGCTGGATCTAGGCATGGTAGCTTTATGGCTCTTGTTCTTTCTCTTTCTTTACTTTCTTTTCTTCTCCTAATCATCTTTCTTAATATTTTGGGTAATTTTGGGCCAGATGAGCCAGGTGGATTTTGCTAAGTTGTGTTAGCATGTACTAAGTCAGCGCTTTGTGGAATGCTTTATTTTGATTGTGTGTTACCCTTCAAACATTTGATTGTGTGTTACCCTTTAAACATTTGCTGAGTGCCCCTATTTTCTAAAGTTTACCAGGAAAGTGCCTCCTGAGAAAATATGTGCAGTGTGTTCTGCTTTGTGTTCTCTCTTAAGCTGTTAAAAGAACTGAAGAGTTTTCTAATATATTCAGAGAGATGATATTGTGGAGCCTTGTATATTTTTTAAAGTAAAACCCCTTTGGTGAGCCCATAGCTGGAGACTTGAGGTCTTACACTTAATGAACGCTATCAGGCTTGGTGCTGTGGCCCCTTCCCTGGGGAACCTATTCAGTGCCCACACACCCTCTGGATGAAAAACTTTTCCTAATGTCTACCCTAAACCTCCCTTTGACACAGCTTCATGCCATTCCCTCAGGTCCTGTCACTGGTCAGCACAGAGAAGAGATCAGTGCCTACTCCTCCTCTTCCCCGCATGACAAAGGATGCGTGAGACCTCCTTTCAGTCCCCACTTCTCGAGGCTGAACAAGGCAAGTGACCTCAGCTGCTCCTCATGAGGCTTCCCCTCCAGGCCCTTCACCATCCCTGTTGCCTTTCTTTGGATGCTCTCCAGTAGCTTCATGTCTTTTTTTATATTGTGGTGCCCAAGACTAACCACAGAACTCAAGATGAGGCCTCACCAGCACAGACTAGACAGGAACAATCCCCTCCCTCTTCTGGCTGGCGATGCTTTGCCTGATGTCCCCCAGAACAAGGCTGGCTCTCCTGGCTGCCAGGGCACTGCTAACTCACATTCAACTTGCCAGACACCAGGACCCCCATGTCCCTTTCTGCAGCACTGAATGATTTTGGAAGCAAAGGACTCAACCTGAAAGGAAGTATAAAATAAGCAAGAAAATCTGTGACAGTGGAGAGAGGTAGTGGAGGTGACAGCAGCAGACTAAAGCCTGCCAGAAGTGGTACCATGTCCCTGCCGTGGGTGCTGCCAACAGCCATGTGCAGCTCGCCCACAGCTACCATAGGGGCACCCTGGGAACCTGTACCCTGAGTGAATGCAGGTCTCTTCCTGTGTGCTGTCACCTCTGGGGTAGTGAGGGACAGCACAAGGCTGCATTTCTCTGTGTGTGCGTGCTTGTGTGTGTGTGTTCATGAAAAAATTAGAAGTTCTAATTAGGGTTTTGTTACAGAAGGATGTTCCGTAATTTCCAGGTATTTACTAACTATTTCTAAGTATCTAGTGAATACGTAGTTCACTTAATTATATGGTATTAAGAAATTGATAAAACATTTCAATTCTGATTTGGTTTAAACTATGCAGTCTTTCCCCACTGTAGCAAGTCTTCACTTTCATCTGAAAAGATAATAAATAAATGAATGAAACTGCAGGGTTTTTTGTAATTTCTAGACTATTATATGCTCATGTGCCAAAAATATTTGCGGGGGGAGGGAGGGGGGAAGGAAGGAAAAGAGAACAAAGAAGAGAATATTGCTATTTTTCCATGATAGAAAATTATGAGATGTTCTGGCTAATTCAGGAAAAGAAGACACACAAAGTACAACAGCACTGAATGTTTATAATCTCTATGAGGTTGACAGTGTTCAGTGAATCCATATGGAGTATCAACTAACTTTGTAATTCTATTATATATTTGTATTAATGCATACTGAAAAGGCTTTGCTTATCCAAGCAGCAACAACATCCCTACTAGCAATAGCTAATAATGCACCTTGGGGCATAGACTGATGCTGAGAATATAACATTGATTTTTAGACACTTTCAGGAAAGTTAAAATTTTAGACAAACCAGTAGTATTTTCTGTAGCAAGGCACTTAGTAGTCAAATGTGCAAAAATTATTAAATAACCTCCATCTAGAAGACTCCTAGCAACAAAAACTTAAATATCAGTAGTGATTATTGATGTGGCACTGTTGCAATGAAACCTATTCATATTTCTTTTATTTAAAGAAGGATGTGGTCCACAGATCTCCTGCTTCTAAGCATCACTGAAGGCCTCACTGCAGTCTTTAATCTTCTTTACACCATTTGGAATCTTTTAATGAAGTGAAAACTGTGAAAAAAGTAGAACTATAGATGAATATTTACAAAACATAGAAGAAAAATCCAAATTAAAATTGCCATCCACAGACATAAGCTTATCCTGGGTTTCACTGATAAAATGATAAAAATGGTTCATGTTGCATTGGAAGACCCATTCTTTGTGTCCGTTCACAGTAAATATACTAATACTTTCCCCTAAAGACTTGAATTTTCCTATAGTTTGACAAGATGCCTGTCATAACACATGCAGATACAACGGTAAGTGTTATAAAATTCTTAATAAGGGTAGATAGGCAGAAATTCAAAATATAATGTAGGTCAGATCTTTCCACTTGTTTGAGCTATGATTTGAAGAAGGGAATTAAATTCCCATATCTCACTGACTTTCACTGGGATTTAGGAACCAGGAACTTCTTTAAAAACCCTAGCTTTTATTGAAAATTCTCACGGTCACTTTGAGAACCATCCTCTTGTGTGTCAGGTGCACTTTAACTGGATTTGAAGGCAGTTACTCCTCCCCTCACCGGACTTGGAGATACTCCTTTGTGAGCTGTAATGTGGGCTCTTCAACACATTTAGTTCTATGAATAATTAATGTGTCTCCTGCTCTCACCACTTGATTTCCAGTTATTTGAGTTGCATGGAGTATGCTGAGCCAGTTTCATAGCTCCTAAACTCAAATGCAGGTTTCCAATCTCATTAAGTGTAATGGGATATGAAAAATAAGTTTAAATTTGGAAAAAAAAAAAGAAAAAAATGGACTCTAAACCTGTCTCACATTTCTCAAAAATGCTAAAAATAAAATCTCCAAGAAAGTAAACATAGGTGGTTCTTATGGGAGAAGAATTGGAAGATTGTATGCAAAAACTGAGGGGATATCATGCACCGGTTTTTTGTTTGGCTTTTTGTTTGCTTGAAGTTACAGAAGTGTTTTGCTTGTTTATTTCTTGTTCAAAAAACATTTGAAATATCTTTTGGTTTTCATTCATTCACTAAACATACCTTTGACAAAGTCTATAAAAGCAAATTTGTTATTCAAGTTAGTCACCACACCTCATGGATGAATGAAAAAATAAAAAAGTTTTCAAGAGGTAACCAAAAGTACTGCCAGTATGAATACATATGTACTTATGTACTAGACAGAAGGAAAAAAAAATCAGATGTCCTTCTCAGACAAAATAGATCAATCTCATAGTTTCTGTAAGATACAAGCTGAATCTGAACAGCCTGGATAATTTTCAGAAGCAGTCATATCAGAGCAGATATAATAAAAAAAGAGTAGCTGCAAGAAAACAGACTAGAATGGAAAGGGAATGGAAAACCTCTAGGCCATTCTGGAAGCAAGCAGGAGAGTCCAAGAATTTTTTGTTATTGAGGTACTGAATTAAAATAGTAGTTGTGAAAACTCTTAACAAATGTTGACATATTATATTTACTGACTTTAGAAATATGTCTTCACTTTCATGGAACCAGCTATCCATGGAAAAATTCTTTCTTTAAGCCATGTGATTCACAGTGCTGATTTAATTTATTCATCACAGTTTAACCACTTAAATTGAATTAGTTTAAAATTATTTGTACAAAAAAATAAAAAGAGAAGGAATATCTTCTTCTGGAGTAGTTTCTCTGGTTTCATTGAGTTTTAGTTTAGATCTTAATTTTTTGGGTTTTTTCTGTACCTTTTATATCAGAGACTTAAAATTATGAGAATAACTAAATACCATACTATTCAACTATTTATCCTTGTACTAAAACAATAAAATTTACTTACTAAATATAAAATTTATTAAAACAATTAGAAAATTTTATTAGAAAAAATTCCATAACTTTTATTATTTACAAGAGAAATAATTTTTTAATTCCTTGGCATGGTGTTCTTATTTACCTTTTTATTTCTTTAGGGCAGAATTTCAAGCCTCCTTCCTTTATGATTCTTAGGCATCATTTACTTTACTTTTTCCAAAAGCTGAGTGGTAAAAAAAGCCTTGATCAGAGGTTGCAATCTTTTCCTTTCAGCTTAAAGTCTAAGAAGCTTGACCTTTTTGCTGCTCACTCATTTAAATTTTCAGGTTCATACCTCAGAGATATATGGGGAGTTTTTAGTTTTGCAGGTGAGTGGAAGTGAAATGTCCACCTCAAGTGCAGAAAGAAGGATAGAGGAAACAGTGGGTGTGCAATAACTTTTTCCCTTCAAGACCTGACGTCTTTGATTCTCTCCTCTTTGCAGCATCTCAGTCTGTTTGGGTAAGACACTGCCAAGCAGCATTAATCCTAAGAGTGTTCTCACGAGGTTGAACCTAAGAACCACCCAGCCCATCCTCCCATCTCCAGCAGTGACCCAGAGCAGTTTGTCACCCCAGTAAGCATATAGTGATGTTCTCCCAGAACACATCTACAAGCAGAGTACGTACAACAGAGTACACAGGGTGACATACAACGCAGAAAATCTCATCATGCTATGGCTATCCATGGCATGTTATAGATCTATCAAGTAGACAAACACTGGAACAACATTTATAACAGAAATATCTGGAAGTATTCAACTGCTTGAATACAGTCCACCTTTATGTGATGTGGTGATTACACATACAAAAATATAACTGGCTTCCAGACAAAAATATGATTCAACTTACATTTATCTGAAATATGGAAAAAGCGTTTCATGTACATATAGGTGGATTAAAATTCAAGATGCACAATAGATTTTTAATCCTAAATCAAACTTGTACAGAAGTACCCTATATTGTTCTTGTTTTGAAAACTTATTATATGCTTCCTAGTCTACTCTCAGTTCTGTAAATATATGTATCAATAATAAATGTATGTGTAAATAAAACTGCTTGATAAGAATAATACTTAGCTTTTTTTTTTTCTTTCTGGTTGCTTGTAAATATGACATGAAACATAGACTTATCTAAGCCAAAGAAGGTTTTAGAGATAAGGCACAATACTCTCCAGTTTCATTAAGAAGCATTATATAATCCTAACATGGCACTGTAGATGTCAACTGATCTTCCTATGAGAGCAGAAGGAGCATTACATATGTTGTTTAAAACATTCTGTAAAAGTCATGAGGATTTATGTTTGGAATGTTCTAGTTAAAACATGAAATTCAGACTGATTCTGTTTAATATATTGTGAAAAATTGGTGGAGTGTTACTGGAAACAGTGGTGTCTTACTGCCATGCTCCAGGAGTGCTGACACCTTTCATAGTGGGCTTGTTCACAATGGCTGCTGAGTTACAAGGTCTGGGCAGCTGGGGGCTGTGGGGGTGACAGACATGGGAGGAGTCCATGGAATGCTCTGTGCTGGGCACAGACGATTCCTGACAGCTCTGGCACAGGCATAAACACCCTGGTGTGTGCCAGGACTTGGGGCAGTTGAAGGAGCCCAGTGGTCCCGCAGCAGAGGCAGGTAGCGGTGGGGACAAGGGCTGCATGAATACACTCTTAAGGGATGCGGCTGCAGCCCACCCACACGGGTTGCCCCTGCTTCAATCTCCTGTAGTTGTTGCACCTCCTCACCAGAGGAGTTTTCCTCAGCTGTGTGTAACCCTTAGAGTATACAAGGGAAATTAACTCCAGAGAAGGGGAGAATGTATGACTTTGACTCATTGTGTGTACTCTTGTCTTCCCCAATAGACAAGTTAGTCAAAAGTCTGGTTTTATTGGCAATAGATTACATGTAATTCTCTGACTCACCAACATTTTGCCTGGGACATGGTTGGTTATAATAATGGTTTATAAGGCCTACTACATTCTTTTTTTGGTATATTCTCTTCAATGCTGGTGTGTAATTAAAGACTGGGCTCTTTGAGACATGAATTTACATGAAAATGGCCCTAGAGGTGCAAGTTATTTCTGTTAATGAAAAACCAGAAACAAAAATTTTAAGTTTTCTTGTCTTTCAATACTATTATTTCATCTCTAATTAGTAGTGTCATCTTAAACCTCTATAAGAAACTAATACCAGCCTAAATATGTAATTTAAACTTAAATTACAAGTTTGGGGTTTTTTTTCAGTCATCTAGAGTTATTCATATTCCTTTAGGAGTAGAGAGATGCTTCAATTGCCATGTTAAAAACAGCACTTAATTTTTCCTTAAAAAAAAAATTCCAGTTCATTTCTGTAATACAAGTGTATACTATTTTTGATTCTGTAATAGGAGACACAAGATGCTTTAATGTTTTATGAACTCATTCACTTTAAAAGTAAAACAAAGTATTTTCTGCAATTGTTGTCCGGAATGTAATAAATTATATATACTCAGTCATTAATCAGAAAAAAAGTTTATAAAAACAAAAAACATAAAATCAGTTCAGTATAAATAGGAATAGCTTCATTATCTCCATAGTAATGCATAGAAATCTTAAGAAAATATAATTGAATTAATTTTTTAGCTTTTGTAATGCCATTATGCATTCATACTTTAAGTAGAAAGAAGGGGCAACAATTTATCAACCCAAATCTGTTGTCAGAACGACAGTAGCTAGGAGTTCTTCCAGATGATCTGCCTAAATGCTTTTTCCTTATACAGCAATAGAGATAATATTATAACATCTTGGAAAATATATGAATGGTAGGGTAAGAAATATCTTCTTGATTTTATACTGTAGGGTTCTGCTTAGGTGAGACATCTTCCCCTTTTCTAACTACAAAAAACAGTACGATAGTAGGAAAATGACATTGTTGCCTAGAAATATAGGAAGTTGTTAGTAAGTAAAATACTTGAATTATGGACTTGATTGGGCTCAGTCAAAGAGCCCCAAACTTATACACTCAATATAGCTTTTAAGAGCTAACCATGTCTTGTTTTGATATATACGAAGTCATCTCTGCTGTGTTCTCATAACTGAATCTCCTAGAAAGTAAAGGGTCTTAGTGGCAGCTGTACCAGTTTTCAGTCCTTCAGTATCACTATACAGCCCAGCAAATTTCTCACCAGGCCACTGGCATCATGCATACACAGCTGCAATAAATAAATGGGACTAATTGATAAAAGCAGCTGTCTTTTCTTAATTGATAAAAGCAACTGTCTATTCTTAATTAAAGACTCTACTTTTTTGTTTTGTTTTGTTTAGTCCTTGAAAGATGTATTATAATATAGGCATAGATCCCCAGTCTAGAGTTGGATGTTCCGCTGGCATTGGTCTCCAGCTGTATTCGTGAAGGCCAGCCAGCGGGAAAAAGACAACTCAAGTAACACATTACTACTGTTTTTGTGGGACTGCATTATGACACCAGTGGATGACTTCAAAACCGAGAAGGCTTTGGGACATCTCAGCGCAAGACACAGAATAGTATTGCAAATTGCAACACTGAAACCTAGTAAACTTATTTTTATATTTCTTATAAAATCACATTTTCTATTTTCAGTCAATTCCACTGAGTTCTTCAAATATATATTTCATATATGCTGGGTGATTTTTTAGCATTAAACTACTGTAAATCTAGTGATTTTCAACTTTGAATCACACTTTTCATTCTTTTTTAAGAGAAGTACAAAAATGTCTTTAAAGGCAAAAGAACAGAGTATTTTTTAATTTGAAAATTACATGATTAAAATTTAAATATATTACAATTTGGAGTATAGAGGCACAAAATCAATTTTGCAATTATTTCCACAGCTGGTTTCTTTTTACTTCAAGTTGTGTTTTACATAGTCTTCGTTCCATTACCAAACATTAAGTATAATTTGGATAAGTGAATTGATCAAGTGTTTCTTCTGATTTTGATTATATTCACAAAGGGAAACAACTTATACTGCTATACTGAGATAGTCCAAAAAGGGAGAAGGGAAGATTAGGAGATTATCAGCATAAAAAAAAACCCAACCCTTTCCCCCCTTTTTACATTCTCCAGGTGTGCATTTGAATATGTTTATATATTGTACTGAAATTTTTTGCAATTTCAATTCATTTAGAAGTGTCAGGGTAAATAGTTCTTGGTTTTTTATGTAGTCTTACAGGGTTAAGAGTGGAGAGTGAATTGTCAGCAAACTTTATGTCCTCTAGTCTCCACAATCTATATATGTTATAGCATATATAATCTCTGATCTCTGATGTGTTCAGCCTAATACTCAACAGCTTCATTTTCTTCCTTTCTTTTAGGGTATTTGTTATATTTGAAACCCATTTTATCAGGGTATGCAGAGATGCTTTGGATTTGGTGGTAGTTTGCTTTTTGTTTTTATGTTTTTTTGGGGGGGTTGTTGTGGGTTTTTTTGTTTTAAGTCCCTAGAGCCTTGGGTCTTGATAATTTTCTTCACTTATCTTTAAAAATGCCTTTGTTCTTCCTATGTGCTTCTGTCTCTTTGCTTGTGACATTCCTTCTAACTATAAGTTTCCCTTAATTGGCAGGTTTGCATTTGAGTTTCGTACGTGGAGTGACCCCTTGTTCCTTGTTCTGCAGTGTCAGGAAACAGAAATGTCATTGCTGATTAGGGGCCTGAACCCTCTGCTCCTCCTTCTCATACAGTAGGCAATCTTGTTCTGTACACACTCTAGCTGCAGGGTCAGCCTTAGGGGAACTCTAAACAAGTGTCCACATGGGATACCAAAGTGGAAGGGGCACTGATAGGGGCAAGTATTCTTTGAGCTCATTTGTCTACCACAGAAAGTCACTTCTGTCCCTTTAAATGTAAAATGTCCACTGGCATTGCCCTAGTGTGTACATTTTAACCACATAGAAGCATTTTTGTGCCTCTGGCTTACTACACATGTACATCAGTGATGTTAATAACATCTCTGCCTAACAATGTGACACTGAGATGTACTTCTAATGGTTGTCTTTCCTCTGAACTGAGATACAAAAGCTTTCATTTTTGGATCTGAAACCCTCTGTTAAACCAACTTTGACCTCATCCCAGGGCACGATTACCTAGTCTTGCTTGGGGCACCTGAAGCTCTAAAGATGGCCCTGTGCAGCTGTGTTGAAAATCTCTCTGCTTAGTGCACAGAGTGCATCCTGTCTTACAACTGAGTGGAAACCTCTGTTTTTTTCCACTTTTGCTCCTCACCTAGGGAAGTGGAATAAACCAGGAGAGGGAGGACAAGAAACTACACAGAAAAGAAGAACAGAAGGTAGTGTCTTCAAGTGACAGGTAGCATGCATAAGACCAAAACTTCTCCCTAAACCAAAGGATTCTGCAAAACAGAGAAGCTAAAAAGAGGGGAGTGGGAATAACACTTTACTTCCTACCACATTTGTAGCCTGAAGGAAGTCTGTGGACAATTACAAAGATGAGGAAATGGAAATGAAACATAAAGGACTAACTATGGATTCCTTTATAACAACTGAGAAAATTGATATTGCTTAGAGTATTTCAGGAATAAAGATTTACTTTTCAGCTTTACTCCCTAGTGCAGGCACAAGACCTGTTCTGTAGTCACAAGGATAAGTTGTTATCTACAACAACTCTCCATATCCAAGCTAAAGCTATTAATCCATGAGCTCATAAGCTCATATGGATTTAATTTTCGTTTTACTTATCTAAATAGCATTACAAATAAAATATTTTTACATGTGTTAGAAAAAAAATCACAAAACCATTCTTAGAAGGTGAATTTCTCTGTGCTTATTTTGTCACAGACATAAGTATATAGGTCTATTATTACATATGGTTGCTGTTGATATATATTTTAATCAACATACTAAATATCTACATTTTTACGAATTTATAGACAAAAGAGAAAAATGGAAAGATAATTTGTTGTTTATTTTTCTAAAAAGATATAATTTAGAGTTGCCTGTGAATCACAAATTCCTTCAGTAAATAAAACCTTTTACCAGTTTCATAAGGCTGTCTTTAGAAGAGATGTAAAATTCAGCCCTTCTTGCCTGGCTTGTCATTAAAAATCCCACGACACTTTTCACAAGGGAAGGGCTATTAGCTATAATACTCTGGCCAAAGTCCAAATCACTCTGTGGCTACCAAATCCCCGGTTGTAGAAGTTACTCTGGACTTTCCTCAAAACCTTGCTATGTAGAGCAGCATTTTTTTTTCTAACAGGCAATATCATTTTGATAAGACTTACATGAACATTTAATATGATTTTTTTTATCAATACAGTAAGCCTGTAAAATAAAACGTAAGATAATAAGTTTGTAAGTTCTCAACAGTAAGAAAAAGAAACAGATGTTTTGAAACAGATTATTTTGCATGTCCTCCTTTTTATGATTTTTTTTTTTCCCCTCATGAATTTTCAGGAATAAGCTTATACATAGTTCAGTGATATCTGTTCCCTGATATTTCACCTTTACCTGGAATCCATGGGCAGGTATTTAAACAAGTAATCAGTCCTAGAATTTTGAGTTTCTCCCTTTTATTAAGTAATTGTTTTAGATAATCCAGCTGAAAAAAAATGCATTTAGTATCATGTGTTTTGATGAGATGCTGTGAGGACATTTGGTTATCCAAAAGGTTATCCTTACTACTGAAAAGCAGAATGTATGTTCCATTCTAGGCCAACTGTAGGAGCTGAAAAGTGGTTTCTTCTACTCTACACAGGATGAAAGTATGTACTATATTTGATGCTGTTTCTCCATGCCATGTGGATGACACTAGTTCAGGATAAGCCTACAAGTGCTGTCTCAGACCAAGAGAGATTTTCAGCCACATAATTAGCCCTTCACTTTCCCGTATGCTGAATGCATCTAAAAGTTGTCTGAATACATCTCTTACCATTTACTTCCAATGCAACTTAACACAATACAATTTCACCAAGCTAAACTGAAATTCAGTAGGTCTAGAATAGGGTGACATTTTGTTAAGGAGAAGGCAGTGGGGAACCCTAATCAACTGAGGCTACTTCTAAGGGTTGCAGTAGGGGTTCATATTAGGCTTGACACTCTTCAATATTTATCAATTCTCTAAAAAGAAAAGACAAAATCAGAGCTGATAAAATTTGTGGGATGACACAAAGATTGGCACAGTAGTAAATAATGAAGACATAGTCATGGGAAGTGATCTGTAGCACTTGATGACTGGACCAATTAAAATAATATACATTTTATTACAGCGAAAGTCACAGCTATGATTTTGCAGGCATAAGGACCTACAATTAGGTGAAACATTAGAAAAGTTGAAGTTGGCCGTTCCAGTTTGGTGCGTATGGGTATGTCCTGTTAAAGATGGGCATATACAAGTCTATATGAGAGCAAGAAAGAAAATCTCTCTTCTGTCTTGCCCTGACACTCACAACTTCCTTCTAAGAACTGACTGACTTCTGAACCTTTTATTTACATTCATGTTTCTGAGTTTACTATGGTTAGAGGAAGAAGAAACATGGATACAGTTCCATCTTAAGACTTCACCAAGTTTGAGTCCCATTTCTAGAGTATCATAAGCTGTCCTCACAAGACATTGACAAGTGTACCACCGTAGACAATTCAATATGAGCCTCCAGTTAAATGCCATAGCAAAAAGAAACAGTCTGACTTGTTGATATGTTAAAGGAGAATATTGAGTAGGATTAGGAAAGCAATTTTATTTTAATTTTTCTAGTATGCATTCTCAAAATATTACTGAAAACTTTGGAAGTGTTCAGATAAAAATGATTCAAAGCTGGGCGAAAGCATCAGAGACTTAAGCAACTCTTCATAGATCACCAAACCTCCCCCCAAAAAACCTAAACCCAAACAAAACCAAACAAACGCACCACCCCAAAACCCCCAGGCATACTTATAACTGCAAGGAAATGTCTTCATGGGGAGAAAGATTAGGCTCCTAAAGGATCTGTAATGTGGTCAAAAAAGGCTAATGATGAATATTTAAGAGGCTGAAGAGGGACAAGCTCAAATTAGAAAAAAAAAAAAGAATGATTAGTTATTAGAGAGGAATAGATTCACTTCATGCTATATTTACGTGAAGATAGGACACCTCACTGGAAAATATTCTTCAGTCAGACTCCAATTATTGGCTTCTATGCAGCAATCAGAAGCTAAAAATCTGTTGCTTACTTTACACAGGGGATCAGACTAGAGGTCTCATCATCCCTTTTTTTGACCTTAAATTGTACAGAAATTATGTATAAAATTACATTCTGTTTCACTTTTCACTATTTCAAATCTCACCAGTCTTGAGACTTCACTAGGGCAATTAGCTAAATGTTCACGAGAAAGTGCTGACTCAGGGATATCCCATTATATGTGATTTTAAAATAACAGGAAGCATAAAGCAATACCAGATGTGAAATATCCAAGATGAGTGTGAAAGGACAGTGTCAGTGCAAGCATGAAAACTGAAAAAAGACATAGTCAGTCTTGGGGGGAGGAGGAGAAAAGATGTGGAAGAGGAAGGAGACAGACCTCCAAGGATTAGTTTGGATAAATATGAGATTAGTATCCAAACTTCTTGGTACTTCTCCAAACTAAACTTCTAACCTTTAGAACCTCATCCACCAGTCATAATTCTAACTGATCTTTACTCAAACTACCAAGGTCATAGCTATCAAGGGGCAGAGGAGTGTATTGGAAAAAAACCCAACCAACCAACCAAACAACAAAAAACAACAGGAAAACAAACAAAACCCAAACCCAAACCAAACAAAAAAAATCTTATAAATAATAGTTTATGCTTGTTATGTTTGTGAAATATTTATTCCTGGATGTCCTAACATGGAGTATCTCCATAGCTTCCATCTGTTTATTATCTAAGATGTGTTAGCAAGATGTGACTGCTCATCATGCTGCTCTCCCACAGCATGTCACATTCACTGTAATAACATGTACAATAGAAATAAACTACTTTATCCTTAATAAATTATACTGCCCTCATATATTTACTTTACTTATAAAACATTAGAATAGAGCTCATGAAAACATTTACCCATAAGAAAATCACATAGTCACATATGATCCAATACATGCATTGCTACCTAAGGCTCCTTGGAATAATTTCTTCAGCTGGTAGATAAAAGGTTTATAAATCCATGTCTGGCATTTTTCCAGTAGTGTTATTAAGCTCTTGGAATCCCCCTTTTTGTGTGGTTCCTTTATGTGTTTCTTGCCATTCCAGTATCTCCAAGTTCCTTAATGTTCACCCTATAAACAAATATTGGCACAATGTTGACCAACTATTGTATAATGGAATTTATCATGTATTAAGTTACAATTCTTGAGGTTTTGGTAACCTCTCTGGTTTAATTTCAGTTTTATTTCATAGCACTATCGTGGACAACAGCTCTGACAATCCATGTTTTTTTCCAGATCTCTCTTCTTCCAAGATTTTAGTACACAAACTGTGCAAATGGCATTATCATGATAATTCTGGATCTCAAATTATGACCATTTTGTAATTTTGGGAATGAAACCTTTCTTGAAGGATTTTTAGGGGAAAAAATTAATAAATAGTCTGTCAAAATTATGGTGTTCTACTGCTCTGTGACAGCACAATTATTTCTTTAGTTACGTGAGATAAACATGTTCATTTGAAAATGGCAGTGATAGTCTCCAAATAATCTTATGAAGCAGCATGTTCATTTTGTTAAAAAATCATTATTATCATTCACATTTATCCATAAACTGCTAATCAAACACTGTAAGTTAAAAGGAGGTCCAAAGGAAAGTCTGGTATTTAGGATCTAAGGCTTGCCGCAGTCACAAAGGATTTCATATTAAGATCTTTTCTTCCCCACCGCATTTTAAAACTGTATTCCTCTTCACTGCAGGGGGAAAACAAAAACAAAACAAAAACACCCCTAGAAAACAAACCAAGCCACCAAAACCAAAGTGTTTAATATTTATTGAATCAATGCCTCTTATTGTAAGTAATATGTCACATTTCCATGAATATGAATAAAGACTGATCAAGGATAGCTCTCAAGAAGTTGCCCATTGACTTCAAGGTGTTATTTTCTATTTCTAGCTCTCCATGTTTTAAAATAAACTCCTCAATGTACACCATTCATTCAATCAACAGGCCCAAATACTGCAAAATTAGAAGAGAGGTGTAAAAGTTGTCTGCTAATTTTAATGAGGTGTTAACTTTAAAGGGTTAACTTTGAGCTGCATGGAATTATGAAAAATGGATGCCATAATGTATACATGAAGTACAGTAAATGAACCTTGTACACTATTTCAAAAGACTCATCTAAATAGATACACATTGAAAATACAGTGCAATTCTACAGAATTAATTAAAAAAAAAGCTTTTTCTTCATTCTACTTCTAGACAGTTATTTATAGTAACATGCAATTTAAATTCTTTGCCAACAATTTGATAGTGTTATAAGAATTAGAATGCATCTTACAGAAAATCTAAAAACCCCTTTCTAATGAGATTAATTTGTGCCAGCCACAAGAAGAAAAATGAAAAGTTTGACAATGACTTCCACAAATCTTTTTCGCATAAGTCTTTTCCGTAGCTTTTCAATTTCAATAAGATTTAGATAAGACCTGAGAAGTCATAACTCACTTCCCAAATAGTTCATTTAAATCATGTATTCAGTATTAAGTAGTAGTAGTGTTGTTAAGGGAAGTCAGTAAATTGCAAAGAGCAAAAGAATAAGTGATCCCATAACCTGGAGTAAAAATACAATCCAAAGTGACACTAGTAATTCAATTTTTTTTTCTCAAAAATTTTGAATTACTTATATTGCTGATTCATCAGATAACATCTCTACACAAAACTCTTTTCACAAAAATGCTTGCAAATGTTTCCCTGAAATAATTTCAGTACTAGCAAGGTAAAATAGTAATGCTTTAACTGCTTACAGGAATATTACACACAATTTGACATTACATTCAATTAAAACTAAAGAAGAGGTTGAGTAGACAAAAGACAATTTTGCAGAATAGGAAATGCTGTTCATTAGGAGTACAGGGACTAGTACAACAGGACTTTATTATTGGGAAAGAAAACATCAAATATATGTATTGATTTTTTTAGTGACTTCAGAAATTAATATCCACAGTATACTGCCCATAGATTTTTTTAAATTCACTTCTGATTCATATTGAATATTTTTACCTACTGAATTGCACCACAAAACTAAAATTTTCTGAACATTATGTTAACTAACAATATTAATATTCCAAATAGTGTCTGAGGGCTTTAATTATAGGTACTGGCCTGGAGCTTGATTTCTGACTTTTATGAGGTGGGAATAAGATGTAGACAGGACCGTAATGGAATGATTATCTATCTATCTATCTATCTGTCTATCTATCTATCTATCTATCTATCTATCTATCTATCTATCTATCTATCTATATCTTTGTATCCATGGATACCACATTGAAGATATTAATAAGATGATGCAGATGTATCTGGACAACACAACTTTAGAGGAATTAAAGACTAAGATTGTAAAAGCTAAAAGGTACTGATTCTATAATGAAAATTCTTTAAAGACAAGTTATCAAAAAATAGGTCTTTGACTAATTTTGGATGAGTAGGTCCTCATCTGGAAGGATGTAGTATCTTTCATACATCCTGAAGTCTTCTGCATAAATATATATTCCTGACTTTAATTTCAGAAGCCGTACTGAGGTCTAGTCAAAGAAAAAAGAAGCAAACCAGAAAACAAATATGAAGTAGGGTAATAAAGGCAGTGTATGATTAATGCCCATGGGAAAATTGGAAATACACTAACCCTAAATGCCTCACACACATTCACTAACAAAGCTGGTAACATAAAAAGGCAATATTTTGAAGAAATACAGAAAGTAAGAATGAATGATTTCTTGAGTCAAGCTAAGGAGCATGCTTCTTTCATGAAAACAGCACAGAAGTGGTTTTGCAACTCACTACACTCAAATCAGCAAATAACTTGTCACTTGTGTAGAGTGATGAAACAAAACAAGAATATGGAAACGGGGATAGTAAAGATAGTGAATCATACATGAAGAATGGAGATGGAATCACAAGAGTTTCCCTTGATTACATCATAGACCTAGGCCCAGCACAATTTTTTTGCTAATGCTGTTGAGGTTTTCTTTTATTTATCTGCTCTACATGCCTTTAAAAGTAAGAGATGCTAAACTATCTTCCTCCTTGTAAAGCTGAGTATCTACATACATTGAAAAACTGTAATATTATTTGTTTTCCTCTGGGTTATTTTTGGTTGGGGATCAGTGAAACAATCAAAAAGTGTCATGCCATCAGTGACATAAGTAGTGGCAAACTCAGAGACAAGAACAGTAGTGCAGGAGGGCAAAAAATTCACAGCTTCAGTTGTGATTCTGATTTCCATGGTCCCCTTTGGAAGATACTCTTATGACTTCCACAGCTTTAGGAGCATCACTCTTTTGCTACAAGAATATATATAAACAAAACCCTCTCCTATTTTTGTTAAATGTAGATACTGTTGTACTTTGCTAAGTGGCTTGGGTCACTTTACTATATAAAATTGAAACTCCCTTTTTTATGATCCACTGAGTCGTCATATAGCTGAACTTACTGAAGCAATATGAGAAAGAGAGTTCTGGTTTGAGATTGTGTTGTATTATTATCACATATGTTTATCTAACTGAAAGCAATTCAGAGGAAAAATAATTCTGGTTAATAAATATAGTTCATATATATGGAATTTTTCTTTGCAATTGGAAAACAAATGAAGACTATAGTCAGGATTCCCTACAGTTATTCCTGCTGGATAATCATTAATTTCAGAAGTAAAAAAAAAATAAACCATGTCAAAACCCCTCAAATCCCTAAAGCCAACACCAAATCCCCTCTTTTCCTATGCAATCAATGAATCAATCAAAAGTAATATTCAGTCTTGATTTTTCCTGTTGTTCTTACAGCATTACTTCACCTTGTGAAATGGCATTACTTGATATTTACTTCAACGGAAAATAACTGGAAGAGAGAAACTTCCAGTGGATTTCCTGGAAACTTCAATTCTTCTCCTATGCTCTCCAAAATCTGAGCAAAGTTGTGGACTCCTTTTCACGTCTCATCACCTCACTTTCTTTTCAATCCATTCTTTTCATTACAATAATTTTATAGCTTATTATATCACTCTAGAACAGACAGTGAAGCAAGAAATATTTATGCCCTGTTTATCTCTTTCCTCTACAAGTTTACTTGTCACTTTTCTCTTTACTACACTCCTTAATATTTTTACACTATTTTTATTTTATTTTACTAATGGGAAAATATTTCATGACTGAGTATAATGCTTACATGCCAACATGAAGTTTGACTTGCCAGAAACTTTAGATGCATTTTTTGAAGAATTACTTATAAGCAAATATTTATAAGAAAAATATATAAAGACTTTGAAGTCTGATTTCTATGGATTAAAAGAGAGTTAGTGACTAAATACTTTGAAAATCTGATTTTTAAGATCTTTGCATGTTGATTTCCTATTCTAAAATGTTTCTTGGAGAAGCTGAAATAGGGAGGAGAAGGTACTACTGTGTGGGGATCCAAACTTTTGGCAAAGAGATAGAAACTGAGGCATGGAACCTACGGTAACCTTGTTGATAGCTAAGAGAGGCTATCTCTGAGCCTGGCTGAAAACATTTATGCTACAGACAAGCAGGTCATATGACCTCATTCTTTGCTTCAGTGTGAATGACAGAGATCATTTAAGCAGAGAAATTGTTCTTCAGATACCTGTCCTCTATATGTAGATGTCCATGAGAAGTGGGATCCTTCTGTCATCTTCTCTTGGCTAACTCAATAGGTTGGTTTCCTATTGTTATATCCATGTTAAAACCCCCAAGCAACAGAGATTGCTTGTCACTGCAATCTGACAGGCAATTCTGATCTGGACAAACATAAAACATATCTCCAGACCAAGATGATTTGGAAAATTTAAATTCAGGTCATACTGTGGTTCAATAGAACTGATTGTCTTCCTAACTTTGGTACTTACTGCAGATTCATAGCTCTGCCTTGCCATCTTCCTTCAGATATGCAAGATGTCCTCTAATCTTGACGGATAGGCTCAATTACAATGGTAAGATAACTCTATTATTAAGAAGAACTCTAATATAATAAATCAAACTATAAATAACCCTAAAGGACTTCTCCACACAGAGCTGTACTTAACATATGCTTTATTAAGTAGAGTTTATAAATAATACATTTCCTCTCATTCTCAACATCTCAATTTTGCCTTATGAGGCCCATTTCAAACAATAGTATAATGTCAACCTAATCAAAAAAGTCTTATGAAATATATAAAATTATATATTTCATAGATACAGGATTCAAATTCCCTTTAGAAGTTTAAATTTTGATTATCTCCCAAATTTTGTGTTATTTAGCTGCAAACTGCACAGGAAACCATAGTATTGTTTGCTGAGTTTATCACAATTAAAAATGTGATCATCGTCTATTATTTTTTTAAGAGAGTAAAAGACTTTTAAGAAAGTCTGTAAAAGAAGACTCTCATTTCAAATTTTGGCCTTAAGAGTTAAATCAAGTGAAGTTTTGTTTTCTGAATCCCTGAAACGGAATTAACTCCTTTGATTTTGGCTTGTATTTCCCAGATTTGGCTTTAGCTATCTAAGTTTGTATTCTGTCCTTTTATCAGATTATTAAAGAATCTTACGTATCAGCTAAGGAGAAAATGAAAAGTCCTCTGTTTTTCTCTTTCCATCCCTCCTGACAGCAGGAATTGATTGGCTTGTTTTTTGGCTTTGGTACTGCTAGGTGAGAGCAGTAGGCTTCACTGTTTTGTTCTGAAGGTACTGAAATTTATGGCCACTTAGATCTACTCCAGATGCGGTTCCACAGTTGTGGGCAGCTGCCAAAAACCTTTAGCAGCTGTGCAAATGCTTATGACCACGTAGGGAGAAGCAGTCTCTCAGGAAATATCAGTCAATCTCACAGAGCATGGAAGCTTTGAATTCAACACAATATTCATTGGAAAGCAACTTAGTGCTGTGATCTCAGGCACTGTTAGTTCAAATACTTTTCTAAAGGTTTTTTTTTAAGGAACTTTTGGGTGACTAGGCTTCCATAAGATCATTATTCATGATAGCAGAGTTTTCATTGAATCAGCTCCATACGTGGAATCAATTATGGCCAAACCTTAAAAATTCAGATACTGTGCCTATCCAATCTATCCATAAATTGAAGTAGTGCTTCTCTTTTAGCCTTATTTTTACAGATGAAGACTCAGCATCTCTATTTGCTGTCAAAATCAGAACACACATTGTTGTTAATTACTATGTTTTATTTTATTTTACTTTTTTTGCATAGTTTTAATGGTAAACATGAAACAAATGTGTAATACATGAGGGAGAGTTTCTTCCCATTGCTTGTGCAAATCAGATATTTCAGGCTGGTAGCTATTGGATAGAAAAAAATAAGAGTTTAAAGATCTGCACTGTAGGTTGCTATAGAGGGGATAATTTAATATTACAGTTCTTTTCTTACAATAAATAAAATGTAATTTGAGGATGCTGGTAAGAAACACTAATATATTTTAAAATGTTATAATTTACATTGTAATTAAAAACAATAAACCTGAAAATCAAGACTATGTTATAAAAACAAGCATAAATATAGAATGCTTTCCTAACCTTTTAGACTATGTCTGTTTGGGATTATTAATAGGGGATTCCCCTCTGTACCCTGGGAGAAAAAAGCACCCAGCTGGATGTCAGTTTTCGCCGCTCTAAGATTCCTTGGCTGGATTTCTCACCTCCATTTCTAGCAAGTGTCTGGCATTTTGCCTTCCACTGCAGCCACAGTTTTTATTTACATACTTCCTACTTGGGCTTAAGGGAGAGAAAGGCTATAGTCACAGCCATCTATTCACACCAAAGAGCCCTCTTGATCAGCAGTCCTTACAAGTCTTGTAAACAGAACACAGGTCTGTTCACGTGTTAACAACTGCTGCCAGTTCATCCATACCAACCTAGATACACATGCCTGAAGGAAATATTGCTAATATTTCCAGAAAAAGGTTAGTTCTTTTTCAAGAAACATGAGTTTCAGCTATCCATAATAGCTTTATGGATTAGTCAAGCTAAGTCCTAATTATTTGGTTGAGAATATGCTCAGGATTTTTAGAATTTTATTAGGAGTGATGCAATGAAAACACTTCTATACTAATTCCAAGATAGTCAATTCCAGTGAATTCCAGTGAGATTTTGCTGCTTTTGGTCAGTAAAAAAATCCAAATAAATACTGTCAGACTAAGATTTTGGACAGCTTGCTTAGATCCTTTTTCACTGTGCTTCTCTTCTTGTGGTTTTTCATAGTGATAGAACCCTTTGCCTTTTGGTGGGATACAGTGGCAAGGGAACCAAAATAAGTGTTTGTAAGCGTGTGTGTTTCTGCGGCATGGTTTGGAGTTCCATTGGCTGAACATCTGCAGAAATGACTGTGCAGGAGAGGGGAGAGATTACTAAAACAGTGAATTAGATGCAATTTTTTCTCTAGTCTAGCCTTGTTTACTTGACTTTTCAACCCAGTTTAGCATTTTTCTGGAGGCTGGCCAGTACCATAGGAAGGCAGACACTGACGTAGTTCCTTTAGAACCAGCTATATTACTCTTGACAAAATATAGAACATCAATAAGGACACTTTCAGCTCAGTGGCAATGGAATAGAGCTGATCAAATAACAGGTGGAGCTGACATATTCTTTATCCAAGATGAGCCTGTCATAATTTTGTACTACACTGGACAGATTCTATGAAGTCGGATTGTAACTGAATTCCCACAGGGTGCCTGGCTGGGTTCTCTAATCCTTTCCTTGCCAAGGGACAGGCATAAAAAGGAGAAAGACAGTCTTTACCATTGGTAGAAGCACCAGAGTCAAGATCAGGACTCCCTCAGTCCACCTCCCGTGTCCTCTTAGAGATGACATAGTGGTGGTAATCACTCTGGTTGTAAATGGATATCTGAGTCATAATGCTTGCTGAGGAAAAAATAAACCAGAAATAAGGACTGTAACTGAGCGTAGGTTTTAGGAGGAAACAAAAACTACAGCTGCTCAAGACACATTGACGTGGGGGCTAGAATCAAAGAGAAACAAGATTTGGAGTGATGGGAAAACAAGAGGAATGAAGCAGATCACAGAATCACAGAAAATACTAGGTTGGAAAGGACCTTAGGAGAACACCTGTTCCAAGCTCCTGATGAAGAAATGTGTGAGATAAGATTATCGAGGTACTTCCCAAGTAAAGTCCGGAACATTTCCAGTGAGGACTAGTCCATCACTTCCCTGGGTAACATATTTCAGTATTAATTTTTTCTCACAGTGAAGACTTTTTTATAACAGACAGAATTTCTTCTGAAGTCGTCTGTGTTCATTGCTTTGTGTCCCATACATCATAGTGAAAAGAGAGCCCCTATCTCTTCTATACTTCAACTTTGAGCTATTGCCAGGCTGATTTTCCCTGAGCCTTCTGAACTAGCTCAGATGTTTCATTCTTTCCTCCTATGTCAAGTTATCGCAAAGTATAACCATCTCGGTGGCTCTCTAGTGGGCCCTTTGCATTTTACTAGTTTCTCTTGTGAAGTATGGGCAAACTAGAACTAGACCTAACAGTCCAAGGATCCTAAGAAGTGCTAAGTACAGATCACATCCCTTGAAGCCTTCACTGCTGAAAGGACATTCAGCTAACTCACATTCAGCTTGCTCTCCTGTGGGATTTGAATTCATCATCAACAAAGCAAGTCAATTGCTATGGCAAGACTGCAATAAAAATTTTTATCACAGTTACCAAGTGATTTGCATCTTAAATTCCTTTTAATTTCTTTTAAAATCCCACTGAGGTGAAAGATGCGACATGCTAAATGAGACTTCCCTAGCTCACACCAGATTTTTAGGTTCTAGTCTCCTGTTTTCCAATCAAGAGTCAAATTTCAGTTGTTAACTTTAAGGCTGCTTTCACTGTTAGCTGTCATAAGAACCTGACATCTTAATCCTGATATCCTAACCTATAACTGGCTAAAAACCCCAGAAAACTGATTTAGTAGTAATTTAGTATCATGCATCCTTGTCACCTCTCATGAACTCGGTTTCATCTTCGTGTCATCCACTCATAATGTGAAGATTTTTATAGACCCAAGTTCTTCTGACAACCATCTTTTTATTCTGGTACTTTGATACCAAAGCTGTAATAGCTGAAGTCATAGGCTCAATCTGTAGTTTCCTCATAATTTTCCAGTTTATTCCTTACAGTAACACTTCATTACTTTAAGTCTTCCTCTTCTTTCAACACCCTTAACCCTCTGAAATCATGTAGACAACATCAGAAACTGGCCAAGTGATACTCGAGTGATATCTGTAAAGTGTAAACGCATTAGCCCTTCATACTCTCCAACAATCAAGATAAAGATTTTAAAGTTAGTATTAATTTCATAATATTGATGGGGACTCCAAAGTGTGAATGTATTGAAGTATTTTCAGGAAAATTTCACAGAATTTGCTGAACTGGATATAGCCTCTTTACAAGGGTAATTATTCTTACAAGAGTATTATTCTTTTATCACTGTGGTAGCATTTTAAGATTTTTTAAGACATCTAAATTAGTGTTTTTCTTTGTCCAGTGAAGTTTGCATTTCAAATGGAATCCTTGTATTAACTGTGGAAGGGGGAAAGGCAGAAAGGACAGATAACAGTCATCCTAGAATGATTTATATAATTCTGGACGTGGGGCATTTCAGTACTATTTTTTTCCCACAGACTGGATCAAAGGCTGTAGGGCTGCCAAAACACTTCCACTTTATCTCAATGCTAAAGTGTTCAAAAGGAAAAGCCATGCTTAAGGTTACTAAGACACAATACTTCCAAGGAGCTGCCTGTCAGGTTGTCTACACTGAGCTTTGAGCTCACTTACAAATGCAGTAGTGATAACAATTTCAGAAATGCTTTGGTTGGTCATATGACAATGTCAGAGTTTCCAAAACTCTTTTCAGGCATGATATTTGAGCTACAATGATATGTAACAAAGACTTTTGGAAAATGTGTTTAAAATATTATATCCTACTTAAGGTAGAATTACATGTCAAGCAAGTTCAAATTTGTTATTTAAATATGGCTCAAAGCTCAAAGTAGACTGAAAGAGGCAAACTGTCCCATAGTAATATGATGGAACATTGTCTTTGGTGTTTATAATTGATGAGGATGAAACAAAAGAGACCTCATCATGTATTTTGAAATACATCCTCGTTTCATACAAGATAATTAATTCAGAGTAAAACTTTCAGTGTTTGAAAGGCAAAGATTTTGCTACAGTTCTATTTCTCTGTTCTTCTCTATATTAATAAAGTTTGTGTAGTTCAGATGTCCTTAAATATTGAAAACTTTATTAAGAACGCCCCAAAGTCTTTTCAAGTTATATTTATGTTCTACTCATCTCTAATTAGGACCCTAAGTAGTTTGAAGTGACATACACAAAAGTAAAGGAGCACTGTTTCTGACATAACTAGTCTTGCCAAGGATTTTTGAGCTATAAGAATAAAATTAAATACCACCAGAGTTTTTTTTAAATATCAAAATATTTACGTGCTGTAAGTCTCCCATGGCTTTTTTGTTTTGTTCTGAAAATTCAAATTAAGTTGTAATTTTACTACTTGACATTCAGAGCTTCTCAACAGCCAAAAATTAAGAACTGTGCTTTTCAAAACCAAATATACATATGTTTCAATATAATAAATCTTATTTAGAAATTAAAAAAGTATCTGAAAACTTTGTTATAATAACATTCCAAGAAATATATTCTGTATATCATCAGTCATGGCAGATATGCTAGATAGCATCCTGCATTTTATTAGTCAATGAAGTGAGGAATTTAGATGGGCCATATCAGTAAGTCTGAACTTTTAACATATATTCCTGATGAATAATTTTAGTGCTATGAAGAGACTTTTAGATAGGCCTGTCTTTTACAATAAATTTCCTCTAAGTACTTTGGTATTTTTATAGCAATTGTACATTTAGTTTTTTTAAAAATCGTGAAATGTGGTTTAGGGCTCTAAATAAGCAGCCTATGTATAGAAGCCGCAATATGCACAATAATATGAAAATTTTATTTAGTTGTTCATTATATAAAAGATTTTCCAGATCAAAAGGTTAAAAACACCAGGCTAAGTCCTTCTAAAAATTTTTCCCTGAATTCAAAAAATCACGAGGAAAAACATTTTGTCTTATTATCCACAACAATTTGCCTTGAGACTTTTTTTTTTCCTGAAAAGGATATATCCAGTCATTTATTGTCTAACTGTTATGTGTCTGTCTTCTCTGTGACAGTTGCCTTCAGGGTGAAGAGCCTCAATAGATGTAGGATCAAGCAGGCATTACTCAAGGGAACAGAGAGAAAAAAGAACAATCATAAAGAAATTAATAAAAAAATTATTGATGCGCTGTTCCTCTCGCTCTATTAATGTAAATGTTATTGCTTAAAATTTAGAATTATAGTCAAACAAGTTTATTTTTAAAGGGTTGTATCACCTATCAACAACTGTCATTGTGCAAGTTGACATTATCATCAAGGCTGCTGAAACAACTGTGGCACATCAAATCAAATGTATGTATCTATCCATCCTACACCAAGTATGCAGTAGAGATACAGTCAATTAAGAGGCAGTGTTAATTGACTGGAAAATCATTTGGCTGGCTGTGTGTCTTCAAAGCTAAACAAGGTAGGATAAGAGACATTTGTCCTTTACTGAGTATACAAGTGGTCCAATTCATAGCCTGGTTCTCATTTTAAAAGATATTTGGCCCGTCTATCTTGAATACTTCTTCCATCACTCCAGCCATATGACAATTCACAAGCTTAATTCACCAAATTTAAATGGGACAGAAGTAAGAATCCTTGAGCTAGAGGCTACAGCTACTCAAAGTCAGCAATGTAAATAAACAATATTTTGAAAGAAAAAAATGTGAAGCTGATAGAATTCCTGGAGAAATGGTATGTGGTAGATAAAGCAAATCTAAAGTAGTAGATAAAATGACATTTTGTGTAATCCCTGAGAATATTGCTTTAAGTTGTAAAAGAATGGGAATATAAACATTTTCATGAGTTAGAAGCAACTGCCTCAGTGCAGTTGCACAAAAATTTAAATGTAGCAAGTGTTGGGAACGTTTTCCTGTTCTGACCATTCTTCTGACTAGTCTTTGCTTTAGGCAGAGTTGGCATGCAGTGTCTGGAAATGCTGATGGCGATATTTTGAAATGTCTAAGTTTAGGCAAAAATTGGTAAAAATTCATGCTCTCTACTTTTGAAAGGGAACTGTGAACTATGCAGTAAAAATATTTAGTGACTTTTTACCTACACTGGATAGCATCTTGTAGATGAGCTTTGAGGGCTAGTCAGTAAAATAGAAGTATTTTAACCCAATAGAAGTCCGGCATCAAAAAGTAAAGTAATTTGGTTCCTTGTGAGAGGGCAACATGCAAAGTTAGGAAAGAGGAACATAAAATTGCAGTTGAATGATTTGATGTTGTCATTCAAAACAGTGGTGTTCTCTAGCTGTTGTTCACTTCTTAAGACAAAGCTTTTAAAATTCTAGTCAACAAAACTGTTATCAGATAAAATGACACTACACAGAGATAATTAGCTGATTCTATCAGACAGAGTGAAATAAAGATCAGATTCAGCCACTGCAATTGATACATCATATTCTACTGATGTGTCAAATATAATTCTGGAAGAACAAGAACTACAAAATCCAGTAAAAATTCTTGTTTGGTCATGTATGTTCTGATCGGAACTTTAATATATCAGTTGGTGGTACTAGGAGCAAACTCAATACAAATAATTGCATAAAACATACAAATGATTTATACTAAAAGTGGAGGTTGCACAGTCTTTCAGGAATTAATTTTAATTACAATATTATTACTTAGGGATATTGTTTGCAACTTTATGAATTTGAACATGAGATTTCAATTAAGAAGAAACTTCTCAATTAAAGTACTTGGAAATAATGAATTTTATCTGTTCAGAGAACAAGAAATATTTCCACAATGATCTCCAAAATAAAGTCTATAAAGAAGGAGAAATATTTGCCTGGCTGTCTCTTACAAGGCATCTAGAAGATGATATTTGAGTTCCACCTTAGGAAAAAAGCATAGCTACAAAAAAACCACAAAGAAAATCTGACTAAAAAAGGCCATCAAATCTAATCCTTAAAATTGCAGATGGATACATATCTGTAAATTTTGGTAGTAAATACCACACCAGAAATCTATAGATAAGATTTTGCAAGCATCTTATCAACAACAACAGAAAACTAAAACTGAAATAACATAGCAAAGGTTCTTTCATTTAACGGATTTCACTCATTAAGCAGAGGGAGTTTGAATTTGGGGTTTTATTGAACTTCTTGTTAGCCAAACCAAACCTTTCATTTATTTGTCATTATCATTAAACACACTGTATTTGTCATTATCATTAAACACACTGTATATCTTCAGAATTCAACAAACATAGGTGTCACAGGATGGAAATATCAGCAGTTGTTGCTGATAACATTTTGCAAGTGCATAAGTGCCTAATGCCAAGCAGAGAGCAAAATTCACACCGTATGTTAAAAACAAAGTGTTTTTTCTGATGGCATCTTCTGCTGGACTCCAGCTCTAAGCAATACCTGTATGGTAAATTACTTGTCCAGTTAACAGGCTGCTGAAAGCATTTTAGACATGTTACCAAAACCAATAATTATTATACTGTTGTCAATGAAAACATATCAAAATTAATCAGAGCTTTCCTGTTCTTGTAGAAGATGTAGAGCTTTTTCAAGTCCCAAATATAAATTTCCTTGACACTTGACATCTTTAAAAAAAAAAAAAAGGAAGAGAAAAGACCAAGAGGCCATCACTATCCTAAGCTGCTTAGAGATAAGGAGGTATTAAAAAATAGAGTTCTGTGACCTGGGGTCATTAATTGATTGTTAGACCAAAAATGAATCTGTGAATAACTACTTTGATTCCCTGTATCATCACAAAAGCATCCTTCCCACATAACGAGTATACTGATAGGAAAGTTTTCACAGCTGTTTTATCAGTCCTTTTACCTCAAGCACTACAGGTTTTGGGCTAACGTGAGGTACAGTTCACTAATATACCCTGTATCAATGCACTGACCTTTTACTGTGACTCCTAGCTCCAGGAAGAACTCAGACTTACAATAAGAGTTTAAATTTGAGAGAGGTTATTTTCCAGATCTCTCTTGTTGCTGTTTGGAGGTCAATTGGTTGCAGTGGGGAGAGTAAAGGGTATTTCTAATCATTCTTAGAGCAATGTATTCTGTTAGAGGGCAGTGATATTAAGAAGGAATGTAGGGAAACAGATAAAATGAAATGAAAGTTGCACAGCATAAAGATTTTAAAGATTTTAACTAAACATCTACTACTTCTGGATTGTCGAAATGGCTTAACAAGCTATGGGTTGACCTGTGAAACCTGATATTCCAAGGGACTGAGATTGACAGTTGGGTTGGGACCAGTAACCCCGTTAACCCAATGAGGGTTTCAATTCTGAAGCACACAGCGAAAAATCAGTCCTCATTTTCCTGGGTGGAAGTATCAAAAAAGAGAGTACCCAAGTTTGAGCAGCCTTGACCATTAAGGCAACATATAAAATTGGTGCATAATGATGAACATTACTGAGATCTACTACCAAGGAAAGTGTGCAGTAGATATATGGGATAGCACTCCTTACTCTGAACACTGGTATTGAACACCTTATACAAAGACACTACTGTGTAACAGAAAAGAATATTTAGACATGGATGTCCACAGGGATTCTGGAAACTGTTATGAATCATCTTCACACTAAATATTGAAAACCATTTGAACTTTTCACCTATTGTCATAAATAATCACTAGATTTTCATTAAATTTACAATGAATGTGATCATAGTCATGATTTTAAAGAATATCCCGTTTTCCAGGAGCAGTTACTGAAAAAGTGAGCTGCAACTTACTGTTGTTGTTATAGATAGCACCATTCACTGCTGCATTCAAATTCAGTCACTCCATCATGTAGGGAAGCACAGCAATGGCCTTACCAGAACTACCTTTGATATAAATACCAGGAATTGCTGTGTACAGCAGACCAACTCATCATGTACATTTAGAGAATCAAAATGATGCTCAAGTATACTCAAGTATATGCTAACTGATGTGTCAAGTGCAGCCTCATCTTCTATTTCAAGATTAGTATTAAGATGATGATCTGGAAAACTGCACAGGTGAAACTGCAGACAAATTAGGTATCTTTCTGCCAAAAGAGTTATGCAATTTATAGCTGAGATTGCATTATGGATCCCCTACATCTGTATTACTCTGCCAGGAGCACAGAAACACAAGTGCTATTTTCCACAGCTTTGGGATGAAAACATTCTTTTGGTATTTAAGATACTTTCATATTCTTCCTCCCTGGTCTCTTCTTCTGTCTGTCTCCTTTACACAACAAATAGCTGGTAGATTCTTCTATATACTTTACATGTTGTGATGACGGAAGCAGAGAAAGGACCTTATTTCTTATCCAAGAAATGGACCAAAGATAAGGAAAGAACTAGAATGGCAAAAGTTTCTCCATATTTTCATCTTTTATGCCTTTCTGTGGCTTTTCAGAGTAATTTGAGCAAATACATGCAAGAAAATGATAGATTATCTAAAAAAGTTAAGACGAAAAAGGAAGCATTTATCACTTAAAATATGAGATACTTGTTAATCACTTAGGTTTCAAATGTTTCAAGCTAAATTTTGTAAACCTTATTTTATGAGCTTTTCTTTAGCATCTGTTAATCAGCTGCATCACAGAAGAAATGTGAAGAGGCTGTTCATTTTTACTTACCTGTTCCCTTCCTCAGACATGTGAAGATTAAATGATCAATGTAGTTTTTTCAAACTTTGAGAACCTGCAGTGGCATATTTTGCAAACTCAGTGTTTGTGTGAAGAGGTGGGAACCTCCCTCATCTATATCAGTTCTGAACCAGGTGGTCCCTCCTTCACAAAAATTTACCATTATAAAGATTTTATTTGAGAGGTGAGTTTATTTTCCAAAAAGGCACTAAATTGTGCATAGGACAATATATCTCATGACTAAATAAAACTGAAAAAGATATGGGTTTTTTGAAGAATTTTGAACCTTGGAAATCTGATTTCAAAAATCAGCAATGACATCAGATTAGTTTGATCAGAACATATCTTTTTTAGCATTAGGCAACAGAGAGGAAAAAAAGGAACAAGGACAGCAGTATCATAAAAAGCAAGTAACTGACACCATGGACAAAACCAATAATGAGTGGTAACTAAGGACTTACTGTGTTTTACATAGGTAGGATGAATGTGCAAGTACTAACAGGTTACATATGCACCCAATAATTGATAATACAAATACTGTGTGCAATTTTTTTGTGGCAGCTGGATCCCTCATGTGTACATGTGTAAGTACATATATTCAAAAAGCTGTATGGTCATGCCCCAGTAAACCTGAACAATCCTTCCAAAACAGCTTTCCACAGCTTCTACCTCCTGCTCCCGTCTGAGTTAGAACTAGTCAAACAATTAAATTTGAATGTCATTATTCTCAAATTCTGATTACTAAACCCGAATTTATAAATTTTATAAAATTCAACCTGACATTACAAAGGAGTATGTTCTGAACAGTACAACTCATCACTGCAAGTCATTATAAAGATAAGCATACCAAATAGTTATATTCCACATTTCATATTCCATTACTTTCTGCTTGGTCAAACATATAATAAAAATAACTTTTTTTTTTTCACCATAAAAAGGGACTCACAAAACACCAAGACAGGCCCAAAAATTCCTTTTAAGAATGTTTTATTTCTATTTGACAAAAATACAGCTTTTTTTTTTTTTAAGCAGAGTTCAATTTACACATGACTTCATTTCGCTTCTCCTCATCCTTGGAAGGTAATCACAGGGTCCAGATGCCAAGCTATGAAAGATCTTCTCCTTTCAGTTTCTTTCTGAATTAAATTAGATTTTGACTTGAGAAATGTGGCCACATTATCTGTTTGAACATAAGGAAACTGCACAAATCCCTCATAAGACCTATGTAAAACTCCTTTTATGTTTAAGAAGGGGCAATTTTCTCATGTCCATATTTCTTAGAAAGGAATCTATGCCGCCCTTTAAGGAACTTGCATTTCAGTGCATATTTTTCTGGTGCAAGTTGAGTTTGGGAATCAGTAGGAAAATGCATAATCAATTGGTTATGCAGCATAGCAATTAGATCAAGTTTTGTGAAGATTCCCAATGCAATGGTGATTTCATAATACAGTAAGGTGCTACAGTAAACTCTGTAGATATAGCTAGGGCAATGCATTATGTGATAAACCTTACTTGAAAAAAGTGTAAGATTTGTCAAAACAAATAAATAAAAAATAACTAAAAAGAAAGAACCCCAGGATTTCAGTCTGAATTTTGACTGCTACTCTATCGTTGTCCTCATGCATTTTTTCCTGTAGCATATACTAGACTTGTAGGAGAAAGGGCATCTGCTCTCTAACTTCATTTAATGGATCTGGGACAATGGGGACTTTGAGGTGAACCAGAAGCTGCAAGGAAAAAGGTGTAAAATGAATAGTTTAAACACTTCTATTGCATATAAATATTTAAGTAGTATCACCATAGTAAGATAATACTTTGATTAGAGAAATTATAACCCTCAGAGAAGAATTTGTCTTTTTTATCTTTTCTTTTTTTGCTATACACTCATTTGTTGCGTAAATTATGCTACCTGATCTAATTGAAAAACAGCTTTCTGAGGGCAGTGTTCATAATTGCTTTTAAACATTATTTGTGTTTGTGAATTCAGCTTGATTTTATTGAATACTTCATATTTTCTACCTCTATATTTTCTAACAGTAAACACAATTTATAAACAGAGAAGTTGAAAAGTACTTTTAATATCACTCACAACTTTATTGTAATTGTGAATTTAGAAGTATATCTGAGACATCAGTAGGAGAAAAAGTAATTCCTAATACTCTGACACCCATGCCCCAGTAGAGTAGTATAATAGATGAAGTTTCAAAATAAAAGATCAAGAATGAGAACAGCTTTGTTATCCATGATCCAATAAAGGTGAAATAAGCTGTGAAGGCAAGCATTATAGGCTTATGAGCCAGCAGGAATACTGCCAAGAATAGTTCATGGGGCACTGAGCAGCTGGCTGAAGATCACTGCTTTTTCAGAACCTTTGGAACACTTCTAGGCCAGGGGCTCAGAAGCAACCTTACCCCTGCCCCTAGTCAGTGTTTCTTCGAAGTACAGTTCATAAATATAAATCAGCTTCTACTTAAGTTGGCAACAGCTACAGTTCAAATCCTAGAAGCACTACATTTGCTTGTTGGAATGTAAAAATGCATTAATTGGCTGTTTCCTGTTGTGGGTGAGAGGGAGAATCTGGGTAGGGGTAGAATCATGTAATGACTTTTCTCTGCCTCCCCCGTGTGTCATGCACTTCTAGCAAAAATGTTGAGTGCCGCTGATCAGCAAGCCATTTCTCTGCAACAAATGTCCCAAGGAAATCAGTAGCTAAAATCTGTTACTTACTTCAAAGCCTGTGTGTTTAACAGGTGTCATGTCAATTACTCAGACTTTACCAAATTAAATAAAAATACTTATAAAATTAATGCAAGAAAGCAGAGGAAAGTAAATTCTCAGCATTAAATTCTGAGTTAGTCCACATAAAACTGTCCACACATAACAGAGACAGGATTCATCAAAAAGTACTACAATTTGAAAAGTTTAATACTAAATGCATTTACAAGTTCAGTGAGAATATTTGCTTTTCTCAGCTACATAAAATTAACAAATATGAGGATAAAACCTTTGAGGAAGGCATGCTATCCTGCAATACTACCTGATTCCTACCTGAATTTCTTGCTAGATAGATTTGTATTCTAGGGAGATTCTTTAAGAAATGTTTAATAAGTACTTCTATATATAAACTTTGCAGTCCACAGTGACAATAATTTGATGTCACACTCTGGGATTTGGATATCCTTTGTTATTTTTCAAAATGTTCATGCATATTATAAACCACTTTTTCTAAGGGTCAGTTATCACAACAATCAACAATATTTATAGCATATACACAAGAGTAGATATTCAGTTTTTCACTCTAAAAGCAAGCTAACAGAAAACAAAACAACAAAAACTATTCTGCAAATCAAAATCAAATAATAAATAGAAATTTTTTACTCTTTAAAATATTAGTTGACTTAATTTTAGAAGGAAATTATTTTCTTAGGCTAGTGATTTGAAAACCCATCTATATTTAGCTGTTAAACAGCTATGTAGTAAAAGGAGAACTCAAATTACTGGGCTAGATTTGAATTTTCAGAATTGCAACAAATCAAAATTCTGTGACCGATCATTGTCTTCAAGCCTTCAGTTACTTTATAAGGCCACAATATTTAATTTGTATTGAATAAATGTTATGGGATTCTAAACACTACAGGATACAAACCAAATTTGAGCAACTACGACTAATTAAAAATAAATAGAAATTTTTTTTTTAAAAAAAGTTTCTATCGCTGTGGCTGTTGTGGTTTCTGCCAGTCTTTGCCTATAACATTTGATGAGACTTTGTAACCTATACTACAATATATTATTTCTAAAGGCTCAGAATTTAATATTAAAACAAAATGCATCAGCTATTTAATCGCAATTCAAGTCAGAAACAAAATAAGGAACACAGAAATAGTCTCAAGGCTAGCTCTATGCTATAAACATTTATACATGTTTGTGTTAAACTGTAAAAGAAAGTCATCTCCCTAACCAGTATCATCTGGAAATGTTCTTCAGTGAACAACATGAACAGAAAAAATATGAGAACTGGAAAGAAAAGTACTTAAAATTATTTTAACCAAGCTGATAAATATCACCCAGAAAATATAATATTTTAGCACAGACATTCTTATTATTTCTGGTTTTGGTTCGTGGACTCCCATCCCAAAACCCCCAAGGCCCCCCAAAACAAAACATCTTATAACCATCAATTATTTTGTTCATATTTCTAAATATGGAATAAAGGAGGTATCTGACACTTCTACATCCTCTAGTGTATTAAGTTTCCTAGCATTAGTTTCTTTGAAAACACATTTTAAATTGTTAGACAGAGATATTCAACCCAATCAAATACCTTTTAACCATAAAGAGATATAAGATGCCAGTATTAGTGTAAACTTGAGTTTCTTAAAGATTCATTCACCTTACGGAGAGTTGTGGGGGCAAAAACAGTTATTTGACTTCTTTGGCCAAACTCACTTTTAAATTTTTATATGACCTAGGAAAGGTTATTTTAAATGTGACTCCTCTGCCACAGCTACCCTATACTCATCAATAACTAAATAACAAGAAGCTACTGCCTTATCCAAAATTCTCATCCTACACTAAAGATAAAATCCTCTTAGAATTCTTAATTTTTGCCTTTCTGGATCAGTTAAGTGCCATGACATGTATCTTCGTTAACATAACTGTTTTTTTGAAGCATGGGCAGAAAAGTAGAATTGGTTACTTTATTGTCTTTTATATCCACAGACTTATTTTGTCTGGTCATGCTACGGCTATGTCATGTTGCTCACGTTTTGAGCATGCTACCTTCATACTAATTGTATCCTTTAAAGATAAATGTTCTTGGGAAGCATTCTAATTTTGAGTTAACTGTGATTTATACAACAACCTAAAGTAGTTATAATTTCTTATTCCATGTGATTATATGCATTCTAAATATACATAGTATGTAGATGTGTCCTCTATGTCCTATCTATGACAGCTATATCAGATGAGAAAGTTCCTGATACCTTACTCTCCTCTTGACACTCTGATACCATATTCTCCCTCTGGAAATTACCACAGTCTGATGTCTGATGGTTGAGTTGTGCATGTTATTTCTTTTGCACCCATTTCAATTATAATAACGCTCTTTAGTTCAGAGAGTTTAAAGAGTGACTCTACTTTCCTGTCAAGCTTGGATCAAACTGGATTAGGAAGAAATCATACAAACATTTCAGTTGGCATAGCTGATGAGGCAGTAAAACTATTCAGACAGCCCAGCTGCAGGTATGTGGATGTGTGACAGCAGTCTTGGGAGTATGAGAACTTTCTACAACATAAACCACAGATCAAATCACTCCCATTCTCTTAGAAAACACATCAAGCCCCCTAAAAACACCAGATACTGGTCATACAGAAAAAAAAGTGCCTGATTCTGATCTCATTTATGTTCAGACATGCCTAAAAGCTTAAATATTTTAAATTATACTTTGCAGAATTACAATTAGTCAGATTTTGCAGTATGTGGCTTCATATATACTACAGGTAAAAAAACCAGCAGTCAAAACTGGTTTTGAAGTCAAAAGTTTCTAGAAACTTCAAAATGGCTGAAAGGTTTTGCAAGAGGTTGAAAAATCCCATTAACTCTATGATATGAATAATCCATGCTTATTTGAGTAGTTCCCTGGAAAGCAATGGAACTGTTTCAAAGACAAATAGCTACACAACAGAGCAGATGAATGTGTGAGAGTGAATACAGCAACTTAAGATCATATGCCATTTTTTAATTTAGTATTCCAGAATTTATTTAAATAACTTGATAATGACAGAGCTTAAGTTAGAGCACATTGTGTTAAATTCTTGCAATAAAACGCTTTAATCCGAAAATAAAATACATTGGAATATTACTATGCAAGTAAATACTCATCTTGACAAAATTCCATAAGCACAACAGAAAGAGGAAAATAATCAATGGATAGAATAAACGCACTGACAGAAAAGGAATGTAATCCCCAATTATGGGATTTCTAAGCCTTCATTAAATCTTTGAATCTTAACTTGCATTAAGTAAGTTGCTGTGATTATACTTGAAGCTGATCTCTCAGGAAACTCCATATGTCCAGTCATTTACTGAGTAGATTTGTTCCCAAAGACCAAGGAGGTATATTTTCAGAATAAATTAATTTTTTTATTTGGTTTAGGTTCCCAGGGAGAACTGTAAATAGCATCTATGACTAAAAATTTCTTCTAGATTTTTTTTTTTTTCAGAATCTCTCAAGAAATAAAGTAAAAGCTGAAATCACTAATGCACTAGAGCCACTCTTTAGATTTCAGGAATAAACTTCCCTCCAGTACATGTCATGGAGATGGGTACATGGATGAAGAGTAAATGAAATAGTGCCATGAAATCTACAGCTCTGAAAATTCCACCACTAAATGCATGGTCACTGAAAGAGAGGAGGTCTTACCAGGAAAAAGGTAATTCTATACTCATTTTGTTTATTCTGTGCTTTCCCTGGGCATGTGCTACAGACCAATATATATGATACCTTTGCTTGGACCAGAATGGCAAACTAATGAGTTTTTACCCTCCTTTTTACCCTTAAATGGAAAAATTCTTCAGGTTTGGAAAGGGCAAAACAAAACTCATGAAAATCTACTTGGAGGTAAGAATGTTTCAGAGAAAAAGGAAAGCTTTGCTTCAAACTGGCATGCAAATGCTCTCTTTTACACCTTTTAGCACTTCCTTTGCAAGGGTTATTCTCTACTGCAATATTTTCTGCTATTATTAACTCCTATGCTCTCTTTACTGCTCATGACTTACTTTGAGCAACCTCTGTATGAATGAGCTCTATGGGGATTGAAAGTGGAGGGGAAGGAAGTCAAGGATAATGTTCCAGTTCCAGATTCAGCATTATTTCTGAAAAATCAGCTGGCAAAAAGTTGTTTGCAAAATTAACTTCCAGAATAAGTGAGAAATGTGAATACTTTTTGCAGCTAATTTTGTCTTTTGGGGCTTTGTGGTGTCCATTTAATGGAAATTAATGGTCTTGGGGAAAAAAAAAAAGATTTTATTGCTGCAAATTGACTTGCTGCCAGAAATTCCTCCACCTCTGTACATTGCAGTCAATCAGCCACTTGAATAGCCTGGACTTACAGTCTTAGGAAATTTCTGCCTGGAGCCACAATAAAAAAATCAAACACTGAAACATTAGAAATACTTTGGTATTGCTTCCTTTTCTGGAGTCAGAAAAAAATCAGAAACAAAAAACCTAAAAAACCCTGTCACCCCTAAATAAATAAAGAATAACTGGGGGAAAAAAAATTTAAATGTAGCAGAAGGAAAAATTATCACCTACGTAACATATTATTGTTTGGGAGTCCTTTCCAGTACATTCATTTCAAGAACACAAAAATAATTATGAATGGAGGTCCCGATACTCTGTCATGGCAGATGTTAAAGAACTTATCAGAATGGGACTGGTAACTGTCCATAGCTAGCTACAAATTCTAATTTGAGAAGTCTTCATCTTTTTCCAAATCTCTTTTGTAGTACTCTGATCCCTGAATTGGATTTAGCATCTAGAGTCCCTGCTTGTAGTTTATTATTTAGTCTGTTTGAAGTAACCCATAAAGAGCAGTAGGTGAGTTGCCTTGGAAGCCTTACTGTTGATGACAAAAGATTGTCGCTCCCCTGAATTTCTGCTATTTTGACTTAACAGGTCTGTCTGGTTGCCATGAAGGTAATTGTTGGTCAAGTTCTCTCCTGAATTACAACCCCTAGCAGTAGATCTGTGTTTTGTGTTCAGGTAGTTACTTCATGGTACTTCCTTTCTATTTTATCTGCTGCATAAATTACCTTCACAATTTTACTGGTTTGGGCTGGAATAGAGTTAATTTTCTTCATAGCACCTTGTAGGGCATCAGGTTCTGGATTTGTGACGAAATCAGTATTGGTCACTGTTATGGTTTAACCCAAGCTGGCAAATAAGTACCACACCCATACTAGCTATTGTGCGGAAAATTAACTTTACCCGAGCCAAAACCAACTCAGTAACACAGAGGTTTTAGCTATTTCTGAGTTTGCACAGCATCCAGGCCTTTTTTGCACCTCACTTCACCCCACCAGTGAGGAGACTGGGAATGCACAATGACTTGGGAGGGGACCCAGCCAGAAAAGCTGACCTCAGCTGACCAGAGGGATATTCCGTACCGTAGGACATTTTGGTCAGCAATAAAAGGGAAGGAGGAAGGTAGAGAGTATTTTTGTTCCTAAGGAACCATTGCACATGATGAAGGCCTGCTTTCCTGGAAATGACTAAACACTGGGGGAGTAGTTAATTAATTCTTTATTTTGCTTTGCTTGTGTGTGAAACTTTTGCTTTACCTATTAAAGTGTCTTTATCCCAACCCATGACTATTCTCACTTTTAGCCGTCTGATCGTCTCTCACATTCCACTGAGAAGGGAGTGAGTGATCAACTGCATGGTGCTGAGCTGTCTACCAAGGTTAAACAACAAAAACAATTATAGAGTTTTATTTAAATAGAAGTTTTAATGACATCTACTGTGGGTGGTTTTTTAATTAATATTATTTTTGGAGTAAGATAATGACATTTTTTCTATTCTTATATGTTTATGATAATCAAGGCCTCCAAAAAGGTAACAAATTTCAGTTACTTGTTGGGGTGCCAATTAAAAATCAGTCTGCTGCATTGTATTAGCAACCTGTATATTATAACACAGAAATGAAAAGAAATCTACTGCAAAGCTCATCACAAGGCACATGTAGGCACACCATGGTGTTAAAAGGAAACACTAAAAATATTTCTGAAATAATGAAAAAGATATGTAAAATACTTTTCAAATTATATAAGCATCCCCTATAGCAGTGTTCTGCAATTGCATGTAAGCACAATTTTATATAGAAATACCAGGTAGTCAAGTCTATGGAAAGCCAAGTCTTTTAATCAGCAATTATTTTCCTTTAGCTGAAGACAGAAAATCAGCAGCAAGGTAATTACCTGTTATGATACATACTATTCTTTTGCTCCACACAAATTGTGTTCTGCAAGACACCTTTTTCCTCTCAAACACCAATATATAACTATGTTTTCCAAAGGAATATCATTATCACATGTCAAACCTGATAGCGTATTCCACCTATTAGAGTGAGATATTTGTAGTGAATCTCAACTAATAGATTTTGTTCTAATTTTCCACCATGCTTTATTTTAATTTAACCACTACTTATAAAAGCAGAGTTTTGTTCTATTCATTCCTCACTGATATGTGATACAATATTCCTTTAAGGTTTGGCCATGTGTGAACCTCAAGAAGGTCAATAAGGCTAAGTGCAATGTCTCCACGTGGGTAAAGGCAAGCTGATGTGTGGGCTGGGTGATGAAGATTGAGAGAAGTCCTAAAGAGAAGGAATTTGGGATATAATAGATATCTTTTAAACCAAAACAGGGAAAATTTAGATGAGATATAAGGAAGAAATTTTTCACATTGAGGGTGGTGAGACACCAGTAAAGATTTCCCAGAGAATCTGTGGATGCTCCTTCCCAAAAGAGGGCAAAGGTCAGGTTAGACTAGACTTTAAGACACTTACTCTTGTGAAAGGTGCCCCTGCCCATGTCAGAGGCTGGAGTGGGGTTGGAGCTAGATGATCTTGAAAGGTCCTTTACAATAAAAACTCTTCTATGATTCTTTGAATCTGCCTTAAATCCCACATGATGTAACATGGTGTGGTATTGTACAGGGTTTTCTTCAGTTTTCTTTTCAACATTGTATAGAAAAAGAATAGAAAAAAGCCATATTTTTCCACATTCTCTTAAAATTATTGTTTTTTTTATTTATACACATCTTTCTTCTTGCTAACATCCTTAATAATGTAACTGTAGTCAGTTGCTTTTAGTAAAGACTCCTTCAAAATAGTCAAGAAACCAATAAATCTTGAATTCATGCACACATGTATTCCTATATGTTTTTTACACAGAAAGTAAGCATGAAACAAACTTGTGCTTTCTAGACAACCTTAAAGAAGGATAACATGGACAGGAAATATTTTATGGACCAGATGCTGTGAAATAAAGTTTAACAGGTCACAACAGGCAAAATCAGATTGTCAAGGTCCTATATCAACTTGGACTTCCTCACATCTGACAGTGATTCAGCCAACACTCAGGGAAAAGGACTTTCTAGCAACAACTGCTGTGCATGACTAGTCCAGCCAGTGAAGTCCACTCTACAAACTGCAGCTTTCCAGTGGCAAGTATGATAGGACCCTCATCTCTTACCTAGGAAGGCTTCCTACCGAATTAAAGATGAAGAAAATATGCTGAACTCTGACTGCAAGTCTGCCTATTAGGCAGCTTCCCTTAAGGACTATTGTACTTTGCTCAAACTTACAAATGGCAGCTTTAAAATACACAAAAGTGTTTAACTGATTTTCTGGGACAAAAATTAGCAAGAATATGGAATTTCATATAAAATTCAAATATATTCCTTTTTTTTCCTTCTTTTTCCTGCCTCTCCCTAGCCTGCCAATTTTTAGATACTGTCCTGTGACACATACAGATTTGGTACCACTAAATGATTATCTAGGAAATTATCCTGGGTATGCACTGCAATGTATTTGAAAGTGCTGCAGGCAGTAATCTGCAGTATTTTCCAGTACCACCAAAACACATCTATTGCAGCTTTCAGTTCTTAATGCCACCTCTCACTTGTATGAATTTTTGATTCAATCCTAGTAAATGCAAATTACCCCACTGATTGCAGTAAGACTTTTTCTTGCTGTCTGTACTGTGAATATAAGATAAAGATCAGAGACAGTGTAGCAGCTCTACAGTCCATGATCTTAAATCTCTATTTCCATTAAGAGTACTGTGGAATTCACAACATATTTTTGACTCTGCATGATTATAATAACTGAATAGGGAAATTTTGCAGTAATACTAGTGGTAAAAAGCCTAGTGGTGTTTCAGAGTTTTCATTACAGGAGAGGAGAAATGGGGTGAAGCTATAGCATCTTTTTCTTGGATTAACTGTTAAGAGCAAAGTCTATCAGTGCTTCCAATCGCTACTTCGCAAAGGAATTGTGCATGTTCTGAAAAGACAACTTTTGGAAAAGAGAGTCCCAGTCTCATCAGAGCAAAATATTTAAAATACAAATATGGCAAAGTTGTATGCCTTACTTTTATTATAAAAGTTATGAAAACATTGGATTTTAGCAGACTTCAAATAAGTACAATGGAAATTCATTATGCTCAGATCTTCATCATTTCATTTAATTCCTAGCAAAGTCCAAACCCTAAGCAAGTAAAAAGATACTTTTCTATGACACTGAAGAATCCTCAGAAGCAAGGAACAGGTGATATTTTCAATACCACTAGATGAAGAAATAAAATGTTTATACTTTTTTAAAAATCTTTTTTAATTGAAATCAGTTCTGGTTTTCTTTGGTTTGGTTTGTTTTTTTAAAGCTGCATCTCAATTTCGATTTGCTTATAAGCTGAGAGAAAACAGACATCAAGCTAAATAACACACAATTATGTTTGGGGGTTTTTTTCTGTAAAGTTAAGAGACAGAAGTCTTTTTATGCAGTCCCAGTCCCAGAATTTTTTGACAGCCTGGGATATGTGTTTCTCCCTCTTTTCTGCCTACTGATTAATAACCCATTCCTGGCTTGTGGTGGCACAGAAATCTGCAGTGGCATATATGCACTCCAGTACTGTCTGAGATATCAAAAGTTTGCTTAATTTGAGGTGTGGTTATTTTAAAAGAATGTGGACTGTGGTAACACATGACCATGAAATTGTGTACATTGCAGGAATGTTCCCAGTTATGCGACAGAGGGTGTGCATCTTTCAAAGGAAGGGAAAAATACATAAAGAAGTGGCAGTTCCAAGCAAAGGGAGAAAAAAAAAAGAAAGAAAAAGGTTAAATAAATGTAAAAAGCAAATACTTTCAATGAGAAGAAAATAAACATAACTTACAGTTGACCCTGGCCAGCTTTAATTTATGGGGTGAAAATGGGACATGCTCAAGCTATCTTATACAACCATAACACTGAAAACCATGCACATATTTAGGGACTCAATAAGCGCACTATTTACTAGACAGGTATTTTCATAACTACACTATGTGCATATCTTATTTCAGTTTAACATTACTATAACTACAATTAATGAATATCAGTTCTGAAAATATACAGACACTGAATCATGGTATGCAGTGTCCAGGACAGAAATAAAAGCTTGTGAAATCACCTTGAAAACACTTCTTCAAAGCAAACTTGATAGAGTGGGTAGTACTAGAGACATTGTTTTTTTCAATAAGTAAACACCACAGTCTTAGTACCTAACACCTCATCAATATTATTATATAATACCGTTATACCTGCAAAATGACAGAAGAATAGTTAAACTAAAACATAATGAAGATGGAAAATTGCACAAAATGAAGTAATATGGAGAGAGTATTGCTAGTTTGTTCATTTTATAAGAGGCCTGAAATTATATAAAGCAGCTTTGCTACTCAGAAAAGTCTCATAAAAGAGAATTTAAAATTTTGTTATGGACATGAAGACTTCTATATTTAGCCTGATTTCTGATGAAATGTTGCATCTTTCAAAATAAAGGGAGAAATCTGCTTTATCCTCACACCATTCTGAAGTCTTTTTTTTATTAATTTAATTCCAAATGATGAATTTTATCCAATAAAAAGATGACAGGATTAAATTCCTAAAAGAAAAATTCTGCTTCTAAAACTCATCTGCAACATTACTATTTAAAGTATTGCCACCACACGGGACCAAATAATTATTTTGTAAGTTCTGTGGGGTATTACAAAAACCCAGATGGCGTTAGATTCTACATCTTTGCAATCCACTTTGTATTGTGCATTTTGCCACAATATGTTTCGGTAATACCAAATAAATATAAAAAAACAGTCATTGACATTCCTAAAAGAAAATTAAACTGGCTCCCCACAGACTTGTTCAGAAAAAGTTTGAAGAAACAACTTCCTTAAGAAACCCAAACAAACAAGGAAGTCATCATTTGGTACACTAAAGGTCAACTTAAAGTGTTGAACTCAAGGGAACAGCTTGAAAGGAGTTAAGCAAATTTGGAAATCTTTGATCTCAGTGGGAGCTGCAAATTCTTGGTGGATAAGACCCCTAATGAAGAATGTTCCAGACATTATATTATGTTCTGACCATTAGCAAATACACATATTTGAACTCTCACAGATAGAAGTATTCCATAATAAAGTAGCAAAGCATATTCTCCACATGCTGTTTCTCATGTATTAAACATGACAGCGTAATGATTTGTGCAGTGTTATTTCTGTAAAATTACGAGCTGCATATTCTCACTGAATCAGTCCATGTCCTTTTCTTCAAACTTTCAAAATGTGTGCCAACAGCTGTTTTGTTGAGAAACTTTCAAGGCTTTTTTTGGATTGTTTTTCTTTATTTTTCCCCCTAAAAAACTGGATACTTCTCATTATTAGAGCAAACTCTTAAAACATGACTAAAAGATACTGAGGGCAAATACACTCCTAATTCAGTATCTCTGGGTGACTTTCAGAGTTTGTGTGATAAGAAGTCTTGTTCAGTTTGTGGTCTTGGTGCAACTTCAAAGCAGCCTGACGATATATGACATTTGATTGGGATTTATTTTGCCAGATTGTATATTGACTCAAATATAACTCAATATTAACTCAAATTCTGTCTAGATCACTTTAATTCTACAAATCAATGCTCACAGCTGCAAAGAATGGGAACTGGACACAAGACTTGTATTTTTGTCCAAAGTAATCATTAAAAGTCAGTACAACATCCTACCCATAGCAAATTATTTTCTAATATTGTAAATAATAATTTATTTCTAATAATTTATTTTATTTCCAAAAAAAATCTCATGTAAAATTATTTTGTAGCCAGTGGTGCATTTATTAATGAAGAAAAAGCTAGAAAGGGAGGATGCCAACCAAGCTCTGGCTCTTAAGAATGAAACCTGTTTATAAAAGGTGGAGTACACAACACTAAAGTTAAGACACTTAAAAACATCGAGGCAAAAATTATATTTTAAATGTATTTATGTAAATAAAACCAAGTAATTATTATTATGTAAACACAAAAGAATCCACATACTGTTTGAGAAGTGCACTGATTTTTAAAATACTACCTGCAAACTCACTTGGTGAAACATACTGTGTGAGTATCTTTCACATCATGACAAGGCAAACTTCCTAACTTCTTTGATATCAGCTTAACTCCACTCTAATTCTGTTTGAAGCTAAATGTTGATTCATATTTTTTTTTTCAAAGCTCAGTCATTTTAAAGATGTCTACCCTTGAACAGCCTACTGACATATCTGTCAGAGTCACATGAGTGAAGATGGAATGCTCATTGAGCAGGTATGTTTAAATGGAAAGATCAGCATTGTTAAATGTTTGCAAGATCACTAGTAAGATTCTCTCTTCACTTAATCTGAATATGTTCTCGTCAAAAGAGTGGAAATTTAACAAGTGTAAACTAACCACTTGATTCACTTGAGCTCATAAGGACTGAGTTTAGCAGCATTGTCAACTTAAGTTTTTCATCAAAGTATGATCAACTTCATTTAACCAACTAGTATCATCTTAGCTCATTAGAATGAATAGAGTTAGATTTTTTTTTTTGAGGTGCTCATTTCATTGTGAAAACAGCTACTACCCTTGAAATTGATATTTTCTCAATAATGGCTTTGACACACTTATGCCTAAAGCACTGACAACAAACTGCTTTGAGCTACACTAGCAACAAACATTTTTTTAAAGAATGGTGACAAATATTTCCACAATTCGTCTTGTACAGCTAACACTTTGGCTTTCAAAATCATGTTATGAAATATGGTCTCTGAGTCTTATTTAAAAAAAAAGAATCAAAATTGCCCAATCATGCCCAGGTGGGTTTTGAACATCTCCACAAATGGAAATTTCACAAATTATCTTCACAACACACTCTAGTGTTTGACCACCCACATAATACAAAGCTTTGTCTTGCATTTAAGTGAAATTTGCTGTTTTCTTAGTTGTGGTTATTGCCTCTTGTCCTGTCTACTGACAAGAATCTGTCTGTATCTTCTTCATTCTCTCTCATCAGGTGTCTGTATGCATTAACAAGATCCTCCTGAGACATCTCATCTCCAGACTAAATAGTCCCAGTTTTTCCAGCTTCTCCTCATGTGAAAGAAGCTTCAGTCCCTTAATGCTTCTTGTACTGAAGAGCCCAGAACTGAACACAGTACTCAAGGTGTATCTCACAACGGCTGAGTAGAGAGGAAGGTTCACCATTCTTGTCCTGCTGGCAATGCTCTTCAAAATACAGCCTAGTACACTGCTAGCCTTCTAAGCTGCAAGGGTACACTGCTGTCTTTTGGTCAGCCTGCTGTTAACCAGGACTACAAGGTCTTTCTCTGAAGAGCTGCTTTCCAGCTGGTCTTATATGGGTGCCTGAGACTATTATTCTCCAGGTGCAAGACTTTGTGATTTCCCTTGTTGAACATCATGAGATTCCCATCAGCTCAATTCTTCATTCTGTCAAGATCCCTCAGAATGGCAGCAGGACCTTTGCTGTATCAGTCACTTCTCACTGTTTTTTGTCATCTGTGCACTTCCTGGGATTCATTCTGTCCCACTGTCCAGATCATTAATGAAGATGTCAAACAGTATTGGCCCCAGTACCAATCCCTGGAGTACACTACAAGTTACTTGTCTCCAACTGGACTTCATGCCACTTATCATAACCTTCTGGACCCAGCTGTTAAGCCAGTTTTCAATCTACGTCACTGTCCTCCTTTTATCTAACCTGTGATTTGTCATCTTGTCTACAAGGGTGTTATGGGATACAGGGTCAAAGACTTCACTAAAACCAATGTAAAGAACACTGACTGCTCTACTGTTGTCCTCTAAGATAATCAATTTGTTGTAAAACGTTGGTTAAACATGATTTTCCTTTTGTAAATCCATGCTGACTATATCAAATTATCTTCATGGCTTTCACATTTCAAGATGGTTACAAGGATTAGCTGTTCCATGACATCCCAGAGACTGAGGTGAGGGTGACTAGCATGTAGTTCCTCAAATCTTCCTTTTGACCCTTCTTGAAGACTATTCCACAATAAAATTGAATTTACATGTCTTAACCTGTGTTTGAATTCAACTACAGATCCAAAAAAAAAAAAAAAAGGCAGGAAAGTCTAACAAAGCACACAGGGAATCAGTCTGGTTATACAGCCCCAAAATAGTATAGCCTCTGTATTTCATTAAATAGGTTTTTATTACGAGGCACGGTTTATATTTGATATTTGTCTGGCATGAAAGCTATGAGGCAGAAATTGCTACCATACCCTATTGCCATATAAGATCATATAACCTGTTCCCAAATCCATGTGAAATACTGTTTGGAAAGCAGAGAAACTCTAATCACACTCATACACAATGAAATCCCTAGGAACTTTTCAATTGCATGTCTTTGGGTCACCTGTCTAATAAAGCCTTTCACTCTCTTACATCTGTATGGTTACCCCTAAAGCATAATGACTGAAAAAAACATGAGAAAATTTATTCAAAATTTAAATTAAAATAACTGACTGTAGGATCCTTCATTTGGTGCCTTGATTGAATTTTTGCATTGCTGCATGTTTATATGTAAAACACATTTTCTCAATAAACATTGAAGCAGCTTTTCCTTTTTTCTCTCTGAAAAGAAAAAAAAAAGGAAAATTACTCATTTAATCTCTTTACTGCAGAATCTGACTTGAACAAACCACAAAATGTCACAGCTCTCACTCACACCCCTGAGAAATTTTATTCCTCCCTGGTATTGGTACAGCTTGGAGATCACATCTTCATGGGATCTGAAGCACATGATTGGTGCCCTCGGGTTTTATGGTTACTTACGTCTGCAGAGACTATTATCTGTCAAGTAACATTGCACTTTAAGCTATTCTTTTTTCAATAAAAGTTGCAACCTTGGTCTTTAAACCAATTGTTAGCATGCTGTATATTCTGCCTGCACCTTCCACAGTGGCAAGCACATTGTCCTGAGTATTTATATGCAGCTTTAGTGTTCTTCCCACAGCACAAACTGTGCAGCCATTATTGAATTACATGACCTCCTTAAATGAGCTAGGCCAAATTGTACCCTCAAATACACAACCAAAACTTTCATTGGTTGCAGTCTTAGTGGATTCAATGGGAGCTGATCTCAGATTTGTATCTGAGGGCAGAATGTGACCCACTGCATCCATTAACTGGCCTGTGTCTGTATAGCTCTTTATCAGCTTGGGGAGGAAAGACACAGATTAATGGACAGAGAATGAAAGAGTGAAAAAAACAGGGTTCTTAAAGCTTTCTGATGAGCTGAGAGACTGAACACAATAATAACTTGAGAAAAGATGGAGAAAAATGCTCAAATCTTTAAAGGATAATAAAGTACTTATAATTCTCAACACTTTAAAATATAAAAATATTAGTTTTTTATTGTTATTATCATATTATTAAAATTAGTTTTCTTTTATTTCAACTCAGGGAAAATTGCAATGAGGTTGGGGATTTCTTTTTGCACAAAATATAAGGCTTTGTCTCAGAATGGTTTAGGTTGGAAGGGAGTTTAAAGATCATCTAGTCAATGTTGATCATCCAGTTTTGATAAATTTGGTTCTATTTATTTAGAGTAAAATAACCAGCATGTGCTGCAGTTATTAAATCTCACAAGGATTCAAAACTAAAATTCAAAGATGAGTTTAACTGTTTCATATAAAATAAAAATATGTTAAACTTTAACATGAGGTTTTGACAAAAAAAAAAAGCTTAATAGATCTGTGTTTCTAACAGAAGTGAGTCTGAGTTATATTCAGTAAAATATGGGATAGTCTAGAGTCGCTTCTTGCAAGGACATTGCCCTAATAAAACATTAAAGTAATAACAGCATATTTTATGCACTTTACTCTTCTGAAACACTTCACACTGTAAATCTAGAAAACTGGTTACAATCATGAAACCAAACTGAAAATTCTGAAGGTGTTCAAGAGTGACATTCAGAAAACCTGCTTAAACCTCAGATGTACACTTGGTTTGGAGGACTAAAGTTAGATGGTTTGATCCCTCCTGGATCACCAGAGAAAGAAACAAGCACTTGTAGGAAAAGGCTTCAAAAACTTCCCTCTCACTCCTTCTTGGGCCAAGCTCTTAAAAATGCAGTAATAAATTATCTTGTGTATTCATATTATGACACAGTGAACTATTTCAGAGTCCTGACCTAAAAACCCAGTCCCTGCTCATCCCACTGGATATCCAAAAAGGGAAAGCACAAACCCCAGCAAACTGGAGACCCTATCAAAACCACCAAATTTATGTCTAAAGTTCTGCGCTCTCAGGGTTCAACGTCCCCCACACTTTTACAGAGGCAGGCACGTAAGGCTACATTTTCTCACTAAAGCAGAAAGTGCTGAGGTGACCTTTGCTTCAGTGCCCACCGCTGCACTAGGAGGGTGCTCACGCAGGATAATCAACCCAGCAGCAAAGACCACCTCCACTCCTTGACAAGAAAAAGGTGAATTTGAAGTGGAGACTCAGTGGCCCTAGATTAGTTGCTGGTTTTTAAATCCCAACCATCTTGGTTTTTTTCTCTGTTAGGCTACATTTCCATTAATGCAGAACGAAATAAATACCATGAAATTCCATATTCTACACATGAAGATCTACATTTCAGGGAGTATAGAAGTTCACAAGAAAACAGGTTAGTCCTGGGCTATATGGCAATCTATCCTGAATTTTCTGTTGCTGAGATGCAGGGTTTTAGGAAGTGGCACCACAACAATGCACTGAACATCTACAGGAGCTGTACAGCAGGCATGAATATTCTTGATTAGAAAGGGTAGTTCCATTGAGTTATCACACATTTTAAAAGAGTTGCTTAGGTCATTAATGCTGTCTCAATAGCCACACAGAATTATTCTCCACAAAGGGAAATACACAATGTTAAAATTGTTTATCAAATTATTGCAGAGTGGAGGTTCAGCCCATTATCCTTGAGAAAAAAAAAGAAGCCATCTCCTTTAATAGATTTTTCTGACAAGTATTTCATATCTATTTTTTATCTTTACTAATTAGAATAAAACATGTATCACACCCCATTATATTTAGGCCTTCACCAACATTTGAATTTTAAGGAAATAAAGCATCATCACAACCTTAACAAGCTATCAAAAATAAAGAGACGTCAATTTAATTGTTTCTGAGGATTGTGTTCAAGGGGAAAAAAGAATCACTTAAAAACTTGTTATATAATGCACATGGCTCAAGGTTTGTATTTTCTGGTTTCAAATGCAAACATATTTTCAAAGAAGCATTCAAGTATTAAAGTATTTTCAATGGAATTTCTGCCTTCAGTTTGTTTTCACACAAAATATGAGACTCTTTTCAAGTTAATGGATAAATTTGCTCATCTCTTTCTTTATTATCAGGCAAAGATAAATAAGTCTTTTTCACTCAATCTGCTGAGATAACTTGTGCCCATGCCGAAAGGTGATCTGTTCTAATCAACTTGGTGAAGTCTGATGGAATTACACTGAACATATTTCATACCTGACACAACTACAGAATGATACAGTTCAGGACAAACATTGGTGACCTGAATAATACATGACAGACAGATGACCGGGTGAGAAAAGTAATTTTTCACCTACACCACTTGAGTTTCTTTATTAAAGGCTGAGACATATTTGATGGAAAGAAGGCTGCTTTGCCAGCTAAAAGCTGGTGTGTTTTATTAATAGCTCAGTCAGTATTCCCTTGCCATTTTACTACTTGAAACATTATTTTGACAATAAAATACTACATGCATCTAGTTTGCATGGAAAGTATCATAGAAAATACCACTAACACTGCTAAAGAGAAGAATAAATATTTAAGACATTGAAGATGTTAATTATTTAACTGTTAATCCTTAATAGCTTCACATATATTAAAATCAGTGTAAAAATCATCACAAAGAAGAAAAGGATTCTGGAAATAAAACAACTCCATAATCACAGAAGAATATAACAAATACCTCTAAATGGGTAGAAATTATCTTTCCCATGAGCTTGAAGTAGATACATTTAAGAAGAAATGTACTTTTAATCTAAGGCAAGTAAATTTGGCCTCAACAATATGATTTTGTTTCTGTGACTTAAACTGTGTTTTATCAAAGAAGGTTAAATGTAGAACAAACAATAGTATCTTAGAAGTTGGCCTATGAGAAGGTAGACTGCTTTAAATATTTCTGTGTCTGAAACTATACCAAGTTTTAATCTTGGCTATATTTTTCCTTTGCAGACAGCAGCCAGGACAAATAGTTTTCTACAAATTCAGTGTGTGACACCAGTGAATTCAAAGGCTAAACAGAGAGCACATGATCACGTTGTACTAATGATGCTTGTTCCATAAATATAATAAGTGGGGCCCTTCCACCCATCATTGCTATCATGAACACTCAGAAATCTCTTTTCTATTCTCAAAGAAACTTAAAACTTTAAATGAAATCTCAGAAACTTCTTGTGATGTTGTCCTACTTTCTGTAACAGAAAAACACACCATATACATTTAAACTGCATTTCTTCAGTTATTTCTTTTATGGTAGCTTTTTGAAGCTAACTGAATGCACAGGTCATACTGAAAATAGTCTAGAAACTGCTATAAGCTTAAATGTGAGTACAAAACTGTTCATAGAGAGCAAGTATCACTATATAGTCATAAATTTTCAGTTAAAAGAATAAGAGTTTATTCTTTGATACAGGAAAATGTACAAAAACTTGACCAGAAGGAAATAAAACTAAGTATGCAGTGTATGATATTGGACAGGTTTAGCTAACACTGGAAGTGCTACATAATTTTACAGTATTTATGTAAAGTTTTAAAGGTATAATGCTTAGTCAAACTCACAATTAGACAATTTAGACAAACTAGACACAACTGTAAACAAAAGTTGTCCTTGATCTCCAAAATGGCTCTAAAATTCTCTGCTTTTCTACATATATAACACAAACACCATTTTGCACTCTGGAAGATTAGCTTTTCAGGTTTTATTAAGTCTTGATTTTTTGGACAAAAGTAAAACAGCCACACAGAAATTATTTCCTCTCACATGCCCATGTTGACTTTGTCATATCCTAACAACAATGCAGAGTCCTTCATGTCTGTAAGCCTCAATATCTCTGATATTGAGGTCCTTCTAATTTGGATCAGTTTAGTTGAATCCAGTTTAGCTGAAGAATATATAAATATATATACCCACATAATATATAGGAACTTACCTGAAAAAAACTTGCACAGATATACTTTCGCAAATGTTTCAGTAGCTGTTTGTAATATTATTTAATAAGCCAAAAAGATCATGATAAATAATGTTGTGCAAAGATATCTTTAAAGTAATATTCAGAATAATACTTTAGATCACAAACTCTTGTTGAGAGGAGATAGACTGCAATGCTCAAATGTTGAGAGGGTTCTCCAGATCCAGTAGAGCAGATCCAGATCCATTGGGAAAGCAGTGAAAAAAACCTTTTGTAGGCATTTTCAGGCTAACGAAGAACATGATATCTAAAAAGCCCCCACAGGATACAGTACCCAGTGGTTTTCTGGATGGAAACTTGAGCCTAAATCTACTGCATCCAATCATTAATCCTCAGCATCAAACATGACAAGACATATATGCACACACACTTTTAAATCAGAGAAGGAGACTGTTGGAAAATCTTTTTTCATCACAATGACACAAGCAAGTTAAAACCTAACTTGTTTCAAGAAAAGAACTCATGGGTTTCTCTATGTGATCCTGTCACTGTTTTAGTTAAACAGAGTGAGGTGCAATTTAAAAACTTTTGTAGCTTTGATGGCTCCTACAAAAGCAGCTGTGTCATTATGGACCCTTGTTTTTCTGAACTGAACAGATATTCTTCATCTTTCAAAAATTTTCAACTCAAGAACATTTTATTTGTGAAGATTAGGCCTATTTCTTTCTCATCAAAATACAGATTTCTTCTCAATTTGAACGCTTTTTTCTGGAATGGTACATTTAATTTATGTCTTTCCATATGAATGAACCTGAGGTTCATTAATTGATCTTTAGAGAGTGCAATACATCTGCCAGAGGTTGTTGACAACACCAGCAAATAAGCTGAGATGTCTATGAGTTCCTCTAGGAATCAAAGAAGTCTGGCTTCAAGTCCTCATTTCCAAACATGGGTTAAAAAACCCAAAACATTCCTAGGGATCTTCAGAAGTAATTTCTTTGTCATCCTGTAAAAACTGAGAATATATATAAAGCAGAAATATCCAACTTCCTGTGAAGTAGACAAGTTATATCATATTATTAATATGATTAATATTAAGTTAAAAATATTAAGTTAAAAAATTAATATTAAATTAAAAAATGCTGGACAGCAATTTGGGAACCAAGCAGAAAGAACCCTCAAATCAAACCAGGCCCAGAGGTGTTCGGTGGACAGTCCCGGCATAAAATACAGTTTTCCAAGGGCATGTAGGAGTACGACATTGGGAAATGGATTTAAACTGAATGAGAGTAGATTTAAATTAGATATTAAGAAGAAATTCATTACTCAGAGGGTGATGAGGAATTGGAAGAGGTTGCCTAGACGAGCTGCAAATGCCAAATCCCCGTGTTCACAGCCAGTATCCAGTTCTTTTTACTTTGTATCAGAAGCAAGAATAATATGACTCTTATAAAAAAAGTTCAAGTTATTGTAATTAAAACTCTCCAACTAGAGATGGGAAAGAAATTTTTTTTAAAAAAAAAAAAAGAAGAAAATCAAAAAAGAACACTTTGTGCCCTTTCCTTCTGTTAATCCACAGGTTGTAGCAGTCCGTTACCATGTAGTTACAAGTTTGAGGACTTGTCTTGGTCACCAAGTGCTGAGATCTTCAGAGTTTTAAACTTTACAAGAAGACTTCACTGACTCCAGCCTAGAACAGTGGCTGAACCTCATTTCTCAAGATTCAGTGGTGGGGGTTTTTTGTTTGTTTGTTTGTATAGTACAGTTTAAATATGTTAAACAGCAGCAGTGAAGAGCATCATAAAGTTTCACTTCATGGCAGGGCTAAACTTATTCACCAGGCTATTTTTTTGGGTTTAATTTTTTTTTTTTGGGGGGGGGGTATTATTTTTTATTTTCAACTTTCATTTTTATTCCTTTTCAGCTCTAGATTTGGTTTTGACAGACCTTTACTGTTATGCCCTGTCAAGAAACCCACTTATATCAGAACCCTAAATAGGAAGGAACAGTTTTATAGATTCTTTAGGCACACCTGTGGACATTTTAACCAGTAGCTATTTACATACACAGCCACAGGGCAATTGTCTAGCTAAAAGGGATCCAGACTAAGCTGTGAACTATAAAATTGTCTTTTAAGTCTGTCTTCATCAGTTCAGTGGAGAAAAATCAAACACATCTATTCTACTTTTATAAAATATTAAAATGCTTAAAGACTTTCAATATTCAATCAATGGATACAATTTAACATGTAAAGCAAGTAAAATAGTAATACTAGATGCTCAAAGAGTAGCAGGTACATTATGCAAACTGTTCATCAAAACACTCGCCAAAGAAAATCGCAATCTTTTCCAACAAAATTTGTAATTCTTGCTCCTAGAGTTTGAAGAATGACATTTTCTTTGCTGATACAGCCTTTGGTCTTTCTAGCTGCCCTCAATCTATACTAAGCAAGCAAATAAAATTAAAATTACAAAAAGTAAATGAATAAAGTAAATTTCCCATTTCCATTTCTCCTAGAGGGATTCATGTTACATATATTTGATGTTTCTTCTCTACTTAGGAATTAGCTTTCTCTCCCTGATTTCTTCCTCCCACGAGTATTGTTCAGATTACTGCATGCCCACATTTGAGAAAGAAAATCTAACTAAATTTCTACAGACACGCAAGTTATCCCTGTGGTACATGTCATGCCATACAAACTCTCTCTTCTCTTTTCATACCATTTTTGGTAAATATAATTTTAATTCTATTAATTCTACCATTTTTTTTTCAGTAAGCATTATCTTTTGAGAAAGGATATAGAAGTTACTGCCACTACAGTGGAAAAGAGACTAGATGGAAAAGGAGAAAAAGACTTCGAACAAATAGGTTAGGCTTTTCATCAAGTATAACTCCTGAGCTAAGGGGATAGAATTCTCAAACTTGCAAATCTCAGATATTGTCAACAAAACACAATAGAAAAAGCTCTAAATAATTTAAAAAAATTAATTTAGCTATTTAAATAAAGATAAAAGATTTAAATAAAGATTTAAATTTGCAGTTGTATGCATTCTGGGCCAAATTATGCTCTGTGATGCAGTCCTGTAGACATCTATGAAGGTCAAGAAATCAAACTAATATGCAAATGTAACTTATAGCAGAAATTGACCTGTTGGAATCTATTGTGTCTTTAACCTTCTTCTCTCCTTTTGTCAATTAACTGTAATTGTCAAGAATGTAAAAACTTTCACATCTGAATGTTAAAAAATCACTGCAGAAAGAAAATATATATTTGTATTCATCCCAGATTTGATAGGGCAGTGTAAAAGTACCACATAAAATCCCCACTTAACAAAGCATCATTCCAAAAAAAGGTTCTGTCTCCCTTTTTTTTTCAATGCCTCTAAATGTCTTGTTGATTTGTACATCATCACACTTTTAATGGAAAAATATACTACAGAAACCATCTGCCTACCAAAGGTGCTCAGCTCATACAATTCTTTCTGCAAAATGATCTGCTTCCATTTTAGAATCTGAAGATTTTCCTTCCTTCCTTCCTTCCTTCCTTCCTTTCTTTCTTCCTTTCTTTCTCTTTCTTTCTTTCTTTCTTTCTTTCTTTCTTTCTTTCTTTCTTTCTTTCTTTCTTTCTTTCTTTCTCTTTCTTTCTTTCTTTTTCTTTCTTTTCATGCTTTTTCCCAGTGTTTTCAACTTCACATAGTACTTTAACATATTAACAGCAATGTTCCACAATGTGTTATATACCAATTTCTCTTTCAATCCACTCAAATCAAAACCAAGACCTGGAGATCTCATTGTAAAAGAATAACCTACTCATAGACAAAATCTACTCCTTAAATATATTTTCCATTCTCTATTAGAGATGATACCATGCCATCAACTTTTGCTTAAGCCAGATCTATGTTGAGGGGAAACCACATAGGTCTAATCTCTTTGCTCAAACCAGGACAGTCTTTCTCATATCTTCTGTTTTGTCTGCAGGAAAGACTGGATGAGCTTTCAGTGATGGTCTTTCAGTGTCCTTTTCCACATTTCTTACCCAGATATCATGGAAAGTGGATTCCTTCATACACTCTTTTATTCACTGAAACATTTAATAGAAAATTTTAACCAAGTTCCAGAAAAACTGTATTATTTTAGTTGCACAAATAGTGAAAGATATTTGAGATTTCCTATCTTCCTATGCTCTTCCATTTTTGTGCATAGAGGATTATGTGACTATGTGGAAGTCCATACAATACAATGTCTAATACAATAGACATTGATTAAAACTACATATTTGAAGTAATGCATAAGCAAAGTTACATAAACATCATGAAGGAAGTCTCTATCCACAGAAAAAAAGTGGATGTATTCATACAGAATATATATCTCAGAGATAGTCTGAGCGATTTGGCTATTAGAAGATACGAGTAAATATGGAATTTGCAATAACCAGGATATCGGGGGGTGGGGAGGGAAGAAGGGAAATCTATTACACTGGTGAATATGACTGCTTTTCTGAAAATTTATCCTAAAACCAAATTTTATTTCTGCTGAGATTTTCCTGAAATTGTTCTTGACTATTAAACCACTGGAGAACTTCGGGGATTATTATATGCAAGCTACAGTGACCCAAACATTTTTTTTTTTCCATCCATAGGATGGACATTGGAAACATCCATTCCATGCATGAGCTGGAAATATTTGTGTTTGAGGAAATATTTGCTTAATTTTATGAGCTGTAGCTACATTGTTAATTCAGATCTGGTTCTTAAGTTTCCAGAATAAGTGGTCACCTCAGCCGAATACTCAATGCTGTAGGTCTAGTAAATGAATAAATACAGCTTTCCACTACATTATACCTGCCAGCTCTCAACTTTTTCATCTGATGCATAGTTTTATAGGATTATTTCTAGTCAAAGCATAAAGTCTTGCATTTATCTCAGCTTGTATTCATCACCTCCTCTTCTGCTCTGTGTTGATTTCCATGTGGTTCCTGGATTTTAAAACTCAGCACACCCAGAAGGAATGCAGAGTTTTTAGCTTAAAGGCAGAAAAGTTCTAATTAAGAGGTGTAAATCCTTCTGTTCCACATATTTTTAAAAAGGGGTTAGAGCCAACACTCACAATTTACCAAGAACTATCCCTCCAGCTACTGTGTGTGCTACATAAGGGAGTAGAGCCAGTTTTAGCCACTTATGAAACTCAATGTATTTGCAGAGGGGCCAAATACAACAATCAACTGTATGAACTACAGAAACCTTCAACAATCCAGTGGTGAAACAGTTGGATTTGAGCCAGTTTTCCATTTAAATGTAATGAGGAGTAGTGGGACTTCTCCTTTGCACTCTGAGCTTGCAGAAGTTTCCTCTGTGTGTTTTCTTCATATAAGTTTTAAAAAATAAAAAGTAAAAAACATAAATAAAACCACAGAAAGTCAGTAGTTATTTATGCCAAAGGGGAGGTCTTTTATGTAAAAAATATTAATAATTGAAATAATCCTGTCTATGGCAAAAATACAATTTCTACATCTCTTTAGCTCAGTTACATTGTAAAGATGACAATACAGCTTTCTTTTCTAATCTGAGCGAAACAGCAGGGCCATTAGGGTGACTTTGGTTAGCTCTCAGCACTTTAGAATAGTTTACCACAATGTATTCATTTAATTTACACAGTTTAAGTCAGTAGAGTGTTGTAAGTAAAATCTGAAAACATAGGTGGGGAAAACAGCAGTAAAGCAATGAAAGGCCTTCTACCCTAACATCTAGAATTCTTCCAAAATCTCCAAGGAATAACCTTCTTAATTTTTTTCATGAAGTTTAATTTATACTAACATGACATATCTTTCTTCAGATCTAGTGAAACCTAAGCTACTAATTAAAAGCTTCTATTCCCCCAAATTCAGCACAACAGTTCACTGGCAGTATTAAGATTTCAAAAGGAATACAGAATGAATTTAAGAAAAAAAAAAGTATTAGGTACTGTGATCTCAAAATTAAAAAAGAAGCACTAATACATACAAAAACACCTCTCCTGCAATGGCAGAAACAACACAGAAGCTTCTATAGCGGTATGACACAAGATTTCTGAGACTGCTGTATGTTAAGCAATCCCCACTGGCCTGAAGTTTTTGCATTTATTTTATAACAAAGTTTTAAATCAAAGTTTTTGGTACTCAACTTTAAGAGTGAAAAAGGCTCTCAAAAGTTCCCTCACATCAGAGAGACAGTAACCACAGGGTTCTCAGATTTTAAGATTTACCGCTGTGCATGACTTGTAGCAATGACCACTGCAATGCAAGACCCTATACAGCCCTTTGCTGGGACATGTGGACTAATGAACAAATGTTCATTGCAATATTTTCTATTTTAAGGCTTCATGTCTGCACCAGATCATCCAGCCTCATATCCTCCTTTTAGGTGGGACCAAATACTGTATACCAATGCCTTAGAAAATGAAAAATAAGTATACTGTCTGCATAAGAATTTGACCTCTACTGATTTTCAGTTATCCTATTAATTTGCTTTCTCTGGTTAGAAAAGAAGTCTTAGTAACACTGGGACCATAGATAATGTTAATCAGTAGTAAATAAAGAATTACAGTTCACTCCAGCATTTTTTCCTCTGGAAAAAACCCCACAAGAATAAATGTTAATTTTTTTGGTGGTTTTGTTTTTTGTTTTTTTTATTATTATTATTTTTATTTTGTTTTGTTTTAAAACAGTCAAGTACTTTCCCTGAAATTAAATAATTAATAAGGAAAAAGATTTCCAAATCTTTACATGATAACTTCTTTTTAGGCATCGTAAAGAACTTGCCTAAAGTTCTTAAAGTTCCTAAAGAATGCCTCTTCTGATAAGCCAAACAAATGAAACGCCCAGATGTCTGTGAGCATTCAATTCATTCTCATGAAACAGACCAGAAACAAAGGAGAAAGAATGAAGAAGAAGAATTCCAAATGCCCATGAAAAAGATGCAGACACTTTATTTTTTTTTTAATTGCTTGAATTTCCAACAAAATCAGTAAAGAAGTGAACTGGAAAGGGATGCAGACTACAATGGTCTTCATGGATGCAGTGGTGACTCAGATGAACAGCAGCCAGAATTCAAAAAACATAAAGAAAACTGTAGAGTTGCAGTGCGACAACTCCTGCCAATACCGGCCACTTTCAGTAGCCGGTTCAACCTATGTTAATGACAGCTAGAGCATGACCATTTATGATCCTGATAGAGGAAAAACTAGGATGAGTTATACTCATGCCCTTGCACATAAGGGTCAGACTTGAAATGATTTGGCTTAGGTGATTGTCTCTTCTGAAAGTAGTAGGTTTCTAACTAAATCCTGATAATGCAAACATAAAGGCTGCTAATGTACTTATTAGCCATCACAAAATGCATTTCACATTGGATGGTTACAATACATTATATCAGCAGCAATCACACCTCTGTAATAACAGTAGCAGTTCATTTAAGGAGAGCAAGTACACATCTTCTTCCAACCCATTATGTGAACATGATGAATGATGATGGCACTAGACTCATATGGGAAGGAACTGGAGCTGGAAGGTGAAAGAACTGCCTTTGTAAAAAATAAATAGAGGAGCACATATATAGGTATATCTGTGTATATTTAGGTATAAAGCTTTGAAAAACTGCCACAATTAAAATATGCTTTAAAAACCAATCAAAGGAGTTTATTAAATATAAAGCCAAAAAAAATCCTCAAACAAACCCATGAAATTTCAGAAATAAATAACAACAAAAAAAAAGTGAACAGGAGTGAGGAAATATTAAATGAAACATGTTTTAGCAGTGAGTAGCTCCAAAAACTAGAATGAACCACTTCACATGGATCAGTTGTCCTAAAGACAGGATAAGCCTTCAAGCCTCAGCTTGGGCTCACTAAACAGTGGGTGTTATTTGAACACAGATGTGTATCAGGTGGAAACCCAGATCTTGTACCTCAAAACTAGGTGGAAACTATGCTGTTATTTAGGTAAAAAATTAACACAGTACTACCTCTTTCTTCATAGCTAATCAATGTGGTGTTGCTATTCAGAAGATTATATAATACAGCTATTCATAAAAAGTAATGCAGGAAAGATGGGAAGGAATAGAGTATTTTTAACAGAGTATTTTAATTGTTTAAAAAAGTAAAATACATGTTGGAATTTGATTGCCTCCCTGGAGGCTGGTGGAACTTAATGAACATAAGAACAATATAAAGTGTTCATAAAATAATTGTTCCTTTTCATATCCTTCAGGTTACAGGCTAGTTATGAATTTTGCATGCACAGGAATATTGCTGGCAAATAATCAAACTTATATGAGGTCAATTCTTCTTAAGGACCCTACAACAAAGAATGATCCTACCCTAATACTGAAAAGAGTGTCAAGGAAAAGATCCAGCTGTGACATAAACTGGAGTGTCACAAGCCTGCTGGAGAGTTGTGGAGTATCAGGTGTAAGATATGTCCTCATCCACTGATAGGGGTTTTAATTGTCAGCCAGCCAAGGCATGGAGTCAGGTTGCTACCAGCAGAGCACATAATATCCCAGCCTGCCCCTTGCATTCTAGACAGAAGGACACAAGGCCCCCAGGAACACATCCTGCAGATGGCCTACATTTGCATTTACAGAGATGAGGAGGACGATCAAAATGCAGAGGCTTATTTTCTTCTGTTACTAAAGAAGGCGAGTTCTGAAGTTGGTGCCTCTGAAAAGTTCACATGGTTCTGGAGCTTCAGAGGAGTCACGGATCTCTTCTCAGGAGAGAGGACTGTAAATTTTACTGAAAACCAAGTGATGAGAAGCATGTGTGAAACTTTATAAGAAAAGTAAGAGGGAAAAATAAACAAATAAACTGCCACACAAAGACAGATATGGAGTAGGTAAGGTGTATTCTTTATGGCACTCAGTGTTCCTCAGTGCTCATCTGTAATGACATCATGTGTCGGGGTTCATTTCATACTGTTTTACCTTTTCCCCGTTCCCTAATTATTTATGTCTTTGTTTCAGGGAGTAAAAGGTTAGATGTTTTCTAGATGATTTATGTCAACAAACATGATGTTGCGTTTGTGTAGGTATTCTCTCATAGAGAAGACTTCACAAAATCACTGAATCAACTAGATTCACTAGTTTTTTAATCTTTTACTAGATTGTAAAAGACCTCCAAGATCACTGAGTCCAACCTATGACCTAACAGCACGTTGTCAACCAGACTACAACACTGAGTGCCACATTCAATCTTTTTTCAAATACTTCCAAGGACAGTGATGCCACCAACCACCTCCCTGAACAGCCCATTGCAATATCTGATCTCTCTTTCTGTGAAGTTCTAATGTCTAACCTTAACCTTACCTGTCACAACTTAAGACTGAGTCTTTTTGTCCTATTGCTAGGTTGCCTGGGAGAGGAGACTGATGCCCACCTGGCTCCAACCTCCTTTCAAGTAGTTGTAGAGAGTGATAAGCTCTCCCCTGAGCATCTTCCTCTCCAGGCTGAACAACCCCAGCTCTATCAACACTCCTCATAAGACTTGTGCTCCAGACGGTTCAATAACCTTGTCACCCTTTTCTGGACATGCTCCAGCACCTTAACATCCTTCCTAAATTGAGGTGCCCAGAACTGGGTTAGTGTCAGGGTTAGGAAAAGTCATGACACTGATTAAAACTCAAGGCCTGAATGATTTGGCAGTGTTTCTTGAGTAACTTTGCACTGCAGCTATGGCTCCTTTCTCAAAAGAAGACCCTGTTTCATTCTTTGCCACTTGTGTCTGTCAAAAGTCCACTATTGTTCACTGCAGAGTATATCTTCACCACCCAGAATTTGTGAGTAGAAATGGCTCTGAAATTTGAGTAAGCTTGAATTAATTTCATCACAGACATTACATTTCACCTATATATTTTATATCTGCAATGATGTGAATGAGTGGCTCTTTACAGTCTATTTTTCTTCAGAACATGTATTTCAAAATCTTGTTGTGGAAGGCTAAGTAGTCTGCCTGAAATCTAAAAAAAACTCAACTCACCAACCAGACAAACAAAACCCAAAAAACCAACCAAACAAAGACCAATAAAAAAAAAATAAAAACCCCCAAACAAGGCTTGTTTTTCTGTAAAAAATAATTTTTGTATTGGTTCTTATGCAAAATAAAATAATTTGTAGAAAGAGATTGAGAATAAACCAATATAAAACAAATCCTTCCTAACTGTTTCAGCAAGTTGTACCACTAAGCTTCACTTTCAACCTAAACCAGAAACATAAAGACATATGCCCTCACAAAGGTATTATCGTCAACAACAATAATAAAAACAATATTATCTGAGACTTAAAAATTGTTGAAGGCAAAATAGCTCAAATCATTCTTAATGCCTTTCAGGCACATCTGAATCAAATAAGGTAATTATTCTTTAAAATGCTTACACAAAGTCTGATTTGCATGCTAGTAATTGCTATGCCTTGTGGCATCTAGCAATTGACACAGCAATGATTTTAATTATTGTAATTTCATCAGTATAAATACTTCAAAGTTATGCAAATAGTACCTCATAATCCACATAGACAGTTCAGAGTATTTGATTTACTAGTCTTGTAAGGCTCTTTGTCTATGCAGTTTACTCTCAGATGTGACTGTGCATTGCAATTGAAGCCTTTCACTCACATCAAAGCTCTAAATCATAACAAGATGAGCTAATTTTACAAAGACTGACACTTCAAACATTAACTTGCAAATACAATTATAAGATGAAATATATAAAGGACTTTACTAGGATATCATCTGGCATGGATACCTGCAGCTAATCATATCTAATGTTTTCTATGACAGTGGTAAGCAATGATATTGCAAGGCCAAATGCCTTGGTGTGAACAATTACAAACAGCCACTCTTGCTTCTGAACTGCTCCACAAAAATGCTTCATCCTCTTCTAGCATTTAAAAGTTGTATATTTAAAGTATATTTTTAAAAAAACTTTAGTAGTTTTTTTAGTAATGTAGGGGAAACTGTTCTCACTACTGTTTCTGATATGGAAAAATAAATGTATCACAGGTAACATTTTCATGTCAATAGTAACACAAAAGTATATCAGAGTGAATGCATCTAAAATCAATATTTATGACAATTAAGGGAGGGGAAAAATATCGTGCTGTCATCAACTTGTCTTTTATTTACAGAAACCTCCAGGTTTCAGGACAGATGTTTAGATGCTGTAAATCACAGCTTTCAAAAAATCTTAAACATTTAAACACATCTCTCTTCCTTTAGATACCAAATTCTGAACCAAACTCACAAGCAAAAAGTTGGATATCCATAACAACAAACGTAAAAACCAATGTTGACCATCAATATTTACAAAGCTGTCACTGATACTTCTTTTACAGAAGAGCCAAAGTGCAGCACTAGTTATCCCCAGTTCAAGATTCACATGTGCTGAATGAGAAAAGAATGAGACCTGTTGCTTGCCTTTTTTTTTCTTTTTTTAGTTGCTTTAGAATACAGCCTACCCTGAAAACTAGAGGCAAACAAAATTGGAAGGTATCACTTACAAAATAAGTACTTCAGAGGTGTTCTGCATGCACAGGTATCTTGGAGGAAGTTTGATGCCTGACCTGACAAGCAGTCTATTTAGAGAGAATGTGGTAATGCCTATAGGTAATTCGTCAAGGAAGGATATGGTGTTCAGTTTAAGCTGGAAATGACATTACATCAGAGAGAAATTTTCCATAACAGAAAACTCCCAAAGCATCTTTACTACATCTTTATAAAAACTGCCATTGAATTTCTTTGTTTGTTGTTGATTGAATAATATTTATAATTTAATATTGTAAAGGAGAAAGTAGAAATAGAAAAGGGAGAGAGAGAGAGATAATAAGAACTCTCAAAATCAAGGAACAGCCTTTATATAAGCAAAATTAATTTGGGGGGGAAAAAAAGTGAGGTAAAATATGAGAAGGCCTGTTTGGAGAAGGTATACAGGGAGCAATTAACTCTCATACTAAAAGAATCAGAAAACAGCTGATAAAAACTAGTGGAAATGAGATTGAAAAGAAAAAAAAATACAACAACATGATTTTTTTTTAATGCCATGTGTCTCTAAAGGGTAGAAATCATTGCCTCAGAATATTTTTAAGGTAGACGTAGTAAACGGGCTAAAGAAGTACTAATTTATAGAAAAGGGGACTGACCAAAAGTATAAACACTGAGGCAAGAGGTTCCTAGGGGGCTAACTTCTGGAACTAGAAAGATAGCACCTCCATATTCACCATCTCTTTTCTACTTGTGTAGTATTTGCTACCTGCCTCTGTCACAGATGAGAAACTGATGCAGAACAACTGTTCTGAGACTTCAGCAAGTCAGTGATTGTAACGTTTTGCAAAATGGCAAGCTATACCATCACTAACTGTAAAAATTAGGATGAAAATAATGTATGGAATGAGTATCTTTAGCAGAATGTATAACACAGTCTGTTGTGGAAAACATATTTACCTACTTACACATTCAAATATAACTTCAGCTCTCAGATACTGCTCCAGCACAAACAAGAGGAAGCTGACACAGAAAAAAAGCAAGATGTCAACATCAAGCATTTCAGCCAAGTTGTAGCCTACACAGGTAAAGAATGACTTGCAAATCCACCTCATGTAAGAAAAGGAAAGGGATGACTTGAAAGGAAACAGAAAATCACACAGCAGCATGAACAACTAAATAAATTCCACACAACAAACAATGAGACACTGAATAGAAACAATGATGAATTACACCATAAGAGCACTGTGTTGGAAGTGACATACCAATGGAATCACATGTAAGAAACTGGAAACATCACAAACCAGAATTAGTTTTACATTTGCTACTAGCTGCAATTATTCCAGATATTAATCTTTTCTTTGATTCACTGGCTCACACTTTCCCACTGTTTTATTAAAATTCCTTCAATCGATGAGAATATTACAATGGTTTAATAAATTAAAAAATATTTTAGTGGGAAGAAATAGTTTCCTATATCTCTTCCTGACTTTTATGTAGAAGCAAAATTAGTAATTATAAATATGTAGCTGATTGTTCAATATCTGTTTCTGTCCAAACTACAAAAAGCAAACAACATTGAATTAGTCAGAATATCTTTCACACCTCACTCTCTATTCGCACCTCTAAGTGGCTTATTTTTTTCACAGGTCATACCTTCTTTCAACACCACATCAGTAGTGGATTCATGGAGATTTCACAGAATATTCTGAGTTGAAAGGGACCCACAAGGGTGCCCTGGGTAAAAATATCAGTTCAAGATTTCCCAGTACTTTAAGCACCAAAATATTTTACATCTTATGCGAAATACAGTAAATAGATTAAAAAAATGCGTAGATTAGATGACCCAATCCATTTTTCAACAGCAAATGCAAAACAGACTGAAAAAGTACTATGGGAAAATTTTACTGTCATTATCCCTGCTGCAACAAGGGGCAGAACTCGTTGCATTCTTATAACTCCTTCACTGATGCTTTCCCAGCCTTTATCAGTTTTTGGAAAATAAACCAAAACACTGTTACTGCCAGACTGGTACTCAGACATCAATATACACAAAATATAATTTCCATGCAACTCAAAGTAAAGTTTGCAATATATATACTCAGTCTGTGCTTTTGGGGAGGGGAAGATGTATGACTTACTAAAATGTATTAAAAAATCCACAAAACCTAATAGAATTCAAAGTTTAATTTTTAACCTCTTGACTTTTCTTTCTGTTAATTAACATTGGGATCTGATCCAAAAGTATTTGCACAACATTCATTTGCTAATAAATTAAATAATCTCAACTACTTCTGGGAACAGTACATCCTTATAGTCTGAGAAGTATGCGTTCCAGAAATACTTTTCTTGTAACCATTAAAAGTGACTTGGAACATGATTAAAAACCATGTAACACTACATTCAAATTAAACACATCAGTAATTATATTCACATGTGTTTAGAGCAACATAATAAACCAGTATGCACACAAATATTTATATGACGAAACCAAAGTAAACAAGCAACAACAGAAAGGGAACAGGATGGAAATTGAAACATTAGCCAGCTTTTATATTATACCACACTGTACATTGACACTTATAAGAAGAGTTAGTGTTCCATATTGTAAAGTATGCTACATTATTTAATGAAGACTTAAAAGAATCTGTTTCTGCTGCCATGGTGAAAACCACAAGCTGAAGTATTAGTAATTACAGCATCATCTAATGAAAAAGAAACCAGGCCCAAAACTCCTGTTAAAAACTTAATTCTTTCCTTGTTCTACTCTACAAATCCTGGTAAAAGTTTCAGGTTTTACTCAGTCACTTTGTCTTATATCAGGCCTGAGTGTTTAAAGTTCTATGATTCACTTGTTTAGAGTGAAGAATAGTTGACTCTCTGCCAGCAGAGCTCAGGAAATTCATGTAAAGCTGATGATCAATAATTGGCACTCTAGAGTATCCCATGAATGAACTAGAGAAATGTCAGAACAAATTAAAAAAAAGATTATTTTCTTACTGAAATTTCTCATTTAAATAAAAACCAAACCAAACCAAAACCAAATAAATAAACAAGGCTCCAAATAAATAACAAAAAATACCTTTGGACAGATCACTCCTTATGAAGGAAGACTACTTGCAATGTTATAATTTAGAAGTTACAAAATAAATCAAGCGTTCCATCAAGTAATTTTCTTTTTCTCCCTACTACCTAATAAGCACTACAACAAAAATTGTGTTGCTAAAAAAACCCAAAAAATCATTGTTTTGCTCTCACCCATGCCCAAAAACCTTGAGATGAAAAAAGTTCTAATCTATATCACCTGCAGGAACTAGATTCCTAAGAATTCAGTATCTAGATGAGCATGCCGCATCCATGAAAGTAAAATTAGAAACTTAATCCTGTCTGAGAAATGAAGAGCTTTTCAGTTAGGAGTTCTGGTTTGGGTCTCGTCTCAGTGGTGTGAAGTTACCACCATTGGTGTTACTTGGTGGTTTCTTTGAGAAATAGACAACAGTATTGATCCAGTTTATGATGATGAATGAACCTCACTTTTTAATAGTTTCCTCAAATTCAAGCAGACTTAGATTTAGGTCCAAAACTTTCAGAATAAACAGAATAAATTTAAGAGAGAGAATAAAAGAAGCATCATTCTTCCCAGCAGACCCACATTGTGACTTAGTCCTGTAATGGAATGAAATGAAAACTATAAAAAAATAGTTGTAAAATGTATTTCTCAATTTACAGCATTTGTGGTCAGAAGCATTTCCTCACACAAACTCTCAGGCTGCTGTGTGGAGTGATATAAGAACAGCAGAATTTGAGGAGTCTTTATTATATTGTACATGTATTTCATGTCATAAACATATGAAACATTTAAAATATGGTATTAAATATGTAGCAACATTTCCTGGCACAGAAAGAACAAAGTTGTGAGAGAGCAGTTTTTTAAAAAGCTTTTAAATAATGCTGGTAAAAAATGTCCCAACATGATAAAAATCCTGTCTTAGAATAAGCATTCCTTCACAGTATTCTCTTTGTTGTAGATACAGGCTGTACCTGAAAAAGGCACTACTGGTTGCTTTTTTTTAAAAAAAAAAAAAAGTTTTTAAGTATTTAAGCTGCTACATAATTATTTTAAAGCATTTGACAGAAAAGATGGCTGCAGCTTAAAGGGTGAACAGTTGCGGATGCTCATGAGCAACACTCAGAGACAACTGTAACAGCAACAGATGAACAGAATTTTAAAACATTTTTAGCTTATTTTTTTTTTAATAATCACCATCTTATCAACTCTTTCCTGCTACTTGCTATAGCTTTCCCATGACATTTCACTGAATAGGGTAAACTACCTACCTTTCTTATTAAAAGTTCTGAATGACACTAAACCATAGTGCATACTGGTGCCCAATGTCTGAAGTACCTTGGATCATATCTGAAAGAGAAAAAAAAAGGAAAGAAAAAAGGAAGGAAACAGGAAAAACAACAACAAAAAAGTGAGGACTAAAGTTATAGATGGCTGAAAAAAATACATATAAAAGATTTGTCTTCTTACCATCAGACACTTGTTCTGCCACATGGAAACTTCTGTTTCCTTAGTCATCCCTTTAAGAGGACCAGTCTCCTTGATAACTAAGAACAAAGCAAAAAACAGCTAAATCAGTGAAAGATGGGCCAGGCTTGGATCTCTCAGCAGTCATTTGAAAATCTGATGGAATGAAAACTTCATTACTCTCTGTTTTCACTTGAATATGCAACCAACAGAATCAGTCAGAACTCTGACCAATATGTTTTGGACCAGTCCCTAAATGTTGCACTGAAGAAATAACTGACTCAACTTCCAGCACGTTTCTTTTTGTATTTCCACATCATCTATTCCTCTAGATATCAGGGAACACTATGCTAAAGGCCTGCTCAGCACAGTTCTAAGAACCAGGAGGAAAGTACATGCCTTACGATACTTTCGCAGAAAAACTTCCCCTATGTGACTGGGAGTAGGGTTGAAGAGCCAAGCACAATATACATTTGTAAGTATGACTAATATATTGTCTGGTAAAGGCAAAACAAAAATAGCATGAATTTCTGATTGCCCTTAGAATTTCAGGCCTGACAGGAAAAAAAAAAGGTAGTTTTACCTTGTCTGGCTTAAGAAGTAAAGTTCATTAAGGTTACAGTGGCTCCTGGGAGTCCCAGCGTGTCTCCTTGCAGGCAGGCTCTTTCCCTCCAGTTTCACCTGGTGAGGATGCAGGTAAACTAGGTAGGGCACATGGTTCACTGGTGGTACATCTCATCAGGATATTAAACCTTATATACTTGAGCCCAAGTATATAAGATCACCTTTCCCAGCCTTGTAAGAAATTCCTCTGCCTAGTGAGACTGCAATCTAAAACTACTGTGTTGAAACAAATATATTACATGTTGCTCTGTAACAAATATAGGAGTTTCAATTGTTTCTTGGTCTGTAGCACTGACCCAAATTAGCTTTATTGCAATTCTCTTTGTATCTGTGAAAAGTCTGATATTAGTGTTTTGCATCTCACATTGCAATACCTGCTCCTCTAACCCTTCATGCTGAATTCTCATTGGCATGGAAATGTGACATCCTCTCACATGAAAGGGAACTAACCCACAAAAGATTATGTACATGGGACAAATCTCAGAAAGGGAAAAGATAACTTAAAGATTAATAAATGTTTTCCTGTGGTACTGAGAACTATATTGATACTGGAAGGAATATATTTATTAGCTATATTTAAATGAACCACAATGAAACAATTAAAAGCTCACACAATAGACAGTATTCCAAAATTTTTCAGATACTTTCTACACAAGCTTGGATGAAGAAAACTAATCACTACAACAGAAATCTCCCTTCCCCAACACCTCCTGTGTTGAGCAAGCAGAATTAACAAATGGTACTTCTTCTGCCTGGTGCAGAGGCTAGAAGAGGCCGCCTATAGCCACTCTCTACCATGAACTCCAGAGGATACCGCAGAGGATTCAGTCTGCAGTGCCAAATTACTGAATTACAGAAAGGCCCACGTGGCCTCTTTAGAGAGCTCAGCACAGCAGACATCTGCCTCCTCTGCTCTGAGCCCCGTGCCTGCTATGGTGGTGCATGCATTCGTTCCCACTGGTACTCTCTTTACCCTTCACTAAACATGCTTGCTTAATGCAGTCTTTCAGCTAGTGGAAAATAGGTCCCTTGAAGGCTGTCATTCCCTTTCGGTAACCCCCTGGAACAAAACAAAGAGGTGATCTGACTTTCTGCTCTCCAGAGTTCACTTGGGATCAATTCTAACAACTCTCATAATGTCGAGATTAGGCAGCTTTTCCTCCTCCTTGTTAACAAGGCAATGACAAAGAGAGAGAGAAGTCAATTTCCTTTTCAAATAAAACTAAGAAGGCACTCAGCAGTAAATAGAAAAGTTATAAATAAATAACTGAAGTTTTGAACTGGTGGAGTCATGCAATACTTCATACAGGAGCTACTGGCTATTGGGCCAGGGTAGATCACCTTTATGAAGCCGAAACTGGGACTCCATAGGCTTTAAAGAGCAGATGCAAATCCCAGAAGACTCCTTTTCAAGGTTAAGCTTGAAAGCTGCCCTTTTGAAACAGACAGTTGCCAGCCTGACCACTGACCCTGTCGTTTCTCCGGGCAGGGTCCTAAGCAATTGTGGAGCTGACATGTCATCTGCCCTTCCTCCCGCATGGCAGCAGGCAGGATCCGACACCTCCAGACCCAGGCTGATGAAATTTCCTCTGAGCTCTCTGAAAAGCAGAAAGCAGACTTGAGGAACCAGTTTGGAAAGAGCAGATCATAATTACTTCCTCTGAACAAAGTCCTTTAAACCATGGGTTTTCGGGAAGACCTTTGGTCAGGTTACATCAGACTTTGCCACTAGCCATGAATCTCACCTGTTTGACACCAGGAGAACATCTCTCCCTCTGTTTACTTACAAGGTATTCTCTAACTGACTGCTTAAAACCCCCAAACAACTAACCAGAATCAACATTTAAATTTCCAGACCACATTTTTAACACTTTCTGAAAGAATAAAATTATTACTATTAGTTATTGGACTAATCTATGGTACACACAACTGCTTTGTAAGAAGATAAATGGTGCGTCCTTTATTAAATCTCACAATTACAACATTCCTCAAAGATTTTTTTAAAAGACATTATTTTTTATTTTTTTAATTGCATTGTCATGGAGAAGTTTGCACCAAATATGAGTTGCATTTTCCTAAATGATAAACAGAAGTGAAATAAATATACTTCATTCCTCAAAAATTTAAAAAGTCCTGGTTTAGTTCAAGTCTCTTATTTGTTTAAAAACATACCACACCTGGCTAAAATACAATATATTATTAATAATTTCAATGTTACAAAAAAAAATACAGTGATTAATACAACTGTGTTCAGAAGTACTTTCTTTATGCCATTTTCTTCCAGTTCTAAAAGGCCTTTTCTACAATGCTTTAATAATGAAGCTTCAGGGTTAAAAAAATTGCTAACATATAAATTTATGGGAAAGCTTTCCTGATTTCCTACAACACTGCTTTGAATAAGTTATAAAAATAACTATGTGTTGGAAAATATATAAGAATGAAAAAAAACCCCACAATTAAGCAAATAGAACTAAAATTTATAGATAATTTGGAATGCTGGAACAGTGCTACTACAGCTTTCAGTGTCTCTAAATAAAATTTATATTGAAAAGTTCCATCTCTACAACATCTTATCTACCAATCAGAAAGACAACCTAAGAGCCAATCACGCTTACCAGCCAACGTAATTTTCATAAGTTACAGGTCTAGTTTACACCAAGTTTATTATTATTGTGCCACCAGACTTTAACCTTGATTAATATATTTATTTTCTTTGGGAATTTTGTAAGTTATTAGAAGTTTAGGCCATTTGAATGCATGTTCTGTCTAAGATTTACAATGTTAAAATATTATAGCCATTTATTTCTCGGAGAAAATCAAGGTTTTAAGAATTTCTGTAAATTTTTCTGTCTGATTGGAGAGTCAGAATGTCTGCTTTTGAGCAGTCACAAAGCCCCTTCTCTCATATATTATGTTCAGAAGTAAATGAATCCATTAATTTGGGTAAAAAGCACTCACATCTAACTTCAGTAGTGGCAAATTAATTGAAATTGCAACAGAAGGTGAGGTAAACAGTATGTTCATTGTGGGAAGATTTCTCTATCCTTTTCCTCTAGGAGGCTGTCTCTATACATAACTGTTCATCATCTTCTGGCAGAAATGCTAAAAAAAGCCCCTCATTTAAAATATGGAAGAATGACCATAATAAAAGTATCTGATGGAAAAAAAATCAGACCTGTGACCATTTTTTTAATCAAAAAAATAAGGAAGAAATCAAACAAAATCTGAAATACACAAATGGAAAACCTCAACACACACATGGTTCCCCTTCCAGAAGAATTTATGAGTGTTTGTACACAAACTACTCATAAGCCAATTAAACACATCAGCCATGGTAAACATATGGGCCAGTTAGGTGAAAAGCTGTATATCCCCCTGTCCAGAAAGCAGGTCATGTGTACTATATTTAATAAACAATTTTTTTTTTCCCAAGAAATACTGTTTCAAACCATCAAAGCAGTTCTAAAATTACCAATGTAAGAGAAGGATGGTAAAAGTCCAACAAACAATTAGGTCACACTATCTAAACACTTTGGTATATATATGAACATTAAATAAATACATGCCTACATGTGTGAAATGGAGATTGTTTACAGCAGCAGATTTATGAAACATCTACTTTTATTAGTAAGTTCTAAGGGACAGCCTTAGGCACATATTACACCCTATTCATTTTGCTGGTTATTTCTGCCTGGAAGTGGTCATCCTCACTGAGATCAAAAGTCTACCTTGAGAAGTATCTTCACTTTTTTTATTTTTTTTTAAGAGAGGGCATCAACATAAAACTGTCTTCCAGATTCTGCAATGAGAATTTAGCCAGTGTGAACACTCAGTAGTACTCATGGATTTCTTCTGCATTACTTTGGTGGCCATTTTGAACCCCTTTGGTAGCCAATCTCGTTCCCTTGCCCTCTGCCTCCCATAGCATGGTATTAACACTGCACTTACACAGCACACAGTACAAATGAACCCGAACACTTTTTTCTCTTCATATAGCAGTTTCTTCTATCAATATATATCTGCTATGAAAAGACAACAGAGTACACTAGAAAGGTACGGTATTGATATCCCTTTCTACGCATTTTTAAAATGTTTGCCCTGAAAATATCTCCCAACCTTGGAGTCATTCTTCCCTACTGTCACCAAAAATCTGTGAGAGGTATTTTTTTACCTACTTAAGGCTTCTTTTCTTGTTTTTTGTTGCCTTTTTTTTTTTAATCGGTTTGATTAAAATTAACTACAGGTACAAACATAATTTTCCTTATGATCCCATTTAATACTTGAAAATACCAACTTGAAAAATAGAGGCCAGGCACTCGCCCAATGACATGATTTATTGTAACACGCAGAAAATTCAGTCTGTGATAAATGTTAACACTGAAAACAATTTCTATATTAATGTTTACAGATATCAGTCTCTTCAATCCCTATAGATATCTATCTTCTTTATTCCAACAATTGTAACTGTAATAGCCATTTCATTTTTGAAAATTTCAAAAACACTGTTTTAACAGTGGCTATCGATAACGATATATCTGTAGCCAATACTAACGTGATTTTCTAAGATAAAAATAATTTATTTTAATTGTCCATGGCTCATAAAAACGTTGGAGGGCACTATTCATGGCAGCAAGATTAGAACATATACAAGATGATAATTTTTTAATTCCAAACCTTTCTTACATTGTAAGTACATTTTGGCAGATCATAATTTAGAATTCTCACAAAAGAATGATAAAAAGCATTATAAATAACATTTTAAAACAGTCAATTCAAATCACCATGAAACATCAGTTCCCAGGAATTATGCTGCTCTATGTGTCTTAAAAGTGAAAACAGTAAGATGAAAATGATTGCAATATTATGTTAAACAGTCCAACATGCCCATTTTGATCATCAAAAAAACTGATTTATTGATTGCAAGTATTTTCCAGTTGCTTCCTCTTAAGACCATCACTAGTACTCCTGTTAAAGAAAATTTCATCCTGTTGCACACGTTTTTAAATCCTCTCTAAAGAAAGCTTTTCATTTTTCAGAAAACAGTAGTTATTAATAATACAACTCACATGTACAACACAGAGATAAAAATTAACACATAATTTTTAGTTTAAATAATTTGCCATGCAACTATACATAGACTGGAAAAAAAAAGAAAAAAAAGAAAAAAACCAGATTTTTTTCTTTACACTTTTGAAGGAGGTAAATGGCTGAAGCAAACAGTTCATAATAGAGATAAGGTAAGGAAATATAGACCTGAAATAAGCAAAGTTCATGAAAACAGTTAAGTAAAACAAATAGCACAGTAGGGACTGAATTAAATTTTTAAACACACACAATAGAATACCTGTATAACACAAGTGATTTCCTTCTTACAGTCATAAATTCAATGTACAGAAACAATGCATTGCAGAATGATGCACTTTAGAGGGCTTTTTTCTTCCCTTCTTAAAATATAGAACTATTATGATTCTCTTGTGTGGATGATAAATCCAGCTCAAAATTCTACCCACTGCGAGTTCTACCAAAACATAGTACTGAGAATGAGCTGTGAGAGAATGAATTATGATATACCAGTGGTTTGTGTAGTGTGTGTATTGAAGACAGAAAGGAGTGGAAGAGAAAGAAGGGCACACAAAGAAAAGAACCAATATTGAAAAGGTAATTCTTAAAAAAACCACAATTATATTAGAAGTAATATTAAATCATTTTAAATTAATTAAAATCTAAACCAAAAGGGTTTATATTTATAAAATTTTAAATTACTTATGGAAATTATTCTACCAACAGTGAAAGATATAGTTATGACTACAGGTGTCAACTTTCAATACTAATATTATGAAAACTATTCCTCAAATTGTTTTCTTCATAAGCAATAGCACAGTTAAGGCAATCAAAGCCCCTATGTGTCTGAAACAAAAGGATTTCAAGACTTGGTTAACTCTCAGACCTCTGAAAGACAAATATTTGGACCTAAAAACCCCACAACAACCCAAAATAAGGAAAAGCAGGATAACAGGTGCATACTCAACATTCAAAATTATTGGAGTCGTTCACAATTGTAAAGAGTATTTGAGCAGGAGAGACTAAAACTCTTCTAAAAACATGAACCACTTGAAGCACTCCAGTAATTTTCAATTGCTCTGCAATGTGCAAGCAAGGAACCTTGATCACTTTCACAATGAAGCACTTAAGCTCTCTGATAATTTTACACCCTTATAGGCCACATATTTCTGGAACCCCATCATTTCCTAGCTGAAGTGGTTTTAAAAATACGTGAAGTGCTCCAATAATTTTAAATTATTCTGTGTAATGCAAGCTCAGAACCCTGATCACCTCAAAATTTAAGAGCTTATAAAAATTTGAAGTAGCCCAATATTTCTGAATGATTGGGTATTGTGATTTCACTTGTTTTATAAAGTGCTTCCATTTGCAAGGAATTCTGGTGATAAACTGAAATACAGCTGTTGGCTAGCAAATATAGCCATGTAAAAATAAAATATTAAAAAATGAATCAGAGAACATGCTTATGCCCCCCAGAAAAATCAAAACTCGAACAATACAACGAAAAGAAAAATATATCCTGAAACCCCAGCTGCAAGCCAAGGAGAAAAGATCAACCAAAAATCTGCCACAAACTACATGTACAGAAATGGCTAAACATACTGAAATATACAGAAGATACAATAAATCAAGACCTGCATTGTTTCCAGGAGAGTTATAATTATTCATATGTCTAATAGTCTCTACAGATATATTTTGTGAATATCTGTAATGAATACTATTTGATCATCTTGTCAATGTGTAAGGTGCTTACACACATCTCACTTTAATCTGTGCTGTCTGGATTTTTTTTCTGGGTTATTTTTTCATATAATAAAATCAGACAGGAATATTGTCACTTATACAGTGGAAAATAATGAAAAATATGTTTTATTTCTGCCAGCAGTTCTACTCAACAATACACCGGTTTACTGAAAAAAAAAATATATAGAAGTATTCTTATCTATTGAAGTTTTGTAGATGGTTTACTATTCTGAAAGGGCTTGAATTTTAACTAATTATGCACACAGTTTTGGGGGTAACAATGATAGCTACCAGGTTTATCCACCTATATATGGGAAAGCGAGGCTTCTGAATAGGTTACCTCCTTTATGTTCATAACCTATACAAGAAATTACCTTTTATAGTAGGGAATTCAGCAGTGTTTCTTGGCCTGTATTTCAATGGGTTTCCACATGCATTCAGAAACATATTTTGCAAAAAATAATCTCATATTCAACATTCATTCTCCTCCTTTATAGTTGCCTTTACCTTTCCCTTTCTGCACACGTAGCAGCAAGATGTCAAATTAGAGGTTTCACAGACTCAGTGTTGTATTTTTTGTTAAGTTCCCAATTAATATTTAGTTGAAGTCTGTCAGTGAACAGGAGGTTCCTCTCACTGCAAAGCAGTGTCTTGAGGAAAAATAGACTATCTGCTGAAGAAGCAGAGTCCACAGAGAAGTTGCCTGGATTCCTGCCCTTTCCACCCAGTGCCAGGAGCTATTATGATCACTGGCAGCTATTTTGGTTAATGCAATGGTTCTGCTCTTGTATCACCTTCTGAGAAGCCTGAAATCCACTCAGCAGGGTGACCCACTTGTCTGCTAAGGTGTGTATATAACTTCTATTAGGATTAAGGGTAGTAATGTTCAGCAGAGGAAAAGCAGCTAATAAGGTATGTTACCCTTCAAGCACCTTTTTTCTAAACATTTCCTCAACTAGGTCAGAATTTCCTTCTCAAAGAAGCAAGGGAACACATTGACATCAAAAAAAGGCCCTCCTAAGCTACTTCAGCAAAAAGACTAATCATAAAACTGGATGAACCATCCAGACTTCAACAGAACTTTTGTGTGTGAGGGAATTTATCATCTCCCATAAACAGCATGTCTCCTGCAGTTCTTAACAATAAGGACATGCAAAGAAGGAATAAAACAATTCACATGATCCCTCTCATGAATAAGCAGAAAATTATATCAAGTAGTTATTTTACTAAATTGATATACAAATATTCTGGCACAGAAAAATTAAAAAAAACCCACACACACAAAAAATAAAAAAGCAAAACATAAAAAGATCAGGAATTTTTCTTCAGGTAACAAAATTGGAAAGAGAATACCTCTTTCTTAAAAAAATTATTTATTATCCTTTCTTCTTATGCAACAGCAGAAATAGATGTTTTCTCTTTAGTTCTGCCTTCCAGGAGCAAGAGAAAATTAAACTTTATTCCAGAAATTCTTGACATAACTGAATAAGTCTTTTTATCCAAAGTCTGCGCCAGAAGATTCACTCATGAAATGTCTCTAACTTCCTTTTTCTGGCCCCAACTCTTAAGAGCAGAATATCTGGATTATTAAGAGACGTGTAGAAATGCAATTACTATTGGAATAAAATGTCCTTTAAGCCTCTAGATGTGTATTTTCAAACATGGCCAAAGGTACAAGGAAATAAAGGTTGTTTTGCTCTCCATTTTACCCCTGAGATTTTGCATGTCTTTGTTTTCTCTTGTGTCTTGACTTTAATTGAAAGAAAACTGTGTCAAGCAAGGCTGACAGTAAAAGACACAGTTTAACTTAACAGAAGCAATAGGAAATACAAATAATCTGAGTAGGGGAAGCTCTTTTTAATAGAGATTTCAATCATCATGATTTAAGGAACTTTGATTTGGAATATGTTGGATCTGACATGCCATCAGGATGACTCACTGTGCTGAAACACATCATGTTTCACTATTATTGCATAATGTGACATATTGATATCATCAGATGAATTGTCAAAACAAGATGTCAAGTATGTGAAATTCAAATTAAGCAAAGTTTAGAAAAAGTCCTCAAAAGGGACTACATATTATTTCTTTAATTACATATTTTACCCCATTTTGAAAAGGAGGTCTTTCTATATTACTACCTCTTTCTTTGGACTTGTGTTTAAAATATCTTCCCTTAATTTAGCCATACATTTTTGAAATGCAGTTTACATTTGCATGGCCACCTGACCAGAGAACATCCTTTCAAAACAAACATATATCATATTTGCATTTTCCACAACTGTATGGGAAAGTCGTTTTCTTTCCAAAATTGCTCATCCTTTTTGTTGTGTCTGGACAGCAATTTTTTAATCTTTTTTTTTTCCCCCCAGTGTGTCAAAAATGTATTAATAACTAACACTTCTAGAATAGTGCTGTGAGTGGGCCTTTTTGACCAGGGCATTAGACAAGACGACTGCCAGAGGTCACCTCTAACCTCAACTATTCCATAATTCTGTGAAAAATTCTAGCTTTAGCTTTGAGTTTCCATCTGTTTTCTAAAACCTTTTGTACACATTTGAAAGAGCTGATTCTAATCTGAACCCCATTGCAAAAACAGATGTAGCTGATATGCCACTTCCATACTCCCAGTACTTCAATAGTCATAAGAATCGTCAGACTGCTACGGAACAGACCACTGTTCAGATCTGAGTATCTGTGGCCTTTCATTTTGCCTAGTAGTATACAGGTTTTAGGCTGCAGTAGTCCTTGAAAACTTTCTAAGTTCTTAAGAGGTTCTACTTTCAACAGAAATGAATCCTTCTTTCAGGGTAGAAAACAGAGAGAGGAGTCTACACTGTTCTTGAATTCTGTCACTCCTGCAAGAAAAAAACTCTCTCTTGAGGAAACAACAGGTAGGTAAAATGTAATACAAGATGTCCAATGTCTTGAAGTTATAGAGGTTTTGAACATATTTAAGATTCCTCCATTGTCATCTGTGTCCATGTCAAGGCTGGTTTCCTTCCAGACCAATTCCTATGGCTCACTAGTGCAGGATATCTTCCTTTAGCTGACTTAACTGTGAATACTGTGCTGTTTTTACTCTAGACAAAATCAAGGGTAGTCCACGAAACTGTCCAGCCTCAGCCCTCATGTTAAAATGCTAAGTAGCATGACATTATTATTATGCTCTGAAAAAAAAAAAAACACAAACCCCTGGTATATAAAAAAGCTAAAACCTTTGGAAGCACTTTGTTTTAAATACTTTTAATACATAATGTTTGTTTGTTTTTAACTAAAAATACTACAAAAGGATATAGAAAGTAGTGTATTGCTGAACTATAAAACAATTTCCTTGCTGAAAGACAAAAACGCCCTATACTGAAATACTGCTGGTTAATTCAAATCCTGTCTGAAACACGGCACACAGTAATAATGATGACAACATCGAATCCAATAATACAAAAATCAATAGAATGCATTGAACTGCTATCCAAAGCAAATCTAGAATGTCATTTGGTTGATTATTAATTAAATTGACACCTGCTAAACTAAATGAACTAAATACCAACAAACTTTATTTTACATGGAAAATTAAAAAGATTAAGTAACTATTATATAAAGCAAGAAATAGACTTTATGGTGCTACTAACACAGAATCCTGACAGTCTTTATGCCTTAGGCTTTGAGATATTTAAAGGAAAGAAAAAGTGATTGTATAAATTGTATAAATATTTGCAAATGGTTTTTTGATTCTTATTGACCACAGCCTTAGCATTCAAAATCTAATTATACTAAAAAACTCTGCTATATATCCAGTGTACTCAGAAATCATTGCCTGAAATTAATCAGCACTCCAAGCACACCATTCCTAATTACAAACTGATCTTTGTAGTGCTTGTTACACCTTTTGTTGATGCTCTTGAAAACGACCTGACAAACCTCAAACCAAATCATAATTTCCAGATGACATTTTTGTTGTATCATATATGATACATAATGAAAGTGTTCCACAAAGCACTCAGGCAAATAATCAGAACATAAGAATTCCACTTGAAAGAAATATTTTGCCTGAAGTTTCTTTAAAAACACAAGAAACAAACTGAAAAAAACCCCAAAACCCAAAAAGGCAAACAAACAATCCAGAAATAAAATCTAATCCCCAAATATACCTACTTTAGGAAGACTCTATTTGTGCACGTTATTTTTGAAGTCCATTTCTCCCACTTACTAATAATATTGCAGACTGAGGTTGCCTGAATACTCATCTTAAAACAACAGTGTCTTATGCTTTTTATGAAGATACCAACTATGAAAGCTTGGAGCTTTTCACACCTTAAATAGGCAAATTGCCTTTCAGATGAGAAGCTTAAATCTGGTTTAGTTTATGGATATTCTTGTTTACCTCAGTGATGAACATGTAGAGTTATTGCCTTCATCATTCTAATGTGTTTTATTTAGTGATATAAATTACTAGGTTGGCACTGAATGTTTTAAGTGTGCCAAGTAAAGCTAATTTCACAGGGAGCTATTTAAATAGAACAATGAATTCCATGTGGCCTATGTAAAATAACTGAGTTAGATCAGGCTTATCACCACAGTACATTCACACACATGCAGCAACACCACTGGGGTTTTTTGTTGTCTATTTCAGTTCAGATCTGAAAAGCTTTGCTAGTTTGCATCAGTATGTGTGAAAAAGGAAAGTATTTGAGCATAGAAATAAAGCAGAAAAAGAAATTACATCATAATACACCAGATATGAAAATATATTTTTATAAGAGATTTCAGAATTTTTGCCATTATAAATTTGAATTATATTCCAAGTTTTGACACCTTTTCTGGAAACAGAAATTAAGTCCACGAACATAATTTGCCTTAATTAAGGGCCAAGGACCTAAGGATAAGAAGTAAAATGGTGAAATGGAAATAAACCAATGCCAAATTTTTTGAGTTGTATCTGGCAAAAAGTAGATAAAAATGCAGTAAAGAACATTTAGTTATGCTCACAACCACTTTTGTCTGCATTAAACATTGAAGTATATTGAAGTACTCTCATTGCTCTTGCTCCAGATTCCCTGTTCACTTTACTCCAGTTGGTGTAACGCCATAAACCCAAACAATCCCATAGCAGACTCTTGTATGGACTCACATCAAAGTTACATATTTCCATTAAAAAAAAAAAGGTACATTCAGCTCCAACAGTCATTCAAGCTGTAGGACATTCAGTTTAACCTTCTGTACAGATGTTTCATATTTCTTATATACGTTTTAAATGTTCAGTGAAGGAAGCAATGTTTCCCTCAACAGAAGATTATGTAGAAGAACAGTACATTGTAAATTCTCTTTCTAGTAGTCCAAGAAAAAGTTGATGCAGTAAACTAGTTCTAAATTGTGGATATCTTGTGACAGTTGTGCCTTTAAATACTGAATAAAAAAACTAAGTCACTTTAATTGAAAACAATTGAGCCCCAAATTTGCAAATTCAGCATTAACGACCTAAAATCGCTGGCTGCTCAAAGTACTGTTTGCTGAGTCTTTGAATGGCCTGTCATAGAAAAGAAAAGAGCAAATATAGTCTTCTTTTCAGATGACACAAAAAGAAATCTCTTTGTCTGGTAAGAGACTGACGAGATCCTTCACCTTTCATTTTCTTAAGGTGCCTATCCCAGAAACCTTGGGAAAGGCATTGCACAATATGTAATACACTTCATCAAAACCACACCTTTTATCTCACTATCTATAAAGCAATTGTTAAATACTTCTACCTTCACCGACAAAGATTTCTCACAGCTTTTAAACAATAATTTCACAACATCACAGAAAGGGTTGTGTTGGAAGGGACCACCATGGTCATCTGCTCCAACCTCCATGCTCAAACATGGAGTCATCCCAGAGCACATGGCATAGGATTGCATCCAGACAGGCACAGGATTGCATCCAGACAGTTCTTGACTATCTCCAGACTCCACAACATCTCTGGGCATTCCACTGTACAGTCACCTTCACTGTAAAAAGTTCTTCTTCATATTCTGGTGGAACTTCCTGTGCATCAATTTCTGCCCATTGTCTCTTGTTCTATTGCTTGACACCACTGAGAAAAGCCTGGCTCCATCCTCTGACATCCTCCCTTCAGGTACTCATAGACAGTAATGAAGTCCGCTCTCAGTCATCTCTTCTCCAGATGGAATAGGCCCAACTGTCTCAGCCTGTTCTCATAAAGGAGATGCTCCAGTCCCTTAATCATCTTTGTTGCCCTCTGCTGGACTCCCTCCAGGAGCTCCATGTCTCTCTTGTACTGAGGAGCCCAGAACTGGTCACAGCACTCCAGATGTGGCCTCACCAGGACTGAATAGAGGGGCGGGATCACCCCCCTCGACCTACTGGCAGTGTTTTTCCCAATGCACCCCAGGATACCATTGTCCATTTGGGCTGCAGGGGTACACTGTTGACTCATGGACTACTTGCTGTCCACCAGGACTCCCAGTTTTTCTCTGTAGAACTGTTTTCCAGCGGGTCAGCCCCCAGCCTGTACTGGCATATGGAGTTGTTGTACTCCAGGTGCAGGACTCTGCATTTCCCTTTATTGAATTTCAGACGGTCCTTCTCTACCCATCCCTCCAATCTGAGGTGCTTCTGAAGGGTTGCACAGCACTTTGGTCTACTGACCACTCCTCCCAGCTTTGTGTCATCAACAAGCCTCCTGAGGAGGCACTCTAGGCTTTCATCCAAGTAATTCATGAAAAAATTAAACAGTACTGTGCCTGATATTGAACCTTGGGGGACACCACTAGTGACAAACTCACAATTTGATCCAGTGTTATGGATGACAACCCTCTGAGATCTGCCATTCAGCCAGTTCTCAATCCACCTCACAGTCCACTCATCCACTCCACAAGTCCTGAGTTTGCCTCTGAGGATGTTGTGAGAGACAGGACTGAATGCCTTGCTACAGTCAAGGTGGACAATATCCACTGCCTTCCTCTCATCCATTCAGGTAGCTGGTTCTTCACAGAAGAACATCAAGTTTGTCAAGCATGATTTACCTCTAGTGAATCCATGCTGACTACTCCTGGTCCTTTATAATGGAAATGAAAGAAAGAAATGATATAGTTTGTCTATGAAGCCTTTTGTAGAGTAATGTTAGGTGCATTGCTGCCTACATAGAACCAAAAAAGCTGTTCTAAGTTGTTTATAAATACATGCTGAGCTCTTGACAATGGGATAATTAGAAATTACTTTCTGATATTCTTGTATTACCACACTTTGTTAATTTTTTCAGGGTTTTTTTACTCAGAGAAGAATACCTCTGAAGCACACTCAAAAGTTTTCTTAAACCTTATGTCAGTGATAATCTGCATAATTTTTTCTGACATCTTACTTTTAGTGGTTTTAACTACTCAGAAGAAATGGCAACAGCCTTTCAATCGCATATAAAGATTACAACAGTTAATGAAAGGCAAATTATTAGAAATTTTTAGGAGTTAGAAATTATTAGAAAAAATAGAATAAGGAAAGAAAAGGCTACCATCTTGAAAGACTGTTAGATCTTTGAAACCTAAATCCTTTTAAATTTAATTATAAATATGACTGCTGTTTTAAGGGGAATAAACTCACATAAGATTTGACCAAAATTGCTGTTATCTGAAGGCACTTGGCTGTCTTGAGTTGCTTGATCATTCTGACGTGCTTAATTCTAGTGTGCTTCAACTTTCTCATTTAAATATCTCTTCCCATCAATCATTAGTGCTTTCCTTCCTGGGTCATTGAGAGCATAATACTTCATTGTGTCAGCTGAAGGTGTGCTGACCTACTTTTCCAGGTTAATTTCAAGGGTAGGATCAGATGTTCCATTGCTTTTAGTAATTGATCTAACGATAGATCTTTACTAGAGCACCCATGACATGGTCTGAGGGGCATTCCAGGCATCACTGACTTCAAGGTCATAATTGAAATGAAAAATTCTCCAATCAATTAGGTAACGTGACTGCGTAGTCTGATCTTGAAAGTTATTCTTTCAAAAACATATTGCTTTTCTTTGATATAAATTGGGGATTAATGCAGAATATCATGTGAAATTTGCTGCTATCTTTTGGTATATAATATTATTTTTAGTGTTAAAGGCACCTTAGCCATATTAATTTTACATTAACTACCTAGTATAGCTGGAAAGATACAGTGACTAGGTGCAAAACCAAAAAAGGTGCAAAGGTGCTTAAAGAAAAGAATCACTGATGATAGCAAAAGCAATAATTCTCTGTAGAAGGTGCAAAGATATAGTTCCAAACAGACTAATCTCTCAGGAACAGACTGCCAAGGAGGAGATACACTAGTCAGTTTGTTCACGCTTTCTTCCTCTGGCACACCACAAAATTTGATTTTTCAGGTTGCACTCTGCAGTGTGGTTTCATAAAATGTTACTTCCGTGTGAGCACTCCCACAGGCAGAGGATATACACATCTCCTGGATACTTTTTTTTTTCTTTTGACAGTGGTCTCATATTATTACCAGAAGGGGGAAATATCTGTCCACTACACAACTAGAACATGCACAATAGGACTCTCATAAATATATAAGTAATGCACAAGTAAAATGCAAAGTAGTAGAATATTTAGATAGCTTCTGAAATTTAGCTGTTGATTTTCACCTATTTTTGCCTATTTTCTATTATTCCAGATAATGCACATCATACAGTCATGGGAAACAATGAATTCACACAACGTCTATATGAAGAATAAATAGCATAACTCATAAAGATAAGTACTTTCAGCTGTTCTTTTCCTATGTTTCTTTGCCTGTTTTAGAAAAATGGGGTTTTGACTACTAAAATTTGCCGTTTAGAACTAATGTCTGTATAAATTGATTCAATATTTCAACTGTGGAAACACTGCTGGCTGAACAATAAAAAGAACTGAATTCAATAATAATTACCTTATTTAAATCCCTGTATAGAATACAAATCAAAATATTTATCTGTGTGGAAAAATCAAATTAAAAATGTTTACCAAAAAATGTTACAGTTTACTTAATCAACAATTTCTATTAAATCCCATACTGAAATTTTTGCTTCAGAAGTCTACAGTAAAAATTCAAAATAAAAATTCATATTTTCACAAATATATTCATGATGTTTGTCTTTGGACATAGTATTTAAAATTATTATTAAGAGCATCCAAAACCAAAATAATTTCAAGTTTATATAAGTTTTGTTTATGGAGTTTGGTAATGGAAAAAAAAAAAAGCTATGGCATCTGTAACCAATCAAAATGGCTCAAGTTTCCTATACTTACAATATGATAATCCCTACAATCAGATCACAAACAATCCTGTGGTTGAAATATAGTCCCATAAAGTTTGGTTGAATAACTCTAAAACAAACATCACCTAACAAAAAAAAATCTACATTTATCACAGAGTACTTCATCTAGTGCATTTGAAATACATTACATTATAAACATACTATGAATAAGAAATATTCCTGTATTATATACAGGATGTCATTAGATGGTGATGTCATTAGAGGTTACTCACTCACAGGTTTCTTACAGGGGACACTAATGAACAACTTAAATGAAACAATTACCATCCATTTATTGAGAATGGGCAAAACAATAACAGCCACTACCCAGAAGACACACAGCTGTCAGTAGTCTTAGAGCATTTGCAAAGATTTTCTGGGGATTGACAAGGGAGAACATGAAATTCTGTGACATTGTGCTGTGCGTAACTGTCTGAGAGGAACTGAGAAAATAAAACAGAGGGATTGCCAGGGACAAGAAAAGCTCTGGAAATGATAGCCCTGAGAAAGAATAATGGAGAATGACTGGCAGCAGTGATAATAGGAAAAAAAAAACAGGTTTTTAAAGAAATCATTTCCATTTGTATTATTCCTATCATATCTAAAGAAACAGTTTGTGTATTTAAAGACACAAATCCATAAAGAATGAAGGAGTTCTCCAAAGAAAGACCTATCCCTACTGGAACAAGTGTTAATACTGATACTTTTGCTAAGTGACCAGGTTAAGTCATGTAATTTTGCAGATGAAAAACATTCTTTGAAAAATGTTTCATGTGTATCAAATTGTATACTTGTATACTTCTTCCAAAATTCCAGGTGGACACCAAGATTGTTTAAGAAAAGTCTCTTAAAAATAGCAACGGCAAAAAGCTATAGCTGCAGGCAAAGTAATCATAGGTCATTTGTATTGTGTGCAGTTTTGGGCAATATAAGAAAGATATTAAGATATTAGAGAACGTCCAAAGGAGGACAATGAAGATGGTGAAGGGTCTTGAAGGGAAGCCATATGAGGAGCAACTGAGAGCACTTGGTCTGTTCAGCCTGGAAAAGAGGACACTGAGGATAGACCTCATTGCAGTCTTGAGCTTCCATGTGAGGGGGACCAAGAGGGGCAGACACTGATCTCTTCTCTGTGGTGACCAGTGACAGGACCCGAGGGAATGGCCTGAAGCTGTGTCAGGAGAGGTTTAGGTTAGATATTAGAAAAAGGTTCTTCACCCAGAGGATGGTTGGGCACTGGAACAGGCTCCCCAGGGAAGTAGTCACAGCACCAAGCCTGACAGAATTCAAGTGTTTGGATGATACATCATGTGACCCTTGGGGATAGTCCTGTGCAGGGTTAACAGTTGAACTTGATAATCCTTGTGTGTCCCTTCCAATTCAGCATATTCTGTGATTTTGTGAAATGCTACCTTTGCATTAGTGATCAAGTATTTCAGCAGGACAAAAGGAAAAAATAGCACTCAAGGAATTAAAATAATCCACACACATGCAAACACACTTGTAAACAATGTATATGTTTTTCAAATTCCTTAAATATGTTGAACAACTTAACAAAAAATAAAGTATTTTTACTCCACTACTGAATTCCTAAATGTTTTATTAGCCGTTAGCATTGGACCTTACTAACTTCAAAATATTCTATGATTTTTTTATATTTTTTTTAATATCGTCAAATAAATCTCCCTTGGGAAGTTAAGATACCTTCAAATACACATCATTATTGACAGTATTGGTAATACTGTTAAAATAAATCTAGAAAATGTCAACAAACCACTTCAGTTCTTGAAGTTGAACTGTACTTTTATATGTCAACAATATGACCCAACGAAGTATCCAGAAAATGGAGATCCATGTTGAGTGGTGATAGAATTGAGATTCTCAGCTTGTCTGAAGTTAAAATGTTTGCTTCTTCAGTACCTCTGCCTGGCTACTGCAAAGGCAAGACATTTACAGGTTTGTTTAACATAGTCACCAGATTTTATGTCAACAAACCACAGCAGTATATCTCTCACATCAGTCATGGTTATGACAGGACTCAGTATCAATTTCCCAATGTTTGCCAATGAGGTCATCTTTGAAGTCTGCACTATTCCTCCTCAGCCATTAGAAGTGTTACAAATTTTTGCCTCAGTCCATGTAGATGAGGATGCAGAAGACAATTTTCCACAAAATACCATTTGCTGAATATGTTAAGTATGCATAAAGACAATGAAAAAAGTGAGAACTTCCTTCCCAGCTGAATGTTTTGATGTCTTCAGCTGACGGGGAGGATGGCTTTCCAGAAATTTTCTTGAATCTCTGCCTAGAAGCATCACTTTCATCTCATGTTTATCATGAGCCAACTGTTTTCTCTCAGACTGCATATATATCTTCCAGGCACTTCCATTCAGTTATGGAACTGACACAAATCAGACTTTTAGAAATAAGAATAGTTTAAAACATATTTTTAAATATTTAAGGAATGTATCAAACAGAAAGTGGGGGGGGTGGGGGAAAGAAGGTAAGGAGGAACATGTTCTGGTAAAGCTGGCAGGATAAAACTTCTAACCATGATGATTTTTATTAAGGTGTTTCCAGCTGGTTTATTGGTAGGTATATATTTTTAAAATTAGGCAGTACCAAAGGCACTATGTTTGTGTTCTTTGAAGTTAATATAACCAGATATAGTATACCTTATGTTAGAAATAAAACATTTTTGCAGGAGAAACTGCTGCTAGCCAAACAGATTTCAGTCTTCACATCCTGATTCAAGCTTTCTGGTGTAACCATCAACTTGCACGATTCTCACTGTTTATTTCAGTGTGTACCTTCTGAGTTTTCTTGAAAAATATATGAAGACATTACTGAGGATCTGATTCAATAAAAAGTATGTCCAGACCTTCATGCCCTGGAAGCTCAAATAGTGCTGCAAAAGCTGCAGAAATGGGACATATTTTCTATTGGATTGGGTACTGAGAATGCTCATAAGCTTTTTGTATTGATTTTTGTAACAGCCAGCAGTGAAAGACACAGACAATATTAGCTTCTTCCACTATAGGCCTGTGGATTTCACTTTCTGCATACAATAGGGCACAGAGAGAAAACAGACAACAACAAATTTAAAAAGAGAGGGCAAGCTAACTTTTATTCAGCATAAAATCAAATGCTTACCTTACAATAATAAAAGAATTTTCAAGATAGGTACCCTACTATGATTCACAAATTAGGCAAGATTCAGTTGTGGTCAACTACACTTTTAAAATGCTTTTACCTTTTAGCACTATATGTTGACGTTTGCAGCCAATATAAAGAGACTACAGCCACGAATTACAAAAACAAGAAATTTAAAAAATCCTATTTGCCAAAAAAACCCCAACAAAACAAAACACCAAAATCACTCAATGGATAAAACCTCAAATTTCTCAACTATTATTCTACCTAAAATCTTTTGGGTTTTTTTTTATGCGAGATAGACAGAACTACAGAAGCTGTTCTTTTCTCTCAATTACAGTGGCTTTCTGTTAACAGTACCACCTAACCCTATTCATGTTTTCAGCTTTCCAGATTGTGTTGCAGCTATCAGAAACCCAAGTAATCTGCTACAAAGCTACACTGAGCTCAGTCATCTTCCAAGTTGACCTGCGAGCATCAGCTGCCCATTCCTAGCCTACTCCACTTTCTGGTTTGAAAACCACAACTACACCTAAAAGATGCCCAGAGTGATGCCTTACACGCAAATTAATTTAAACATTTCAGATTGCTCACAGTCATTACTAGCACCTATGGAGAATGGTTCCTGCCATCCTAAACTGGATCAGTAAGAAGGCTAATGTGCTGTGTTACCTCCTAATCAGCATTGCAAAGAGACCGAAAGGATCTCGTAAAAAGTGAACAGGGTTCTGAGAACTTAGAGAACTTGATTTGAGATGAAAATTCTGATTTTCTGTATATGACACTAAAAGACACTGAGTCAAACACTGAGATTGTGTAACAGATACAAATTTTTAATAATTATAAAGTTGGTCAAAGAGCCATACTATGGAATGTGAGACAAGAATAAAACATTAACGAAAGCCCCCCTCATCCCTCACCCCTCCCTCCCCCCAAATACAAAACCGAAATTACCTTAGGCAGACTGAAATCCTATTTGCTTTTACTAAAATAGACTCCAGTAGGATAACATGCATCTCAGTTCTCATCCAAGGAATTTCTCCTTTGATATAAATGCATAAAATCCTCGTTGTATAAGAGAAAAACTGGAAAAGGACTCTAATTTCAATATTTACTTGTAAGGGAAACATCAAATGTGCATAAATAACCTTATTCAAAGTCTTTTAATACAATGAAGATATCAATAAGATTTTAAATTTCCAAATCTCTTGACTTCCCGGTAGTTTTAAAACAGAAGCCTTTAATGGGTTAGTAAAAATGTTTATTAAGAAATTAAATGCACAGAAAATTAGATATAAAGAAAGCCTCTCTCAGCATTCTCCTATAGTTTAGAAATGAGCATTATGTCAGCAAAAAAAAAAGGGTCATGTTTGGCAATTGCACTTCTTTAAAATTCTTATATTGTGTTAATAGAGACCAGTTGCATTTTCTAAAATCCTTAAGACTTAAAATATGGTTTTACTCAGAGAATACCTTGATTGCAGCAGAATTACAAGGAAGTATAAGATTACATACCTCTCTACATGTTGTAAGAGTTTTGGATTTTTTTCTTTTTTAATAAAGGTAGAAGATTTTTTAACTCCTTCTCCTGGTCTGGATTATTTGTGCATGATGTTGAGAGCCATGGCCTAGAATCTAATTTTTTCTTTAGCTCTGAGGAAAAAAAAAAGGAAATAGTAAACTTTCAATGTGTGATGAATATTTATATTTATAGAAAATAACTGAGCAAACAACTATTTCATATATTTTTAAGACAATAAATACTTTTCAAATATTTGTTTCACCTCAGTCATTTTTGCAGTTATGAGGTTTTTTGGAAATATAAATCTACCTTCAGTTGCAGTTTATATATAAAAAGATACTTTCAGTTTTTAAATTAACGCTTGTCCTATAATTGCATCTGTATCTCAAAATCAGTAATATAAATCCACTTTTTTAAATTTAGTTGAATATTTGCTTGACTAAAACTTAGTTTATGTATCAACAGGATTTTTTACCCATCTAGATGAAAAAAGCAAGAGAATGAATTCACTCATATAGTGTTTTATATAATATATAACATTTATAAAAAGATAATTCAAGAACTGTAAAAAGTTTGATTATAAGCAGGTTTTATAATACTAAATAACAGAAATCTCACCATGTATCTCACGAAGTATGGGACACTTCGATTCCAAATTAGAGCTCAAGTTCATTGATTAACATTTTATATGTCATATCATTATTACTTACATACAGATTTTCTCATTGATGTTCATGTGGATTAAGTATTTATGGTCACTGCTTTTTACTGCTCTAAGATCAACAATGTCCAGGCCTGTTACCCTTTATTACATACAGTCAGCTGATGTACTATATAGCCAGTGGCCCATGACAAAAATGGACTGTACAATCAGAACAGTTAGAAAATCAAGTTGATACAACTAACCATTTTTGACATCTGATTTTGATGGAAATGGGACTACACATTTAAATCATCTGTATTCAAATACCTAGATAGGAAAATTTATTCACAGTTTATAATATTTTTTAAATTGAATATTCAGAGTTAGATCAAGTTTCAGTATCCCATGTGGAAATTTTCAATATATACATATATATATATATAAAATCCAGCAATCTGCTATTTTGTCCTTTTGGACTTCACATTTTGTTTTTGACCAATGAAGACCTGTGTGCAATCCTTCAAAGACGATTGATGGCTGTGGGAAGAGGAGACGTATCTACCCTTAACCAGAACAAGTCCCAAGAGGCAACTACTACATCTTCAAACACTTTATTATTGGTTAATTTGGGGGCTTCTTTCACTCAGATGACATAGCTAGAAGGATGTCACTGCACAAATCAATACCTACTGCCTTGTCATTGATGTGCTTGCTACCTTAAACAACAACAGCTGTGTCTATGATCATCTCTGAGTTGTTCAGGATACTAATTGTAGTAAGCACACTACTCCTAACAAACAGTCTGGGAAGATGTTGGCCTCCTAATGCACACTTGATGCACACTCTCCAGTAGCCTTTGCCATTTAATTTTCTGTCTTTACTGTTACCAAAAATGGTTTTGCTCACATTTAAATTAAAATTTACCTTTACCTTTGATGTCATGTTGATTAAAATAAGATTTTAATTTATTAATCAAAGTGGATGTTTGTAGTCCTTACACCATAAGAATCAATGTGTTTAACATAGATTTATTTTTTTTTTGCTGGATTTCTTAAACACAAAAGATAATCCAGCACTTTTTAAAGCATTGTATGGGAATGAGTTAAACATACATTTCATTTCTTCTAAGTGTGTTGTTGGAGAAAGTGAATCATGTGCTTTTGACATTCAGCACAGATTTCTCATTAATTGTAAAAACGAATGTTATATATAAACAAATTTGCATGTGCATCTAAGTCTCACAAGATTCACAAAACTGCTCAGCTTTGCCTGAAAGGACATGACATTTCTGAACTATGCTTGAGCACAACTTTCATTTTCCTTTGCATACAGCATCAGAGATGTGCTGCTCTGCTATTATATCCTAACAGAAAGCATGACATCTCCTATGAGAGGTGAAACTACCTTAAAACATGATCACTGTTTAGCAAATAAGAGAGCATAGTACTTGCTATGGGATATTTTCATGATTTTTTTCTTGGGGGGCTCATTGGGACAGTTTACTGCAGTAAATACAAAACATTCTAGCTCTCATTACACCTCTCTAGCCAGGTTTTACCCTCTGCCATTCCCTCTGTTCAGGCCTCCATCTACACAAAGCCCTTTCCTCTGCTCTGCCCCAGAAGCAAGCACCTCAACAACTGTCCCAATTCCCTCAGGGAAAGCTGGTTTCGACTGGCCCTGCAGGTGCTGAGTCGTGTCCTGCTGCCACGGTCCTTCAAACATTAACATACTCTCTCTCTCTTTTCTATCCTGACTACGTCTCATAGTATGGTTATTACATTATTTCTTTTTAAAAAATTCTGCTAGAGAGTATTCATATAGTGGAGAGCATGGGCTAGATCTGTAGGAACAAGCCCTGTACACTAATACTCCTTATTAGAAACTTGCATGTCTACTGAATTGCCTCAGATTTCTTAATTAAACCTTTGAAAATGTGTAAGCAAGCTGTGGAAAAGGCAGATCCACTTTAAAAAAGTATTTGGTATTCAAAAACCATTTTACTATGACCCTCAAACGAAAGGTCCAAATCAGCCATGGCAGGCAGAGGATAAGAAAGTCTGTCCTCACATGAATAAATATTTAAAAAAAAATAAATTAAAAAATGTCATTTTCATGGTAAATGAAAATGAAGGTCAAAAGATTCTCATAGGTTTCTGGGCAGAGGAGTAGATAGCTCAATATATTCATAAATTATCTGAAAATAGGAATAGATAGATTTCTGGGTATGAAGTTTGCTTAAGGAAACTTATTTAAGCAAAGGTAGAAGCTATAGTTTCAGAACGTAGAATCCTTCCAGTACCAAAGGTGGTGAAATTCGGTGAAAAGATCCCATAACTTTCCATATAATAAGGTCTGATCTGATTACAGCTGCTCAGGAGCAAAACCTCAAGTCTTTTAACCAGAGATTTCTATAAAAAGTAATTTCAAGTATCAGACACAGCATTAACAAAATAAAACCACTAACAATGATAGCACTAACTGTTATGATAGCAAGAGAATTAAAACAAGAGCAACCTGTGTATACACATTTTAGAGTGCACTAACTTTAAAATTTTCTTTGGAAAGTGTAGCATTTTTTTCCAATACATAAAAAGAAGAAACTTGTTCAGAGAGAGAAAACTGAAGATGATATGAAGTAATCTTTGTCCAGATTGAAATACATGGACGATTGAAAACAAGTGTTAAAAGTTGGAAAGCCCTTGATTTTCAATCTAACACAATCAGAAAATGTAATAATTAAGATCTGCTTCTACATTCTTTAGAACCTTGACTATGCCACAGAGATAAGAGAAATTTCCCTTCCCATCATATATTTGACGTGCTGTAAAAGACAAAATTGGAGACTCTTGGGAATACCAGATCAGGGTCAGTCAGAGTCTCTCTGTATAATACTGGTTCATGAATGAACTAGCAAATCAATAAAAATATAGTTTTACACATCCAGTGAAAAGGAAAAAGGAAGAATCTGGCTACTGTGTACTACAGCAACTTTCCTAGAGTAGCTGCACCTGAACTGGCTTAGGGAACATGAACTGGAAGATGAAATCCTCATGCCAATGAAGTAAAATTTTGCCACTTCCTCCACTGCAGCTAGATTTATCCAAAGCAATGAAATCCCAGTAGAAACAGACAAATCAGGAAAAGATGTCTGTAATATGAATTACAGCCAGATATGAACTACAGGCTTTTGAGGAAAGGATGAAGAAGCCTTTCCAGAAAAGAACTCTGGGTTGAAAGAAAATTGTAGCAGTAGATCCTTGCTTCCTCCCTGCCCTATTTAGCTGCTAAATAAAGACAGCCTTTTAGGGCTAGACTTGCCAAATGCCACAGCACTTGTCTAACTCTGCTCCTACTGGAAACAATCCATTGTCTTCTAAGCCAAAAGCGTCTTTAAAAAAAAATCAAAAATACATATTGCATCTTTTAAACATATGTTTGGCATTGCTTGAATAAGAAAATAAGAGGAAACCACGTGAACTAAATTAAATATATCTGAAAACTAATAGTACTAAGCTAAACCTAAGTTAGTAACCGCATATTTAACATTCTTTAAAAATGTAAATAATCCATTGGAACTTTGGAATAATAACTTCTAAGAATGCCTCCATTTCAAAATTGAAGCAATCATTCTTAGGTTGTCAGAGTTGGCAGAGGAAGTAACTACAGTTTGTGAAAGTACAGTGCAAATGATGCAACATGTAAATAACATATTAATGACAGAGCACTGATACAAGGAAGAACTGAGGGCTCAGAAATGAGAATCTCTTTTTAAAATTCCTCTATAGTTAAAGATTGCACAGGCACTCACATTCACAAACTTTGGTAGTAGGGGACTGAGAGAGAGATATTTAGCAGCTCTTGACTGCAGTGCTCTTGAGTGACTGCAATATTCAGAAGGTAGAGACTGCTCTTGCCTGGTAGGTAGCTCGCTTTTATTTTCATTTCCTGTTCAGGAGTGAGATTACTGTTTGGGGAGAGTTAAATCTATTTCAGGCATAAGAATCATTTATCCCTGGAGGTGCTGAGCTTCGATTAATAGCTCTTGGATTCTTCTTATTCATCTTAACTCCAATTTGTGCTGCTTGGCACTAAGGGTCCAGTTTGTTCCTTTCCTCATTTTCAGTTCTCCCTTCCCCCACCCAGCACAGTGTATGAGAAAAAGCTTTCTTGCTGACACCTTAGTTTAGGTATATATTTTCATGCAAAGTTAATATTCACCACTTGCTTCCTCAAGATTTCTCTCAGGTTAAGAATCTTACTGATACTACATAGCTTGCACTCTTTTTTGATGTTAATTGAAGTCTGAAACAATGTTAAATCAGAAATACATCTTCCCAACATGTTATTTTTTAAAGCGAGCTGTAAATCAGATATTATATCTGTTTCAGTAGTTGATGTCTCTTGATTTTAATTTTTTTGCAATAAAATCTTGGCCCATGTTACAGGTTAACCACCTGTAAAATTATAAATTTGTATACTGAAGCCATTTTCAGCTGTAATACAAGTACAAATTTAATCCAGAATGCTTAAGCCTCATTTATTTTGTACAGTTCAGAAGAACTCAAATCAATTTTCTGAAAATCTGATAAATCCCTAGGGTTAGAATCTACTTTGAATGTGCATCTCACATAAGAGTGAGATTTTGGATCATCTTTCACTTGACAGAAGCCTAAACAAGTAATCCTTAATATGACCACTGCATTATCTGGTGCTTCAATTATTCTACATACTTACTGCTTACCTCAACTTTTCCTTAATTATCAACCTTAAATCGTCAACCTCAAATTGTCAACCTCAGAAAGATTGAAGGGGGAACAAAAGCCTGGCTACACCACCTCTTTTAACTAGTTTGAAACATTCATGAATTCAGTGTGCAACTTGCTTTCTGTTAATCTAATGGTTTTTCATTACAAGAAAAGACAAGGCCCAAAAAATCCCAGCTGTGTTCAGAGGTTGACCTGTCAATGGGAACAAACTTCTCCGCTACCTTTAGAAAACATACCACAGACAGGAATGGGCAGCAGAGTTGCCTTAATGTGATATTTAAGGATCCTCTGACTTAGTGGAATCCTCAGCTGGCACAAAAAATGCTAACCCACTTCCTTATTATATGAAAGGATTAATTTGTTTATCTCTAGCAATGCAATTGTTGCTATACAAAATGAAGACAGTTTCTGTTCCCAGAGAAGTTTTCCATCTTTTTTATGCATAATTTTTAAAAAAAACCAAAAAAGTAACTGTAAGAAATTTTGAGATTATCATTTAACTAGAGGCATGAAAACCTATTCATGGAAGAATTGAAAATACCAGAGTTGCTTTCAAAACTAGAAAGACAAATCAAATCGCTACTAGTTAAAAAATTCAAAACGTTTAGGATTAGTCATTTTAGAGAAATGTAGCATGTCAGATGAAAAATTAACATGATGAAAACATTAAAGGAAAAATATTGACAGCTGAAGGGAAAAAAATAAAGAAAAGAAAAAAGAAAAATGTGAAGAGGTAAATGAATGCATACCCAAAGGTTGCATGTGCAATCTTGCAATACATATACAAGGAGTAAAAAGTCATTGAGGATGAGCTGGAAAGTCCAAAATGTAATCAAAAGTAAGGAAAAAGGAAATACAAGGCATAAAACATCAGCTACACAGTAGTACTGAGAAGATTAGAGAATGAAGTTAAGAGAGAGTGCAAAAAATGATAAGAAAATTAAGGGTAGAAAATGAAAAGCAGATTGCATGAGGGTTTGAGATAAATCAGAATTTTTTTAGAGTACATGGAGAAGAAGAGGTCAGCAAGGAGGAAAAGAGTAGGACCTCTCAGAAATGGGAAGTGTAATTTATTCACAGAAGAGGTAGTTACTGCTATCAGTTTAAACAAATCTTCATATCAATTTTCGCAAAGGAGGATATGGAATGAATACTAGAAAACAGTCATACATTTTGCATTTCTTGGGTTATAAAGAGAAAATAATGAAAGAAATTTTATCATTCAATGGAAACTGATGAAGCAATTGTACAGTGTGTTCCACTGGACTGCCTGGATCTGATTTAAAGTACGAGTTTTTGGAACAGAGTCCATGGTTTTTACAGCACTAAGCACAATAACAGCCTACTATAAATAAGTCATCAAATTTGATCAAACTCTGAAAATTAATGAGATGCTGAGAAATCTCAAAGTAGATAAAGGAAAGCTTTTGCTAGTGTTATGAAAAAGCTTTTTGGAAGTAACATTTTAACATGTGAAAACAGGAAGAGGTAAATAAATCAAAAATTTAAATAATTCAACGTATAAAATAACTTGGTAAATTTAAGTAACACTTAGTGTATATATCGGAAATTAATGAAACCAGTTATGCATCTGAAGGCATGAGATTAAAAATACCATTATATATTTATATAGCCCCCCCTGTTAATTACTCCTTTATGGCATAAAGCCCAGAAAATGCTATTAAGGTCAATGACAAAAATGTATTTCACAATATAAGTAAATAATCAATTTGTAAGTACTTGCATTATTGTTGGCTTCCCTAATATTAAAGACTTTACAAAAATGTGATTAGTGTCTTTATTTGTTATGAATTTCTAATATATGTTAGAAATTTGTGACTGAATGAAAAAAGAACTCCATTGCCTTTCAGGAGAATGCATTGGCAAGGGCAGTGAATGAAGAAGTCTACTCACTAACTGATTAAGAGTAAACACCAAACATCTGCTTCATTCAGCTGAGGAATTCAACTTTCTTTTTACATATGGTTTCTGAAACAGCATGGAAAAATGATTCTGCATGTCCAGAGAACAAGAAATAACAATAATCTTGTCTTGGTACCTTTGCCAAAGCAATAAATTCCTTTAGAAGGGATTTAACACCATAAAGTAGTCATGAGTATTTGGTGGTATGCTAAAACACAAATACCAAGGTAGACCTGTTACTATATTTCAGACATTTTGTATTTTGTTTATATTGCCTTTGTTTCTCAAAGCATCTGTAGAATTCAATAACATCTAAAAGTAAATTATTTGGTCTTTTCTTTCTGATCCTTAAAGACCACAAAAAAAGACTTAAATAAATGTGAATTTTAGCTTTTACATAAAAAGTTTCATCATTTCTGCTTTGACACATACATCCTGAAAATATGAACTGACACAAACAAAACTTATCACAGGGGTTGAATAATTTTTTTTTTTTGCTCCTATCTAGCTAACTTTTTCTGAAACCAGAAGAAGCTATACACAATTTATGAAGATTGCAATCAATCACTCCAAGTTATTCCGGATCCTACTGAGTAGACATTTCCTAACTGTTCCTAGGCCCTTTCATTCCAGTTCCTCTGAACCAGCAGGGAAATATTCACCAAGAAAGGAGACAGAAGAAAACGGCAAACTAAATTTATAGATTTGGGTAGACCTTGGAATATTTATTATTACTTTAGAAACACAAAGCAATCTTAATTTTGTTCCAGTGAGCAGACTCCATCAGACTTACCCATGTATATCAAGAAATTATGACATCCTTGTGCCTTTTATACACCAGTGGTTTTGAACTTTTGTAATTCTTTCAACTCTCTATTCCCCTCCACTGATCCTTTACACCTTAAGGGCCACTCTGACCTCTCCTTACCACTGGGTCTTATTTGCTTGTGCTTAGTGCTTGTAATGGTGGTGCATCTCCCCAAAACGAAATGAAGCAGTGCTTCAGAACAGAGTGGTTTCAATCTTGTGCATATTTTTTTTCCAGCTGATCTAACCAAGAATAGTTCATTCTGGAAAAATAACTTGACTTTTTCAGAAAAAGCTTAAATTGTTGTGCTACCTGTTCCAAACACCCTTAAATACCAAATTTTACTGCTGAAATATGAAATAAAAACAGCATGAAAGCAACAAGCTGCCTGAATGTCTGTAATGTATTTATAGAACTGACTTATTTATGTATTGAATTAATATATTAGGAAAAGTCTCTTCACAGAAAAATATTTTGGTGACATATTCAGTGTTGCAGTGAGTTTGGATATGCGGGTTTGACAGGTGGATGAATGAGAAAGGCGAAAAATTATCAACATCTACCATGTCTGATCTTTGCTCTACTAACCTAAATTTCCAAATTCTTTTACCTGGTCACATACTAATAACAAGCAGTGGTTTACATCTTAGAGTCTTTAGTACTTTTGTTTCTTCACATGCTTTTTATTCTACTTCTTCCATTTATGTGAAGACACTTTTCCTTGTTCAGAAAAAGAATGAGTTATGTCAGTAAAGCTTACCCGCACTGGAATTCAGAACTAGTTTAAAATATATTTTAACATATCTAAACATGTTAAGAAATTATTTGTTAGGGTTACCCTTCACACGAGGTAGGCTTCAATTCCACGCTCAGCTTTGGTGTTGCAATCTGGTTTACCTTAAAAAAGCTGTTTAGCACCTACAGTATGCTTATTGGCTTCTAGCTGCAACTCCAAAACCCCCAAATCTCCATAGCAGAAATTAAATATTATATTAAATGCCAGCTCTGTGTAGGTGTCCTATTCTACAGAAATCTAATGGCACAAAGCACTCCAGCTTAGATCTAACACGGGACTCAGCTGTGTGTGCCCCCATTCAGCACGCTCTCAACTCTAGGCTTTGCCAGTTACACCGAGTCCACCAACTCCTTCCACTGTCGTGTGTGTTGAGGCACCTGGCACCAGGTTACCTCAGACTGAATCGCAGCTGCAGTCCATTTAGATTTGTCATTTACAAAGGAGCAAGAAAGCTTGATCTCGTACATGAGAAAGCTTCCTAAAAGGAAAAGTTATTTCAGTTTTTCAAGGAATATAATGATCACTATTTTTGCCATCAATCCACAAATGAAAATGGTCAGTATGTTGGAGGCTAAAGAGCACAGTTTTCAGTAGACTCAGAAATCAAAACCATTCTTTCTTTGCCAGGACAAAGTGGATTCATCCCTCTGATCATCTTTGTGGCCTTCTCTGGACTTGCTCCAGCAGGTCAATCTCCAGCAAAACTCTTTGTGATGCAACACAAGGAACTGCAAGTTAAGCCAAGTTAATTTATTCTAAATGGACAAGGCCTGCTACCATTGGTGCAACATTCTCCTTAGACTCTCTTGCCCTGATATCCTGTCAGTCCTCAGTCAGACAGATTCAGAGAAAGTAAATTTCCAGAACATAAATGGGGGCAGAAAAGAATAGTTAGAATTATTATCAGACTAAAAGAGCTTGTCTTCTCCAGTCAAGCAAAAATATTGTGACAGTCAAATATAAATCAATAGGTGTACCAGTAGGGTAAATATTAGAGAAATAAAAGGAAATATTAGGTCAACAGCAAATTTGATGTATTTATACAAAAGTTAAATTAATCCATAAAGTAGAAAGATAATAGATTGAATAACAGAGGATGTCTTAGGTACTATGTAAAACCCTTTATTAAAACTTTTTACTCCTTAATTGTTGCAATTCCAAAGTTATCCCAAATAAAATAACTCATGCTAAAACCAAATTCATGTATAACACAACAAATATTTAAACAAAAATCAGTCTTCTGGCTAAACATTCCTGTTAAAATTTTTAAAATATACAATTAATTAATTATAAAATATCTACAAAAGTGTCACATTGTAGTTGTTGGTTTTGGATTTGGGGCGGGAAAAGAAAGGAAAGTAAAACAAAACTAAAAGGGAAAAAAACAAGAGATAATCAGAAGGCAGACTTTGTTTATCAGACTAATGATCTTATGTCAGGTTATTGCATACAACTCCATCACACAAAATTACAGCTTCTTAAATTAAAATGAAATAAATCTGATTAATTAAAGTAAAATAATTATTTAATAATAAATGAGGCCTCTCTTGTTAATGTGACATTGCTTTTCTTCAGTGTTATGACAAAGGCATTATCTGCCAAAAAAAGTGTTTGTAACTTATGCAGGGTTTTGCAAGTGTATACCTAAGAAAGGAAAGAGGGGAGAGGTACCACTGAAAGAGGTGCTGATCTACTGGGAAGCCAAGAGAGCTGACTGATGTAGTGCACTTGACAAGTCACTTAATAGGAGTACCACTATGCATGTAACATATGTTACACTGCACTTAGCTGAAATACATAACAACAAACCTCTCCCTGGAAGAGACTATCAAACCTCACGTTCTTCCAGCTCTTGCATGAAGCTAAGTTTTACAACAACAATATTGTGTGGTTATTTGATATCAGTCATTTCAACACAAAGAAGTTCCAGAATCTAGTTCATGAATAGTCTTGGCATTTAGAATGAAAATTTTTATCATAAAATTAAGTCATTGTATGCTAACACATCTGCCTTTGAGACAGGATAAAGCTCAGAGCTAGCTGGCAATATTGCTAGGTTTTTGCTTTCAACTGGATTTTAAGTTCGATTGCCACAGGATTTGGCAAACCAATGGGTGTGCAAAGTATCAAGGAGGCAGAAAGGTTGCTCCTGAGGAATCTTCTCTTATCCAAGTTGCACAGATGTATATGAAGGTGCTCTCAAGGAGCAAACACGCTCCAGATGATAGGAAACATACTGGCCTATCTCTGATAGAAGTTATACAGCAGAAGCCTTCACAAGATGTCAAATAGATCCCATGTATCATGACAACTTTATTTCTAAAATAGGAAATAGTGTTTTGTTCCTCTTACTTCAGCTCAGATTTGCACTGTCACCAGAATGTGGTTCTAATAATTTTACCCCAGATTAGTTCTCAGCTGAAAATTCATATTTGTAAATTTCGCCTCCATTGATCACCTGAGACATCCAGAAGAGAAACATGACAATAGGATTTTCCAAGTGAGTCAGACTTTGGATTGGAATTTTAATTTTGTTACTCCTGGGGTGGAGAATGAGCTACAAGAGTATATATATGTTTCAGGCATTAATACTTCTTATTTTTCTATGTTTTAATCTATTAGAAATGATATACAGATTTTATTTTAGTAGCATTTTGGAAAACAAGACAAAAACTTTAATAGAAACAATTTCTACTCAAATGTTCCTGCCCTACTCCAAAAAAAAAGAAAAAGTGGAAACAAAGCAAAACTCCCCTGCATTTTCCTCAATGCTTATTCATTCACAGCAGACCACAAAAGGAATATAATATTCAACAGCGTTAATTTAAATTAATATTGAAATGAACAAAGTTTGTGCTCTTATAATTAAACTAGGATAGAACAAAACTGTTAAGGCATTCAGGGTAGCACACCAATGTCAATACTGTGATTTACTGCTAGACAAAGCAGAGAAACAGGTTACAGATAGAAGTACTTCAGATATCCATGTAGCACACAGTGTCCTCTCTGAAAAACTAAATCAGAGAAGTGAGAAAAGGCTCTATCGAAATATTGCAGTTAAGTTTTAACAACATTATAGAGAAAAAAAATGAAAAAGCTTAGATTTACAACAGTCATATTTTAATATATAAAATTTTGTTGTGAGATACAGCACAATTAATAATGCAATTAGAGGGGGGGCAGAAGCAGGAATATCCACCAAAATTAAAATCAAATTAGTGCTCTCATCGATACCATTGAAAAAGAGTATGAACATGAGATAGACATGTAAATAATGGAAAAAGAATTGTGATTATCAGCCCAAGCCCCATTCTTTAATGAGATAATTGTAACAAATGTGGAATTTACATTCCTCTATTTTTTAATGATATTCTATGAAAACAACTTCTAATGTTACAAATATAGCCAACTGAAAATTACTATTCAGTCTTTACAGTAGAAAAACACCCACTAACAATGAGAGCAATAAGAACAGCAAAAACTTTACTTTCTGCTAAGTATTTGGAGGATTGAGCCCTTGATCAAAAATACCTAATTACTACAGCAAGAGCACAGAGTCAGAGAGCAACTCTGCTTACTTTTTTATAAACAAAAAAAAAAAATACCCCAAACAAATCTCCTATTAAGTGTAAGAAAATGTTCTTCCTAGATGTTGGATTATAAACAGTATGAGTTTGGAGAATTCATCTTAAAAAGAGCTAGTTTAATGGCATTAACACTTTTGTGAAACCACACAGCAATTTCATAATGGCTGAAATATTACATGCTGGTTTTCAACTAGAGTCAATCCTTCCCTATGTATTTTAAGTTACAACAGACTCAACTTGATGAAGTATGTAATTTGAAATTCTTAAGTTTGTAATTTGAATGATTACTTTGTCTCACTGTAAGCAGCTTAGGCTTTTTCATTTATAAACCTGAAACATTTGGCTACACAAACATGGCATCAACATAACTTGTCATAAAATCCTTTGTTTTTTAATCATCTTCCACTGATAATCTAAATGATGATTAGTCCTGTCTCAGTGATTTCTTTGCTCTTCTAATACACATTTGTATTAATCCTTACTACATATTTTGATTTATTCTTCTTTTCTTTTTTTTTTAGAACTAGACCATATTAAAATCCTTTTTAAAAACAAAATGATTAGAGAATAACATTTTTATTGTACACAAAATTTTGAAAAACATTTTAGGAAGGCCAGATGTTACACTTAGTGCAGAAAGGCACATTTAAAAATCAAGTGTGGCTTAATGCCATTAGTTGAAAGGACTAAAATTAAAATCTTTGGAGGCTGTAGAAGATTAATACATAGAGAGAGAAAAGATTACTCTCTTATTGTACTGTACTACATATACAATATATAGACTATCATCTTGTCTCAGCTTGTACAGAAATTTGACATTATTTCCTGACCATTCTGCTATCATAAAGTTCCAGGATTTTCTGGAAAGAATTCAGGGATTTTTCTATTGTTTGACATTATGAGGAGGGCCTGGCAAGGCTTTTCAGTGGCATTATTCACTGGCAGTAATGAATATCAGAAAAGCTAACAAAGTGATAGGTCCCTGGGTCTCAAACAAAATTGAATATACAAGCTTACTGCTGCTAAGAAGAGAGTCAAATCGTGTTGCATAAAGCTTGATGAAGAGCAGTTACTGTGCAGCAGATGTTAGCAAACAATATTGCATGCCTCCCTAAAAGACACTGGATATCCAGTACTTCAAAAAAGGTCCTTATGTACATGTTGGGTATAAAACTTGCCACAGAAGAGGGTTAAGTGAATTTCGTGTAGTTTGGCTAGCACAACTTTGTTTGAATAATCATGTGAATTATATGAACACTGGCTAGACAGAGAGCTGTAGACCAGCTGATCCGAGGCACTTTGTCTCTCTCTAGATTTCTTTAGGGGCCCCATACCTGAACAAATGGCTTTAAACACTTAAATTACACTCAGTAAACTGAAGTCACTCAGAGTGACAATTACAATATTTAAGAGAATACAAAGGGCATGCAGGAGGACAGAATGCATTCGCAGAGAGCAGAGATACATGGCAAAAGTGAATGCAATATCTGTTGTTCATCAGTAGCCCCCTAGAAAATTATCCTCCAAGCATTCGAATACCCTGATCAAGATATATACTTAGCCACCTCCATGGAGTAATATTAGCAATCATCAAAAAAAAAAAAAGGCAGAAAAAAGCCCCAAAAACTAAACAAAAAACTTAGTCTAAAATAGGTACAGTTGCAAAAGTGGAGACACAAACTATTTTCCTTTCTCCTAAGACTGGGGTACCGCAAAGCTTGAACTGTGGGCAAAAGAATGCAGAAAGTGTGCAATTTCAGGCTGGAACTCCACAGGGTGATGCAAAGCCAGCAAGCTTTGAGCAAGCTTTCAAAGAGCAGGACTGAAGTCAGTTCATCTGTGACAGAAACAGATTTACACAGTCAATGACAGAAAAGATAAGATTACGAGCAAAGCTGGTGAGGAGCCCATTGTGGTCATTAGACATTAGAAAGAGAAGGTCAGAGGATTTATTTCAAAAAGGAGGTTTCCAGAATAGACAACAAAATGCAACAGTAAAATATACAGGTATATTGCCAACTGCATGACCAGAAAATGAAGTGAAGGATCAGAAAAAATAGTTAAAAAGTGAAAGCAAGAAGGAATATGCAATTTTTGAATGATAGTCCAGAAAAGCAAAGAATTATTTAGGAGAGAAGACTGCATTCAGTACAAAAACATGCAAAGAAGTCAAATAAGGGATTTTAAAGGACCTTCTTAAAAGTTGCTTTTCCTAAAAATTGACCAACTTTGACAGTGCTTTCATTTTCAAGCTTTTCTTAGTTTGATAGTCCTTCACATTTTCCCCCCAGAAGTAACTGGATTGAAATTTGATTATTATGTATACAAGTACAGGCACATACAGATACGGAGGTTCTTGGTAGTTGCTCCAACTGTGGACTGAGTTCTCAGCTGGGCTTAAAATAAGCATACATTCCCACATTTTCCTACAAACTAAGCAGTTGGTTGGTGTGAAATTTCAGAAAGAGAGTGGCTTTGATGCCTTTAACTTTCCATACATACATTTCTTCTGTATTGCCTCAACGTTTTTTTTATTTCTAAATAAACACACATCTTTGCCTGTGTGTTCTCTCTGAGATCTGTACCTTCTAGTCATATCTGTCAGGTATAGCTTTCTTTAAGACAGGTATCTCCTACATGAATATGATATCTTGAGAAAAAGTATAAAGGGGCATTTTGTTACTTTTTTTTTTGTTTCTATTAGAGATTTAGAACAATTTTCCAATCAGTATTAATATTTTAAATGTAAATGCACACATATTACCCATAAAATTGCCGGGAGAGAGGTGAATACATCCTTGTATCTGGTAGAAAAACAAACTCACTGAGTGATATGGTGAGGATGGATGGAAGGGAGGGAGGGAGGGAGGAATGTTGTTCTGTTCATGTAAGGAACCTTATATGGAACACTGGCAGAATCAATTGCAGAAGAGTCAAAAGACATCCATAAACATCACTCAGAGAGAAAGAGATTTTGCAGAAGGCTCCTGTCAAGAGTTCTGTTCTAGAACATTATATCCTGTGACAGATGCATATTCACACATATGTAACAAGAGATGCAATGTACTTCATGGCACTTTTTACCCATATAAATCCACCTTAGTGGATAGTCTGTCTTCTAATTCAATGTTAGAAAACTGATAGAACAAAAAGCACAGGGGAGGGAGAGGGACAACTTGCTGAAAAGCATATCAAAAGCTCTAAATTTTGACAAAGAAAGAGGGAATTCCTCTATTTCACCTCCTCACTTTTCCTTCAAATGAGACCATTCCCCAGATATTTTTCATTCTTACGGTGGCATTCTACTCAAGCATCCAGTCATGGTTCAGGCCAGGACAGTGTTAACTTTTACAAAAAACAGAAGAGGTATGGCTAGGACATGGAGGGTTTTCTATACCATCTCATGTCATTTCCAGGAGGGCAAGGTGGGGAAGGGGTCCCTTTCAGGTCAGGTAGCATGACAGAGGGAACAGCCAGGTATTGTCAGGGATGTGCACTCATGGTCAAATCATTTGTTTCTTGTACACTCTATTATTAGTATTGTTGCTGTTACCATTTGTTTTCTTAACTCATTGCTATTTCCAGCAAATTCTTCTTATCTCTGCCTGTGATCTTTAACTTTTGTACCTCCAATTCCCCTTTCCATTCTCCTGCACAGGGAAGACGAAGGTAGAGGGAGTAAGAGAGAGGCACAGGCTTTGGAGTGTTTCAGTGGGAACACTAAATTGGGGAATAACATTCTTAAACCATGATACACCCTTTCCATAAAGCATCCAAGCTTTTCAGGCAATTCCTTCTGCAAACCATGGCAGAACACTACAATGCCTGTCTCAAAGACCTTTTATTAGGAAGGGTATGTTCTGAAGCATACTAGGCTAGAGAGGCTTCAGATTTATGAGTCAGACCTGGAAATCCTGAGACTTGAGATAATCTCCCAGTAAATATTATTAGTAGGATGATTACAGTCACTTTAGAAAGGAAAGAAAATAAATCAATCTGTGCAATTTCCATTTTTTCACAATGGTCACTTAGCACTTATGTTGCAGCCAACCAGTATAAAAGCCTAAATTTAAAATAGACTAGTAGTACAGACACTGCTTTCATAAAACATAGAGACTAGCATAAAAAACTTCCCATAAATAGAAATCGAATGAAGATTCAGAAGAAAATAATCCAATAAGCTAACATAAATATGCATAACATACATTTGAGGAATGCTATGGCTTCAAACACTTCCTAGTGATGAAATAATCATGTAGAATCTGGTTGACCTTTATTAATGCACTGACAATGCAGACAGTTCTTAAAAGAAGAATAAATAATACTTGCATATCTCTTACATGCTAAGGAAGTTCAAAATGGCCCTAGTGTAAATTAGGATCTGTTCTGGGATATATGAGCATAGATACTTTGATTTGAGGGTTTTGGACAGATGAATATATTATTCCATAGACACAGGGCCAGAAGTAACTTCATAAGGCTGCCAATTTGAGTGTTCTTCCCCTATCAAGTCCTCCCAGGGCAATGACCCTAATCTAACAAAACATGTAAGTAGATTTAATTGTAATGTCAACAGAGCTACTCATGTGCTTAAAGCTAACCATACGCTTAAGGGTTCTGCTGACCAAGCATTGTATCAGCTTACTACTACTGCTCCTTAAATGCAGCGGTCAGAATCTCTGGTTAAACCTACCCATGTACTGAGATTTTCTGGCTCCGGATCATTCCAATGAAGGCCTGTATGACTAACCAAATACAGGTGATCTCCTGCTGTATAATCATTCTTAATCATTCCATTCCATTAAGTTCTTCATAAAATCCATCTCTTCCAGTTCAGTTACTGCCACTTTGCATGTTTAGGTAACACCCAAGGTCCTCTGAGAAAATGAGAAAAATCAGATGAATGAAACCTAGATGTATACTAAGTTTTGATTCATTCTATTCTGTAGAAAGTAAAATCACAAAGACAAAAGAATACTTACAAAATTTGCAAGTGTCTTTTGCTACATTTCTTGGTTATTTTTGTTTTGTTTTGTATCCTACAAAGACTACTTTTAAAGTAGAAACTAGTCCTCCAGATTGAGATGATTTAAAAGAATTAAAGTTATTAGCAGACATGGCTGAAAATAATAAATATTTCTGCGATACGTTGCAGTGGACCAATCAATACAAATGCAAGTGACTGGAGTCACAACAAAGACCATAGTATGAGACTACTAAGAAATGCTGCAACTTGAATATCCCAGGAAGACAAAATATGAACCAAGAAAAGGAGAATGATATACGCTGCCATAGAAACTGATTTTTTGACCTACCATTACATCTTTTGGACTATGTGACTTCATTTGCTGTAGGAAACAAAAAAGTAATTTTATAAGCCTAAAGAATTTACAGAAATTATTCCAACTGTGACATTTAAACAGAACCCTTCACAAGACTTACTGCAATTAGCAATTAAGAGAAGAAATTGAAGTGTGTTCAAAACTGCTGCAAACAGGAACATACATTTGCCATGTTTTAGTAATATTAACAAGAAAATATTTACACAGTGAATACCAATAACTCAACAGCTTGTAAAATGTCTATCTAGTGTAGCAGCATATAGAAGAGGGGAAAAAAAAAGAATGAAAATATTATTAGTCATCCCAGGATATATTAACAGTCTTCCTAACACAGGCACTAATGTCTTTAATGGAAAATTTTAAGGATTTAATTCTGCATATTAACAGATAAAGCAGAATATAGTAGGATTCTAAAAAGTCCATGCCAGTCTTACTCTGACTCTTAGAACTGTAAGAAGAGAAAAAGTCTTAACACAGAACAAAGCAAAATATTGAAGTGTGGAGATATTAATATATTGTCTATTACTGTTACTAAATGCATTTGTTCAACATGTTTTATTTGGTTTCTGCTTAAATTATATTGATTGTAATAGGTATCATATTGTGCAATTCTTTTCCCTGTATCAGCACTAAATAATGTAAGAGCTGCTATGAAGTGGTCTAATCTTACATTATCTATTTTTTATTTTCTACATTAAAAAAAGAAGATCAAAAATAATTTAATTTCAAAATGTATATTTTATCCATTCATAGCAGGTATAATGGAGATTTTAAAAAAAAACCCAACATTATTTCTTGAGGTACATCAGGCCAAGATGCTTACAATTCAACTACATATAAATGGGCTGTGGCACAAGAAGAACATTCACTTAGTCTTGGTATAAACTTTAGTAAAAGAAAACAATTTTCCATAGACAATATACCATCTGTCTCTAAACCATGTGAAAAGAAAAGCTTTTAAAATCCAGCCGCTGCTAATGTGACATGTTGAAACATTAATCACCCCCTAAGGCCAGTATAATTGTAGCTCCATGTTAATTACCTAACAATTAACAGCAGTAATTTCCAAGGGGCAATCAATGAATTAGCTTGTGATTTTCCCACAGACTTCAGTCCCATACTGCCAGCCTGAATGCATATCAAACTCTGAACCATGGTTCATCAATGACACTTCTGGTGTATGAAATAAAAATTCATTTGCACCCTCACTAATTAGGCTCGATTATATCCCTATGTGTATTACAAACTCTATTCACTTGCACAAAATCTCTGCCACAGGCATTTTTCTTCATTTAAAAATTCGTTTTCTATTACATTAGAAGGTCACCTAGCAGGAAAATGTACTAATCAAGATTTTATCACTAACGAATTAAAGGGTTTTAATAAGCAAGTTTAATTAAGTTATCCTAACAAGTGATAATGGCTATCTCTAACTTATCTGAATGTTTATGCAAGTATAGGTGTAGTATATGTAAGGTATGTATTCATAAATTTTTTAAATTATACTATGCATATACACAAAAATAATTAGAAATTAAAATATTCTCTTAAAATGTCCCTATGTCTCTTTTTCTCTATTTCTTACTACGTTTCTCTACAAAATTTTATCTAAACTGAGGTTTATGTCTGCTAGTTTCTTCAGGAATCATATGACTGTCACATAATCCTATGGTAGACTCAAAGATATCTTGGTTGAATGGGATGTTATCACCTCCTACTGTCAATGCATAAACCTGCTCTTGGTATGCAGCAGTGTTAGTCTGCTGATTAACCATTAATATAAATAGAGCAAGATGTCATCTTAATTTGCTATTGATGCATTAACATTTTTTCTTTAAAGATTAAAAAAATTAAGCACTGGGTTTACATCAAGTAGTATTATCATTTCCATTTAACTATGTTTATGTTTTGTAAGCTTGAAGAAGGGCAAATTTTACAGCTAATCTGTTCAAGAAGTCAGAGTGCAAGGAAGGAATGAATACATTACACTTTCCCCCATTAGATTTAATCAGAATTCCAGTAGTATCACCTTTGTTTATGAAGAGAACAAAAATGTGAATCCAAGGTGGTAAATTTGCATCTTTGGTTTCAGGAAAGATATTGCAAATGTGCCCTATATTCCACAGGACACAATGCACTCAGGTGCAAAGTACTACCCCGTCTTCTCTCCCAATTACCTCACTTCTCCCAGCCCTTCAGGAAAGGTTGGCTCCCTAGGCCAAAGGAAAACTGCTCATCCTCATGCACCTTAAGTGGTTCATTAAAGGGTTGCAGCTCTGAACTAGTAGAAATACAACATCTGTTCTATAACAAATATGAAAAGGTTATAGAACACTTTCCATCCTAGTAGGCATATTTTAGGTTGCAGATGGTCAAGTTTGAGCTCAACTTCCTCTGGCTAAGTGATGAAGCCAATTGCATCCATGTTGATAATAAGAACAAAGTTTTCTCACTTGGAAAGAGACTTCCTCAAAGGAACACACCTCAACAAGCAGCCTGGAACCACACACCAGTTAACCCTGACTTACCTATTGGTCACCTTCTCTCATTGTACAATCTTCCTTAGTAGATATGTAAGATTTTTTTCCAGATTTTGGGGAAAAAAAAAAAAAGAGAGAGAAAGGAAAAAATTTCAAGGAAGCATACAAGATTTTATCATCTAGTCCAGAATTAAACTAAACTATGCACTCTACATAGCAAGAATAAGTTTCTTGGGACTATGACCATACCAGTTTTAGGTGTCCCGTGCTGCAGGCTTCTATTGTTTCCTTTTAGAAACCATTCTTCCCTATAAAATATTGCTTTTATATTCATCAAATATTGCCTTATTTTAAGCATCATCCATTTAACATGTGAAAAAGCAGTTAAGGCATCATACCTCAAATTCAGAGGTGTAAGTACAAGCTTTTCTCTAGAGATGCTAAGGCTGCAAATCTAACTCAGTTACTAGTCATCCTGACAAAGAAATCTAAGCAAGCATTATAGAAAAATGTCTTAATCTCTTCCCCATGTGCTATTGAGCTTAAAAAATAATATGCTTAAGCCACACTTTAGCATTGAATTATCAAACACATTTAGGTGACACGTGAAACAAAGCAGTCAAGAAAACCTTATTTGATTAAGCAAAACAGAGGAAAAAATGTAAACATGCATTATAGCTGCAAATTTTCTAATGAGATAGAAGAAATATCACTTTCCCATCACATTCCAGGGGAATGTTACCAAATGATTTATTTCAGCACAACACATTTTAAAAGTGTGTTGAAAAGAGAAATTTTTGGAAAAAAAAAAAAAGAAAAAAGAAAAAGAAAAAGAAAACCAAGAAAGGAATTCTAAAACTAATTCCATTTCCCATATCACAATATAAAACATTTCCATTTGTACAGCTTACTTTATAGCTCCACATCTAGGTGTCACAGCAAAAGCTGACACTTCAAAGGTAAGGACAGTGTCAGTATCAGAGTAAGATAAAGAATGTTCTAATATCTTTTCTCGTGATTTACGGGAATTATGGAATGATTTTCATTTCAGTGGGAAACAGGGGAACATAGCAGGGATGGGTGAAGCCACATTCGGTTTTCACATTTAATATGGAAAAAATGGGGGATGTGGGGAAGGATAATCCTCCTTTTTTGAGAGGCATTTACTGGGAAAACTGGAACTGGACTGGAGGACCAGAGGAGAATCCAGAAGTGATGCTAGCAGGCACTCAGATTGGAAGAGTGGTGGCTTAGGAGGGAAGTCCTCTTAACTAATAGAAGATGAAAAGTTGTTTATGCTTGCCAAGCATATACACCCAAATATTGAGCAACACTCAATATTTCCCAATCTGGGAAGCACTCTACAAGGGAGAAAAGGGGGGCGTGGGCAGAGAAAGAGCCTCAAGAGGAGTGAACATAATCCTACTTACAGCTTATGAAAGCATAACTGAGAGGAAAAGAGATGCAAATGGTACTGTATAGAACAATGGGCAAAACCACTGAGAAACACCACTCTTGCCATTTTTTCTGCACAACTGTTAATTGATAGGTATTAATAATAAAGGAAAATATATTCAGAAAGTATCCTGAACCTGTTTAAAAAAAAAAAAAGGAGGAGAGAGAGATAAAGCATTTCAAGAACAAAGAAGCAATAATAGGAAATGCACAAGAAGCTAGAAAGGGAATAATTTTAGTAAATTCTGAAAAACTTACTAACATCCTGAGATTTAACCAAAATCAAAATTCAACCCATTTCCTTCTTCTTGGAGAAAAGTCAAAATATAAAAAGCAGTAAGAAACTGACAAACAGAGCTATTGATTTTCACTTAATTATTTCTGGAAAACCTCTGATATTTTCTTGACTCTTTCCAAGTTTGATTCAAGACAATAATTTACCATTTCTGTCTTTAACCACGTTTTTATGAGTCACAATCATGAGACAAAATGATTCCTTTCATGTATTTTCCTGATAGAAACACGGATTAAAGAATAAGGAAAATTTGAGGGAACAAAGAAAATAAAAACAAAATTCCTTTAAGAATTTCACACACCACTAAATTCCATAGACTGAAAACATATTTTCCCTCTTCTCATTCATCTCTCTCCCTCTTTCCTTGTTTGAAAGCAGTGGAAGCAAAAAAATACTGTCTTTAAACTTCAAAAGATTTCTCCCTTCTGTTATCCTTAGAAATATTTTTCAGATCATCAAAGAGTATTTAGCACTCAATGATTTCTCAATGAAAAAGTCAATTCTTCATAAAGGAACACTTGTCCTATCCATTTGCTTACCTAGGTGAAAGAAGAAACCAAGGAAAATCAGAACTTATACCATGAAACCTCTGTGTATTTGTACACCCATGCACCTTGTGTATTTACTGTATGTGAACACTGTACACTGCATGCAGAAGAAAATAAATTGTGAGGAAATATTTATTCTCTTTTCCTATTTTCCTCATCACCATCTGTAATTACATTCTACTTCAATTTCTAAAAAAAAAAAAAAAAATCACTATTTCTAGTGCGAAATCTATTTACTATTAGGTTTTCTCTGTGTTCATCTACGTTGGCGACATCATCGAAGAAATGATGATTTAGTCAGTTCAGCAATTTGTTTCAGATGGTTTAAATTCTTTATTTCTCTCTTCAGTATACACTTGTAAGAATTTATTTCACTTATTTCTAAGCTATTTCTGTGAAATTAAGGCAGAAACTTCGAGACCTAAGTTTGAAGTGACGCCATTTATTGCAAGCAAATACATTTCCTGTTATTTCATTTAGCACAGTCCTGTATCAGAGAGCCTTATTAACTTTATTGACTTCCTTAACACTCAAATACAAATTTACTTTCAGTGTATGCTTGTTGAAAATTAGCACTTGAAATTTTCATGTTACTATCTCAACACCAGTAGATGCATTTTTCAACTAATTCGCTATTCCAGCAGTGGTACATACTCTAATCTTGACCATGCAAAAGAATTTAGCTCTCCTCATTTACAATGCAGGAAGAAATGGAGGCATTGGTATACACAGTTACCTTCCACAAAATCAGTATTTTTCTACCAAACTTTTTGCCACTTGGTGATTCAATTACAAATGGCCTTCGGACAGTTCTGTTTCTGTGCTTCTGGACAGGCTTCAAGGCAAAAATCATATTTTAATAAAGATCAGTGTTTTCCATGTGCATATGTGCATTCTTGAGCACAGGTTCATGTGTGTCAAAACCCCTTCTAATACTTCTAGTGTAAATGTGTGCAGAACAGGATTCTCCTACAGTGTAGCATTTTGGTATATTTAATATTTTTTTTCCCATTATGTCCTGGGTCATAAGCCAAATTCTCCAAGTGTTTCATATGGAAAACAAGTTCTGCAGAATACCATAAAACAACTTTTAATGAGAGCACTTCCCAGGACATACACACAACTCTACATTATGGGTTTTGCACAGTATTCCAGCAAATGTCCCACCTTACTTGGTTACTGGTTCTTTATGTTCATGTCTCCATTCATCTCTTGTATTGCAGAAAAAACTTGTTAGATGTTATTTCACTCTAAACTTTAGATCATCTCCCTGGATGTAGAAGATAGATATGCTGATCTTCACTTTATAGCACAGAAAGAAAGGACTTGAACACTTTAGGGTACACTTTCTGCCATCTAGCCACTTTTTTATTCTTCCGCCTACCTGAAACCTATAGATGGGAGATTGTGGTGCATGTTTATATTTATATACATAAGTACACATATGAATAAGTAAAACACACTTGCAGTTCAAAACTAGAACATTCCATTAAAAACTAAATGCAATTAGAAGTTCAGATGAAGTTGGAAAAACAAAATTGCAAAACATATTAAAACCCCAGTGATAAAATTTAAGTGGAAATACCACCAATCACAGCTTATGAAATTATAGATCTACAGGAGAGTGGCAGGTAGTGAGTATCTGCAAAGGACAAGTGAAAAAACAACATTTAGTAGGAAGAAAGGCCATTCAAACTAAAAAATCAGGAGCAGACTCAAGCTCACAGTAGGTTTAATAAAATTTCAGCATTGTCAAATGGCCAGAAGGAACTATGGCAAGGTAGGTTAAAACTTCTTCTTGGATTATTGAAGCCATTCTACACCAAGTAAAGCATAATTTCTCAAGCAGTTACTGATCTTTACCACTTTAAACTCCTCCTTAAAAACCTACCTTTTGCCTCTGTCCCTACAAATCACCACTTCATCTGGGAGGGGTTATTCTGCTGGCTACCTGTAAGTATTTATGCCACTGCGAATAACATATGTGTGCGCATGTAGTTACTGTTATTGTACCTTTCTCTTCTTCATAGTCATTGCTCAAGATTCAGTGAAGCCACGAATTGTGAAGTGTGTGGGAGGTGGATGTTTCTTTAATTTTCTCCCTCTGCAGTACAATAAAGCACCAATGATTTTGTGGAGTTATAGCTGTTATCTAAATATACTTCTAATATGCAATGTGCAGTATCTTATTCGGCAGGCATCAATAGCCTGACATATCTACTGTGAAAACAAAGGGAAAATATATAGATCTGTACAATCTGGCATGTGTATGTATTTCTGGTAAACTGAAGAGACATGCTGCAGAGCCACTGTTACCACCCCAGCTTCTTCTGGTTATGTGTGGGTGACTTACAGTGCTCCAGCATTCTACATGTGCATTTCTCCTTCAGCAGAGAAAAAGGACTTTTTTCATTTCTTTGAAACCTGCACTCCTCTTAAGTTTTCCCTCCTACTTATTTGAGATCTTTTTGACTCTTAAATCCACATTTCCTCAGCTTTATCTTTAGATACAAGTTTTCACATGTGATACTCATTTTCATACGCTGTTTTGTGGCTTCCCTGGCAACATAAGCTGCACATCCTCATTCACATGTTTAGGTGTAAACACCTGTTACAAGTTCCTGAAGCCCATTCCGATGGACACTTTTGGCTCATGGTCTCTCAGCAGTGTTTCCCCACACTTTTTAAGAGTGCTTTTCTTGTTACAAATCCAATCTTTTTTTTTTAAGTTAGCATTCCCACTGCCTCCTTTGTCACTGTCCATTTCTGCTACAGGCACATCACAAACTGCTGGCTACTACAGTAAATGCAGATGATGGCTTGCCTGTAAATTAGATTTGTGTGTGTAAAACCCATGCTTGTTTACACACTGGAATGATGCCAAAGACTAGCTCAGATGAAACAAAATATTTATGAATTGGATAAACTGGAAACTTACATCTTTATAAGGTGCTCAGAGTGGATTCATGTATAATTTTCCTTCCCCTGCACTGGTTTTAATGAAAAATTTTTTACTTAAGGACTATTAGAAATATTGCATTTGTGAAAGACACAACATTTTAATTTATACTCAGTAATATTAAAGCAAAGTTTTAAAACAATCCTTTATGAAACCACTGATCTTAACTGTTGTAATTCACATGAATTTAATTACACCGATTTTTAAAAGTAATTTAAATATTGCTTTAAGAGAAGTTGGTTTTTTGCTACCATAATAAAATAACTTGTTTTATACAAGATACAGAAGAATATAATTTGATCATTTCTTCTGTTAGCCTTTGTTACATAGATTTTTACATAATCATTACTCATAATGTTCTGACAGATAATGCTATTACTAGCGTTACCATCTTTGCTATTATTATAAAAAATCTTCTGGCTTTGTGAAAATTTTAATTTATTAAAATGTAATGAAAGCACATCTAACATGAACCATAATTTATGAAAATTTTAGATGTGCTGCTTGACATTCATGTCATCAGGCTTCAAAAGTTTCACATCTGAAATGTGAAATTACACAGATTTATAAAGATCCTTTTTCAGCATGTTAGCTGGCACTATCTTCTGTAAAATGTATATGTTTGGCTTTAAAGAGACAGCGCATGCAATTTTAATGTCAGCACCAGCATCACCAAAAAGTGCCCTGGCAATCAGTGGAAAGGTTTAATAGGTTTCCTGTCTTGTTCTTAATTTGCTGAAATTACAAAATCAATACTTTCAGTTGTAGCTGCAGCTACCCGTTTTACTGCTTTAAGATAAAGTCTACAATAAAGTAACCTTCACTTTCAATTTGTAGCACAGAACATCAGGGTGTTCTTGGCCACTAACTAGTCTTTCTTTTCTCAGCCAGTATGAGACATTCTACGTTTGTGATTTTGCCCTTCTAAGGGGAAAGATGCATTTTGTGTTAAGTATAGTTCTCGTCAGTGACTTGTTTTGTTTATTTTTAACATCTCATTCTACTCTCTGCATGGGTTGTTCATTATTTCCCCATATCTCTGTGCTGATGTTCTACACCGCATAAGTAACTGATTGGTGTTGAAATTGCCTAATCTTTATTTTACCTCCATTGGTCTCCCTTTATGACAAAGGAGAATATTTTCCTGCTGCATTTAAAAGAGGAAATTCTCCATAGTTAGCCACATTTTCAATTGTGAACATGACTGCATGTGCAAAAGCCCTATGAAAGGACCAAAATGAGGGCAACCAGATCAACTCCCGACTATAAAAGTCAAGCTATTGTACAGAGCAAGAAGGAAAAAAATGGTAAATAAATACCCTTCCACAAGCTGCTTTTCCATGCCTCCCTGCTCTTTAACAATGGAAGTGAAAAAAACATGTCCTTACACAATCATTTAGTCTTCCAACTCAAGTCTAACTTTTCCAATGAGTATTCTGAACCCAAAAATTAAAGTTGCAAGATAAAGCTTTGATCCTTTTGTCCCTCTTTCCCAACCAATTGAAATGTGTTTAAACTTGGGAATCTTTTTCCATGGCAACCCTCTTCCCCTTTTAGTATACAAGCCCTCTTCATCACTTAGCTGACCAACATTCTGGAGCTGTTTGCTGGAGAAGAGCCTTGGCTTGCATGGTCCTCTTCTAGTGAAGCACTAAAAAGAGTGTTAAGCTGCTGCTCAAAAAAGATCGTAGCATAAGATCTCTTAGTGCCTTCCACTGATGTAAAATGTATTCTCACCAGAGAAGAAAAGCTCTCAGCACCTGCTACCCTAAATGATAATGAAAACACACACACACACACAAACACACACACACACACACACGCGTGTTAGACTTCTTCCGTCTTAGGCATAGCAATTTCAGGTTTGGAATTTTACTCATAAACAGCACATGATGGAATTAGAATACTGTAAAAAGAGACTATTAAGATGCTGCAAGTTAGGATACTGTAAGTTAGAATACTGTAAAGAGACCAGGAACGGAACACAGCTCATTGCATCAGAAAAACAGAGCCTCCAAATGCCACAGTCTCTTGCTTTATGCTCTGCATTTTTTTAAACTAGCTGCTCAAGGTAAAAGCATGCTATTTATCTTGTGATGTACTCTCTGTAAATGAAAATTCAGAGTAGATCTAGAAACAATATTGCACCAAAGGAAACAAAAGCATTTGTCTCTAAACAAGTCAAGAGAAATGCCAAATGATTCAATGAAGATCACTTGTGTCACTTATGTTTGTTTTGATTGGTCCTCCAGTGTTTACAGCACTCAGCTCAGCAGGCTCAGAACCCCAAATCTATATTTAATTTAAAGCATTGCACCATCACTCAAATCTTTCAGCAGTCTAAAGAACAAGGGCAGAGGGACCTGTTTACATAAAGCACTTTTACATGCTCCAAGGGATCACAGAACTGTTTTAAACAAATTATACTGAGATTAAAAAAAAAAAAAGAAGGTTTTAAATGTAATTGTGAAACAGAATATTTACAAGTACTTGTAGGATTTTTGCCTACATTATCTGTCACTTTTCAGGTATTTTCAGCAAGAGATCATATTGCAAGACAAGATAACCTATTCCAAAATCAGCTCTAAACTGCAAAATAAGATGAATCTCAGCAACCTTAATTTTTATTAGAACCAATGTGCTGACCAGCAAACATAATGTAATAAAGGCGGCCATCGCTACACCGAAATTCACATCAGTTTAGGAGTTAAATAGAATAAAGTAAATTATCAACACACATTGGAAGGCCCAGTCCTTTTAGATGCAGAAATCAAAGTTTTGCAAGGATAACCGACTGAAGAGAAAAAAACCCACAAAACAGAAAAAAAAACAAAACCAAAAACCGCAAATAAGTCCCCATTTAAACATACACAGGTAGTCTTAAAACATGTCTGGCTTGTCAAAGGGAATAGCCCTCAGTTTCTATTAACTTCAGCCAGGGTAGAATCTTCTTGCTATTTTGCAAAAACAGCCCTGATGCAAATGGAGAGTTACTAATGTCATACGCACAGTGTCAAAGAGCAGCAAACCTTCTCGCTGTAACCATGGTGGTAGCATGCATCAGCAGCAACATTATTGCAGTGGTTTTCAATCCTTGTCAGGCTGCTGGTGTAAAAGTCTCTCTAACTAAATTTAGGGGTCTCTCCAGGGAAAGGAAGCTGACACAGAAGAGAGTTTAGAAAACTAGGCATAGTTTATCTATCTGTACCATCCAAATTTTCCCAACATGCTGTGACATTTACAGGGGAGCCTGCTACACACTTTGGAAATCTAGGAGCTTTTGTGCATTCACCCTTTTCTGTGCACTTCCCCCAGCAGCAGAAATGCCAACCTGCAGTTGCTGTCCCTGTTCCTAGCTGGGCTGGCCCATGTATGAAATTTGATCAAAGCCTAGAAATTTTGTCTGCAGGTACTGCAAAGCACATTCCCTTCTCTATGGCTCAGTCAATCTTTACAGGACTCTGGACACGATGGTGATGGTGCACAGGGGTCAATGCCGGCCCTGCACCAGCACCAACATGCTGCATCTGGGCACAGGCAGTTAAAGAACGTGCCCAGTTTTTCTCTTGCTGGGATCAGAATAAGGCCAAATTCGCAGCACCAAGTCCCAGTTTCCTTAGACAGGAGGAAAATGCACTGTTTTGGGAGGTGATATCCAGAAGTTTCAGTCTCCAGCCTTCAGGAACATGCAGAGAGAGAAGGAGAGATGATCAAAATTAGCTTTAACCCTGGAAAAAGGAGACAGTCTTGTAATAGTTTTTCTCCTCTTACCAGAAACATTTGTCCAGCATCTGTGTTTCTTTCAACCCTCTTGTGCTTCTCAGCAGACAGGGTAATTTGACCCAGAGGATTTTGGCTATCTAAGCTATGCTTAATCATTTGGCCCCATTACATCACTACAAAACAGTTCAAAATAGAGGGTTCCTTTTAATAGATTTCTTGCTTCAGCTAACAAAAATTATTCGAACTTCAGTTTTAGCCAAGCTTATTAAAGCAGGATTGTGTTTAAGTTATAGTAATTGTCAATAAAGTCTTTTATAGCAGATTTAACTCAGCATATTTTAGATCTTGCCAATTTGAGACAGTTTCCATAAAAAGGAGAACAGCGGTGTTACACAGTGATAACTCAAAAATGGAAAAAAGGAATTATTTAGCACAAAAGGAATTATTTAACATAGTAAAAGGAGGTATAACTAGGAGTAATGGGAGGAAATTAATAAAGGGAATATATCAGTAGAGGAAAAAGAAAAACCTGACTGTGAGTTAACCAATAGCAAAATCTCCCCAGAGAGCAAAGAGTGACCCACTGCTAGCCATTTTTTTTTTAAAAAAAAATGGCCAAAACATTACTAAGTAAATAAACAGGCTGGAAACAATTTTGCACCCATATACACAGAAGACTGGATTCCCATTCTGTCCCCCATTTCTAAATTTTATGAAAGCGAACAAATAAATTCAGCTTTCTGATTGACAAACCTAGTGAAATTCAGCATCCTGGCTGCTGAGATGTAATTGCACAGCTTTTATCTTTGCTAGTATCAGAAGACGAGGGTGAAAAAAACAATGGAAAGAAAAGTGTTTGGTTCATGTTTTGTGGTTTTTTTTTTCTTTTTACTTGATATTCATTTTGCTGGTCTGAGTGATTAGTTATAGTTGAGTTAGCTAGTGATAATTTTTTCCTTGACTGACATTAAGACAACAAAAATTATTTATGCTAAAAAATGCTGCATAACAATGACCTAAACTGTATTTTAATCAATCATTTATAATAGTAAAATAAAGCAGAAAAGCCAAAATACTCTTATAGAGAGACCTCACAATCATATCAAAATACGATAATTTCTGAAAATTCAGGATAAAAATTAACATCCTTCAGAACTCTCTGTTTTGCAAAACATTACCTAAAACATTGTGCTTATTCAAGTGAAGCAATTGAGGAAATGCAAAGGTATTTGTGGGGTTCAATATTATTTTACAATTGTTTTAAACAAACTGAAAGCACACTGATTTTTTTTAGACTAAGCACAAGTTTGCAGGCATGAAGCAAGCTATCCCATACCAATTAGACAGCAGTACCTGTTCAATAAAAAGGATGAAACTGTTCTTTTGGTCTTGGGCCTTTTTAGATAGCATAAAACTTTTAAGTTATTCAATGCCTGCATTAACACAGCAGGTAACTTATTTATTAGTCCATAGAAAAATTAATTGAACATGTGATTGAAATTAGAAAATATAAATCATCTGAATAGTTTATCTATATTTATGACTAACACATGTTTGGAAAGAAAGAAATAAGATAATCAACAGATTTGATTTTAGCATCATTGCATATGAAAGCATTGCAATAATTTTTTAAAACATTTTTACATGAACAGTTTATACTTCATTCAGGATTTAAAATGTATCTTTTTTCTTTCTTTAGATATAAAGACCTATATTACTCCTAAATTTACATGCCATAAACCCGTGCATCTTGTTATTTTTTTAACCACATCTGCTGGCACATAGTTGATTTCAGTCTGATCTACAGTGAAAATGGAAATCACAACAGCAACTCTGACAGACTCGGACCAAACCAATGTTAACCTGCACGGCTGGGATTTTGTAGGATTATACATGTTTTGGTTTACTTTGGCTGTTGTGTGTGTTTGTCATGAGGATATTATGAATTTGGTGGGGTTTGAATATGTTTTTTCTTATTATGTAAGTGCAAGTGCTTATACTAACACTTGTGCTCTTCATATACTTGTCCTTTATTTTTAAGAATGAAAAAATCTATTTATCTATAAAGAAGAGAACTTTAAAAAAATTAATACAAAACTCCTCTATAAAATAAAAATACTTATAATATGATACACAAATATTAATGTTGTTCTTTAGCAGTTTTAAATAGCTCATTTTGCCAAGTAAAATTATGTTTTATAGTGTGATTAATATTGTGAAAGGATTAATACATTGATTGGTAAAAAGGGGGTTAGGTTTTTGGGTTTTCCTATTAAAATAGAAGTATGGTGCATATCAGTTCTCTTTAAACATGTGAAATTAAGAAATGGATTTTTAGAACTTACTTCCTCGGCATTATTTAATTTAGTATAGAACTTCAAAGTACTCTAAGCTTTGCATGTAAATACACAGCTAAAGTAAACAAATTACACAATAAAAAAAATCAATCCAATTTTAAATAAGGTCATGTAGTTTGAGATCAGTGTATTTTTTTTGTTAGGCATAAAACAGAATGATTTCCTAACCTGATCCTCCCTAACAATGTTGCCAACTTTTGGGTTATAAATAAGAAGTTGGAGTAACAAAACAAATAGTCATATTGCAACTAAAAGCTTATGATTGCATTATAAAAATACATAAATCATTGTATTTTTTCATTTAAAATCTCTTGAAATATGTTTGAGTATTTCAGGGCAAAATGATTAAAAAAAATTAAGATTGAGGCTTAAATTTAAGCACTTATCATAAGTTGTTCAGGGCAATGCTGCTTTTACAAAATCCTGTGTCTCACCATTTACTCTGAGGGATATCAACTGGTTCATGTGTGTGAAAAGTGTGCAGGATGAAGTGGAAATTAAAGATACACCTGAAACATAACACCTCTTCTATCTCCAGCTGCTATGATATGCTAACAAGAACAGTGTTTGTGCACATCCAAATAAACTTCAATAACCATTCACCCCTTCTGCTTACAGGTAACCAGTATGTCTGGAAATAGAGCATGGTTTTATATGGATATACATATATAGTCATGACAACACCAAATTCAATAAGATATACAAACATTCAAAGGAAGAATTTAATCCTAACCTGCTTCCTTAAAAATAAGTATTATCAGTGGATGTAATCCATTAAGACATGCTTTAAATTCAATACTTAATCATGTCACTTACATTCACCTGCTAAACAAACAGTGCAATAAGACTCTGCAAGCTGATTTCTTAAAATATTTGATTAGTTTTCTACTATTTAAAATCTCACAACTTCAGAACTGAGCTAACTTACATGAAGAGCATCATAAAATTAGGCAAGGAAATTTTAGATAATATTATATGCATTTAGTTTTAAATATCTACCTGGAGAGAGACAAAATTGCATTTTAAAAATACCCCATATTTTAATAATATAATTTAACTGTAATAGAACAAAAAGTATTCTATAAATTATCTTCCCCTCAGAATTTAAGGAAAAGCCATTATTGTAATATTTCTCCATATCTATCTCTTTCCCTCCATTTTCTTAATTTAGTTCTGTTCACTTCCCTTCACTTCTTGTTTTCCTGCATTCTCTCTATTTTAACAGACATAGTCAGCAAAAAATCTTATTTATAGCCACATTTTCTTATTATTTTTATTTCTAAAAATTAGATACATGGAAAAAATCATATTATCACAAGCAACATCTTTCTGAAAACTGTGACAAAAACAAACAGCTGTTTCAGAAAGGTACTATTTCCGCACCCTACCCCTGACCAAAAAGGTAGATAAGGGAATCTTTTACAAGGCAGTTTAGTCACTCCATGCAATGTCAACTACCAGGAATAGAGAAACAGTGAGGCTAGAAAGCAAAGCATTAGGACTTTATCTCTCTTCTCCTTCTTAAGATTTGCTACTTATTAGCATTGTTTGATATTAGCATTGATTGCTTGATAATACAGACAAAATTTTACCCCCCAAAAATCCATCACAAATGTTTGCCTCAGATACAGTAGTTCTGTTCTGTGCAAACCAAGAATACATTACCAAGTCTTACTTATTTTCCTATGGCTGTTTAGTATCTTTAGTTATAAAAACCCACAATCTTCCCATTTGATTATACTTTGGTTTAATCATAGGTAAGTAAATTCTATATTGTTGATGCAGAATTTTGCGACTGAGCCTTTCCCTTTCCTGTAGTACTGAGAGATTTAGAAGGCAAACCACGCACTCATTCTAACAAAGCAATATAATAGGGTTGGAGGCGAGAAGCAATTTGGAGTCTATAGGAAGGTTACCATAAAATTTACATTTTCCATAAAATATAAGTAGCCACCATTTTGCTGTAATCCCAGAGCAGCAACGAAATGGTGGTACAGAAGAAAACTACCCTATCAGACACATTTCATCTTTGCTTCTATCCATCACTATCTTCTTTCACTAGCATGATTATCATTTACCTTTCTCCTTCTTACAAGCAACATCCTAATTTTAGATTAAAAATTGATAGATGTAACATAGTAAATAGTTAAGATGTAATTATCAAACTAAGACTACATACTGTACAAGTTCCATTCTTCCCCCCCTCCCCTCCCCACTTCAAACTGCAAAAAAGTACTGCATAGCGTTTCTATCACACAGTGATGAACACATCTCTTGGAACCACTACTGTACGAAAGCTGTATCCTAGAGGTAGAACACATGGTATGGAATAAGGCTGCTGCATTGGTCAGTATGTGTTTTAATTATTATATGATGAGATATACATAAGTAACACTCAGAAGACCAAAATGGCTTAAACGGATTGGTTTTGATTGTAATGTGCAATGTTGCATTTTTTGAAGCATTAAGTGAATATGCATATTGAAATACTCAGTTTAGAAATGTATATTAAAGCATCAATTTAGCTAAGAAATGCCATTTTTTGTGTGTGTTATTGCATGCTTTTCAGAAGGTGTGGACAGGAGTGCCTATTTGTACATAAAGAGAGAAATAGTATTTGTAGTTTAGTGCAGGTCTATTCTGTGATATTGTGCTGTATATACTAAAAGGATTCATAAAGTTGATTATATGATCTCTAAAGAAGCACAGTGTGCTATAAGCTTTACTAACTAGTTCCTAAATTTATAAATTTGTAATAAACCAGAAAAGTATATTCTGTAATATATTTTCTAAAACTGCACTTGATATTTATTACTCTAAATATGTAATGAAGTTAAGATGAATGACATTTTCAAATACAGGATGTCATAGGTAAATGTTCTCGTTTTTCAGACACAAGTTGAACATTTTAGATGCCAATATCATGTTTTAACTAACAAATCACAAAACACAGAAATGTGCGTCATTTAAGTGATAATAGATACTGAATTTAATCTTTTTAGGAAAACCTTTCGAAAACATCCTTAATGATGCGAAATTTGTTTGTACAAATCTGCAATTACGTACAAGTAAAACAAATGTCCTGTTCCTTCTTAAGTATTCCCATTCTTTTCCAATTCAAAGTGAAGAGGATTTAGGTAACACTGCCACCTATTGCTTAAAGGTCATAGTTACTAAAATCTGCTGCAGTTTTTTGTCACTCATCATTGCTTGTTTTGACTACTATGCTTTCATTATTGCTAAGAACCGAATGAGACTTTCATATTCTTTCATATAACAAATAATAATAATCTACCTTCAGTACTATGGCTATAATTTATCAGGAACTAATGAAAACTTAAGAAATTTTCAATATTGACTAAATTAAGTTCCTAGAAAATATTTTTTAAATAAAAAATCCATTCAGAAAACAAACAAAAAGAAGATTCTTTAGGCTGTAACATTACAAATATTAGAAAATCCAATTTATTGGTTAAATAAAAGTTTTCTGACATAATCCAAAATAACAGAATTCTTGCTAACATTTTGCAAGTGGTTAGGCAAATGTCCAAACTGTAAACACACATCTGCAGGTCTTTTAGGGACACAGCTTTAAAACTATAAAAACATGAAAATAAGATCAGACCTAATTCTTTTCAGCAAATAATTCTGTTTTCAAGGTAACTATCAAAAGATCACTAATTCCATATGTGAACAAGAATCATGCCATAAAAATAACCTTTGTCAGCTTGGAAAACAAAAAGGGAAAGAATAAAAAAAAGAGAAAGAAAAGGTCTTCCACTTTTTTAAAATTGAAAAAAATATACTTAATTATACTAAGGAAAGTCATATGAATCTATCATGAAGATAACTTTACACCTGTTATTTAAACTATATAAGTACTGTCTAGTTTAATTTACAGCGATATAGAAAGATTGCTTAGTTTGGAAGAAAATTTATTGTTGGATGGCTCTTTTTTATCCTCACTGTATTACTCAGTCTGCATGTGTAAAACAAATTGACTTTACTCCTTCATCAAAGGGAAGTAGCTGTATATTGTATAAAATCCTTTATGTTCTCTTCTGTTATTAGAAGAAAAACTACAAACCCATTGTTCTTGTGCCCAAAAATGTTCAGTCACTACGCAAAATGTTGATATTTGCCCTGTATTAACATATCTCGCTATGAGTCCAGTTGTACTTCTAAAATTTGTGAAATTGTAAGGTAGATGGATGTACTTCAGAAGAGGAAATACAGAAAATATTTCGAAAAATAAAAGTGCGTTGGTTTGGGTTTTTTAATTGGTTGTTTTGTTGGGGTTTTTTTTCTGCTTGTTTTTGTTCGTTGGTTGGTTGTGGTTTTTTAATTAAATGCGGTATTTTAAATCTCAAATATATTAAAATGTCCATGGTAGGAGACAGTGTTAGAGGGAGTTTTTATACTAACAGAAGGAATCTATATGAAGGTTAAATTCTTTATTGACTTATTTTTTTTCCTATTAATGACTACATCCTTCCTAAAACAGAAATGAGAAGCAACATATAAACAAGAGTTGTTCTTGTAGTTAGAATACCCAATATTTTCCTCACTTTTATGGTTTTACACTATGATATTTTTAACCATTTTCCTTATATTAGAAGATTACCTTTCAAAACAGCTATCACAGTCAAGCAGTATGCAGAGCTAATGTCAGAAAGTGAACCACTGAATACAAATAGACATCTGCACACCTATCTTTTCATCTTTTCTGGTTTATATTTTATTGCTACAGTCTCATCTCCAACAGCAATACAAGATTCTTACACTGGTGTAAAACTGAAAAGTCCTGAACTTTGTTTTCTCTTTTTTTACTTCTTTAAATAAAATGAATATTCAACACCAAGAAATGTTATGTATTAAAGGAAAAAGTTGGAAATTTTTCAGAATTCATTAAATGTTTATGTACCTAAAACAATTTGCCACCAGAGTATTCAGCCTTAAATTCACTCAACTTATTACAGTAGAATGAATTATTAATGACCTAATTGGTAAACATTGATTTGTAATGTAATTACCTGTTTAATGCACCATTTTATGTAAATATCAGACCAAACCCTAAAAGTCTGTTGCTTTAAATAAATTTTCTTTGAGGAAATACACCACTTGTTGTATATATTCGTATACAAAAATATGCCCTCATATTCTCCTTCAACTAACTTTCTTTTGGAAACTGTAACTTTTCCTATACAAATGTTTTACGACATCAAAGATTTGCAGGTGTATTTTTCCTCACCTCTTTTATTACTTAAATTCTGATACAGAAGGCTATTGGGGGGGGGGAAGATATTATCTTAGAAGAATATTAAAAATTCATGAAAATACCAAAACAAAACCAAGAAAAAGGAATATATTAAGTGTATGAAGCCTAGAACAGGAATGGAATACAATGCAATGTCTAAAATCCAAAAGATACAGATGGCACTCATGAACAACTTGTTAATTCTATCTCAAAAATAAATTTCACACTTGCATTAAACTAATGCTTCTCATAGATAGTCTAAAAATCTGTATAATTTTGCCTATTCTATATAGGGAGATAAACAGGCGGGCACATGCATACTGAAGTGATTGTGAAAATGCTAGTACTCTTTGCCTGCTAAGGTTTATGTGCTAAAATACACTTATTTCAGACAAAGGTACAACTTAATGCAAGGAATAAATACAACATAGGTGAAAAAGGTATCTTCTTTAGTTATCTGCTATAATCAACTATACACCTCATGTCATAATTGTGTTAAAATGCAGGAATGGTTATACTTCAACAGTTAACATCATCATTACTTTTATACCCGGACTTTACTAGACCATTGCTTTAAATGAGTATCATAGAACCAATGGAGCTTTAGTCCCTGTGTTACATTTTCTTCATAATCATTTTCAATTTATTTTTTACTTGCATGCCATCATTTTAATGTAAATCTTTCTTTTTCTTTTCAATAAAATGAAATGATTAAGTAATCCTGCTTTTTGCATGATTAAAGATGACGGATAAGCTTGGGTGGATAAAAATCAAGGTTCCTAACAGAATCTGTGCACCTCGCTTGTCAGAATCCTTCCAGCTTGTTCAGTGTTAATGACAGAAAAAATTAACATGTCTGTGAGTTGCCTAAAATGAATAACAAGCTGCCTTTAAGGACGTAACCATATCTCTACACTAAATTTTAAACAGTTGTTTTCTATAATTTTCTGTAATAAGCCCTGATGAATTGTTTTGAAACAGATTAAGAGGAAAATCTTTGTTTAGAGCAATAATAAATGTTCATTAAATTTATCAGTGACTACTACTGGGCTGTTTAATCACCACCTGTTTATCACCAGATATAACACATTTAGAAAGTAAAATGCAAAGGATACAATGTATAATGATAATACCATGTGCTCAATATATAGTACAAATCTGAAAAAAACAATGACATATTTTTATTAGCCAGTCAGATACAACTTGCTTTTAAAGAATAGGAAAAAAACTCCTAACTACTGATTTTTGCCAGTGTCTCTTTTCTTCCAAAAGCCCTATGCAATATGTGTTCAGCCTTTCCTGACTGAAAAAAGAGAACTAGAAAGGGGATATTACAATACAGCACATACATACTGCCATCGCCTCTAGACATATGACCCAAAATGATGCTAAGAAGTCTTTCTCTGACCTCCCGCTAACCAGCCTCTTGTGATTAATTCAGCATGTCCTTGAAAGTATCTGCTAGAGACCCTTGTTGTTTTTGGGTTTTTTTTAATTTAAGAGTTTCTGAAGCCCACCCATAGTTTTACCGATGGATATTTATCTATCTATCTATCTATCTATCTATCTATCTATCTATCTATCTATCTATCTAATCTATCTATATCTATCTATTTTTATCAGAAGAAAAGCATTAATCTATGAACAGAGACCTGCAGTAACAGAAAAGCACCACCTGCCTAAGCATTCACCAAATAGGACCATAAATACCACAACATTTCCTGACCTAAGTTTCATAGACATCTGTATCATGGTAACACTGCATTTCCCTTCTTTGACAGATGAAATTACTATTCTTTGATTTTTTTCCCCCCGCCTCTCTCTCTTTTTTCTGATTATGTTCTGGATGGCAAAATTTGGGCCACAAAATGCTAATTTCTAACCTAACACCATGACAGCAATCACAGCCATCACAAGGATGGAATAAAGAGAGCAATCTAACATCCAGGGATATGAATTTCTGATCAGTGGCTGGCAGACTGCCGTGAAAGCTTACAGTAATCCCATTGGACAGCTAGGGTTGATGAAGCCTGGGAACAGGCAGCCACAATGTAGGTAGTTCACAATTGCAAGCATTTGTCCATAATTTAAAGCTATATGAGAAGTGGAGAGTATTCATCTGAACAACAAGCTGTAATTTAACTAGAGTAACATTTACACAGTTTTTAACCCATTAAGTCCACTTCTTCTTACACTGACATTCCCTCTGTTTAATGCCTATTGTAAACAAAAATCTTGCACATTAAACGAACATGTATTTTTAGCATTTGCAAAGCTCAGAGTAATATAGTAAGATTAACTCTTATTGTATATTTGGCAGAATATAAAGTATTTGTTCTTAAATCCAAAGTCCACACCATGTAAAACCTTACTGAAATGAGTGGTTCCCCTGAAGTCAAGGGGGCCAGTCCTGCCACCCCAGCTTGCACTCAGTAAAATCTAATTTATAGACTGATCACACGATTAAGGTTCTTTTCAAAGGGATAATTCCTCAATCATCCAGTGACATTCCCACCAGAGGAAAATTAGCCCCCACCAATGTAGGGAGGCTCTGCAAATGGTAGATTCTAATGCATTCTTTGAGCTCTGCCAGACGAAGGGGTTTTTCTACCAGGGTTTAAAACTGTAGCCTGAATTATAAAATGGTGTCTCATGCTTGAAAACATCTGAATGCATCTTTCCACACAATCAAATTTCGTTCCTCATCCCTTTCCCAAATTCAGCCATCATTAATTGTCATTTTTCTGTTTTGTCACAACGCCTTTGTAGTGTGTGTAGCACTGTTGCCAGGATTTACAAGGCCCAGACACAATGCTGAAGCTGCTTTCGGTAAAGATGTGTCTACACCGACACAGTAGCACAGTGACAGCTAATGACACATAAAAGTGAGCAGGTGAAACTGCCACCATTGTACACAGAATGCAGCACAACCACAAGCAAAGATTATCAGAGAAACGATAGAAATATGTGAGAGACACACTTGCAAAGGTGTCTGATTTCCTTCAGAAGCTGCACAGCAAAAACAGAGATTCACAGCCACAATGCCCCCAGCAGACAGAGAAGGAGGGAAGCTGGACCATCCTGTGGGCATGGAGAGTTGTGGCAGTGACTGAAACGGGGCAAGTTTGCAGAAACATTTCATACTTGCACATTACTATTAATATGCACAGAAATAGTAAAACCCAAAACATGATAAAAATAGCCAAGTGCAACGGAAAACATTAACACACGAAGAGAAACAAGCCCAGGATACGTCAATGAAGCTCAAAGAAAACTTGTATTCATTATGTTTGTTTGTAAAAGAGAGAGGCTGCTTCAAGGTTAGTGTAATATGAGGATGGGTTAGTACCATGTGCCTTGCAGCACTCTCTAAAAAAAAGAGGAAAACATCATTACAGTGATGTGGATGTTGTGGAGTGACTGCTGTGCTTATAGAATCAGAACTCACTTTTTTCAGAGTTTCATCTGTTTTGGAGTTTCTACTCATTTGTGAGCTGGTTCTAAAAGGAAAAAGAGGTGGAGAAGTGGAGAAATAACTACTGCAACCACCTGCAAATATTTATCACCAAAATAAAGTAACTGCAGAGTGAGACGGGTTTTGTTCTTTTTTCTATTCTTTCTTCTGTTCTTCCCTCAGTCCTTTTCTCCACTCTCCCCCTCCTTCCTCCTTTCCTTCTACTTCCCTCTCCATAGCCCCTTTGTTATGATTTCCTTCAAAATTAGTTTTTCACTCTCATTTGTAAATATTGAATCTCGCTCCATCTGTTCCTTTTTTTTTGTAATCTTTAAATCTATTCCCACTTTTACTATTCTGATTTTTCCTTTTTTTTTAAGCTCTCATCATCTTTCTTTGTGACCTTTTTTTCCACCACTCTTTTATGATCATCTCTATTTCATGTGACTGAGACAGTTCCAGCCATTTTCTTTCAGCACAACTAAACAAAATATATTTACAGTAGCTTTCTGATCTGAAGTTGTGTCCTCTTGGCTTGTTAACAGGAGAACTTAGCTGTAATGTAGGTATATTAGTCATGATAGTATGGGGTGGGAGGGAGCAGGAGATGGATGCTAGTAGCAGCTCATGCCTGAGAGCCCAGGGTTCACTTCATACTTTTTACTGTTTAGGAGAAGGGAGAGACTAATTCTCTTAATGGGTGCCATTTGGGTATACACAGGGCTGTGAAACCTGTTATAGTCCTTACTGACCCCCTCAATGTACATTCATAATAATAATACATCAGTTTACATTAGAAACATCTGCATCTGTTTGTGCAAAAGCCCTAATATATCTGTAATCTGCCATTAACTGGTCATGAACAATTTCACAACTTAGAGATGCTTACCAGAAGCCCCTTTGCCAGAGCAGGTACACAATGGACTCTTAAGAGGGCAGCTAGACTCTATCTCTGTTCAGCTTCTTTACCATTCTTATACTGAACAGATCTCTGGTGACTAAGGAGAGGAAGTCTTGACATATAACAGCAGATCGTATTTATAACTGTTTTCCTATATTCTTCATTACTTCAAAGAATCACTTTTGCATGTGATTGTCCTACAGGCTTAACCATGCACTTTCATGAAGGTGCCTCAGAAAACATGCATGAAGGTGTGCTGGATAAATACATCAATCAGTACCTGTTTCAAATAGTCTAGCAACTACTGCATGTTGTCCTCTACAGGACATGATAGATTTGAAAACTACCACCACCAGATTTGCATGCATCCTCTCATGCAAATCCTCCTTGCATTTGCATTTCCATGCAGGCCCACATGCATCTCACATGAATTTTTCCCCTTTAATGCACAACATAGCAATAGAGTCAAGCTTTGGAGAAGCAGCGCAGACATGAGGAAAAGGGGTTACTATAGATATTAAGCCCAAGACTGGACTAAGTGTGGAATCAAAACATGTTTCAGAGACTTTTCTTTTTTTTTTTTTGTCCAAGCTGTCTAGTAATATCTGAAAGAGCATTTCCATTTCATGTTGTCTGGATAATATGTTAGATCTCCCTAACCTGCCTTGGGGTATGGCTTCTCAAGTTCCTTTCCAACTCCACTGTGACTGGAGGATATATCTATTAGCTGTTTAAGGAGAAAAAAACAGACGTCTATTGGAACAGCTTCCCCAGTGCAACTAAAACTAGATCCCAAAGTAGCTTGGCTATAATCAAATAGCATACACAATTTATCCCAAAAATATCTGTATATGAATATCAGATGACAGTGAATTTGTGATTCCAAGAATCACAATAAAATCTTAGTTGTCTCTCTCTCTGTTAAATGGAGAAGGTGATACTCCCTCTCCATCCCGTATAGTTAAGTTGTCAGCCAAGATTCATTTGCACTTGAGCAATGTTGTGATGGAATAAATGTTTAGATAAATATATACAGAAGAGACAGCTAGACACACATGTAAAATGTCATCCCCAAAAACAATCTTCATGGCTAGATTTATGAATTAACGTGTGGGGGCAAGCGGGGTTGAATGGCTGTTTGAACCCAACCCAAATCACAGGGACTGCCACTGGCAACCACTGTAACATACGTCTGCTATTAAACTTCCAAATGCCTACAAATCTGAAGCAAGTGTAACGTTCGAAGTCCACGCTTGTCCATCAGTTACACAAAGTCCTGACTTGAAAAGCAAGTTTTCATGTGGTACTTTTCCATTTTTCACAGGACATTTTTCTATTGATTCCAACTCTAAAGAATTCTGTAAAAGTGCATATGCAGAATCAGAAATTAATAAAGCCATTTCAGAAACAATGGAGCAAACATATTTGTGGGGTTTGCCATATTTTGGGTTCTACTATTACTCGACTAAATACAAATTTTCTGCACATTAACAGCCATCTGCTTCTTCAAAACATTCCTATGAAATAAAGAAGGAAAAAATCAAACAAAAGTGCCTTCCTTCAGGTTACACAACCTTTCTTCTAGCCTGATGGCAGATCAATTAATTGGGAAAAGAAAAAAAAAGTAAAAAATCAATTTAATAGCATTCCCTTTAATCAGGGTTTCAGATTATCATTCAATCTGCAGGCACATAATAAGACATTAATTTTGTCTATTTTATTGGAGGAACCACTACCACAATCTTTTCTGTCTTTTACAACTTCCATTTTTAGTGCTGATACTGTAGTTTGCTTCCAATTATTTTAAGCCCAACAAGATTTCCAGCAAACATTACTAAAAGGAAAAATGCAGGAACTAAAAAATTGTGAACCTTCTCGATGCGATTCTCAGGCAGTTTCAGTGGATGCAGTTAAACTGAAATATATATATATATTATATATATATATCATATATAGCATACACTAAGTCATGCCCACAGAAACTTCCAACATATATTTCTAAGTCTAAAATGATCAATTTCCCTAAGTACACATTTTAGTCTCCTTCCGATATAGGAAGTTTAATTCTTTCACATGTTTTTTTGGTCTGCAATTCAAATGCCACAGCTGCAGATCTTTCTGTCAAAGGCATATTTTTTTAATAAACACAGAATAAATACAGAGTTGAATTATTAAATAAATGTATACAAGGACACATGACACCATGTATCCTTATGATTTGTGTATGCATGATGTATATTAAAACATAAAGGAAAAAATAGTCTCTACACCCACAACATAGACCCAATTTTTATTACTTCTTACACTGCTTTAAAACATTTCTTGTTGTGTAAGGGCTCTTGAAGAGAAATATACATATTTAACTTTTTAAGAAGTTCATTAAACCAATAGTTTCCTTTGCATTACTTGTATTTCTTTTAAAATGATCTCTAAATTGTGAAGTCACATAATCATTTTATGCAAATTTAGCTACCCAAAAGTGACACCCTAACATGTTTGCAAAAGCCTACAAACCATAAATATCACCAGGAGAAAGACAGAGAGAGATCAGGATGCAAGAGGTTTAAACACATATTAGGAACTGAACACTTCACAGCATAGCACAAAATTTGCTGAGGCCCCTGATACACCCAAAATCTTAAATTCTTGTGCAGCATGTTTTATTTTACAGTACTTCAAACTATGGTCAACAAATCTAGACAGAAAATTCTGTTCTGAACTTCACTAATATGCAACATCCCACAGTCCTACCACCTGTTTTTTTCCTTCTGTGCCATTTCTTTGACATCTGGGAAAGTAACATAAGGCTGATAACATTAGCAGAATCAGTCGCATAATTATGCAGTTATCACCCACATTAGGAAAAAAACATTTTGTTCCTATTCTAGGTCAAGTCATTATGAAAATTTGTACGCTTGACTAGCAGAATAATTTGTAGAATGTTTTTTGCTCTGACATTTTGCTATCATAGTACCTCTAAAAGCCTGTTAAACTTCCCAATTACATTTCAGCTCCTGGGTGCCATCGGACAGGTCATGAGAAGCAGACAAGTGAGTGGTGAGTCTGTATTTCAACACTTGCAAAGAAAGCGTTCCCGAAGCTGTTGTCTCCTTGGTAGGTGTTCAAATGACCTTTCAACAGTGGATTGGCACAAAGTAATGGTCAATAACAGTGGTTTGCTGTATGGAAGCCTTCCATTCTGTCACCATGGTTTCCGGTGCGGAGAGACCCTTAAAAGTAATTTTTAGCAAATGAGACAAAATCAGGAATTGGATGTAAATATTCTTTGTCCAGTATGTAAAAACTGAGCAAGAGATTCCACAGCTCTACCTTACAGCTGAGATGAACATGGGTATCCTGGTTTATACTTTCAGTTAAGTAAGCACCATAAAAATGCACGTGGTTTTACACTATTAAATGGTATCTGGAATGTTATTGTACGTTAATATAAACAAAATACAAGAATGTCACAGTTGAATAAATTCCTATCAATTATGAACTTAATTTTTACACACATTTAATACTTATCTCATTTCAGACTTTTTTATACTGAGAAATTTTCTTTTAAAGAAAAATGGTTTATACAGTTCACTTCCTGCCATAATCAAGGTCTTTCTAACCTGATATCTGAAGGTTATGCTTCAGTGAATAATTCAGTAGGTTAGTGAAACTGTGGCAGCAAAGAAAGTGCTAATCTTAGATGGAAGCTGTGAGGGATATTAAGAAACAATTGCAAAAAGTGACATATTTAATAGAGAAAGATTACTCTGTGCTACATCTATTTAATTTGAATTGAATAAATTTTGCCAGTATTTTATGAGATGCAGTCTGCAAATTATGTGAAACTTCATAGTGTCACTGAAGTCTAGAGGAAAGAATAAAGGATTTTTTCCCCCTCAACCATTTTATGAGCATTGTGATTTTTGAGGACTTCTCACTCTTTCAAAAGAAATTTCAAAGGAACTGAAGAATCATTCACTGCAGGACTTTATTAATTTGAATTAAGAAAGAAGAAAAGGTAGTAAAAGGTGATAGTACTGAAAGATAAATAACAAGAGGCAATAGAAGGATCTTGTGTAATGAGACTTCTTGAAATAACTGAATTCCTTCTGGACTGTGACTGAGTGAGGCTGGATACGTTCTCAATCTTTCAGGGAAAATTTAGTTGATCTAGCTGAGACAAGTCTGAAAGTATGAGCAAATGCAAGTATGAAAAATGGTCGGGGGCAGTTTTTTACCCTTAATCACTAAACAGATCCTTAATGCAAACCCAGTCCTGACAAAAATAATGTAAGTCTGTGTTCATACGATTCCTGTATGACTAAGTGGAATAGGAATGTAATGCTACTAGTAAAAATATTGAACTAATCCTATGGTCATTGTAGAGGCAAAGATTATTAATAAACCTTGCTCTTTTGTGTGTTTTAAAAAATCATATACACTTTTTTATATTACTGATTTAGTTCAATAATTTACCAAACTACTAAAAAATTATACCAGGTGTATCTTTTTGATATGTTCTTTAAAAAAAAAATAATTTGCAATTTCTGGTGAAAGATAACTAGATCCTTAATTACATAGCAAACCTTTTCAGAAGACAGAGTATATTTCTGCATACCAAGAAATATTTTGAGACAGCAAAAAGATTCAAAGTGATATAAAAAAAGTAAAGAGACCTTGCCCAAACTTTTGGCCAGAAAACTGCTTCCAGGAATTTTGACCTTTTTGCTTGCACCACCATCACCTCACCCCAAGTTATTCTGCTGCTCCATGTAAATTGTCTGAAACCTACAGATTTATTACGTGTGGGTTTTTTATTTGAGGATGGCAACTTTTGGGGTTTTTTTTAAGTACTTATATTACTTTTTTTTTTTTTAAGTAGATGATAGACGAACACAAAATTACCCTTTGGGAAAATGCCAGTTTGCAGAAACTAGCCATATATTTTGAAGCTATATTTTGCAATTCATCCTGAATGTGGATTTTTTCGTATTTTCTTTTTCACGAAATGGTCACATTATTAAAAACTGAGTGGAGACAATAACTCCTTACCCTACACCCTTCTCCCCTCTGCACTCCTCTAAGTGCAAGAATGGTAAAACCATTATAAGTCCATACTAAAGGCAAAATTGTTCTCTCTGATCTGTGTGGTGGATCCAATATTCCCAATGGGAATTCTGTGCAATGTGAATAAAGAGACAAATTTCACTAATATTATGAAACATAATAATTTTGCTATGCATTCACTGGTGCTCTTAACACTGTAATTTCTACACTTTAGCTATTCATAATCCCCTTTGTCTGCTCCAAACAGACAGAAAGGACAAAAACACAGATCTACTGTGCACTTCAGAGAAAAAAAAATATTCTCTTGTATGCATGATTAACCTTATACTTAACAATTCGTATACTAGCAGGAATCGAAATAGGATATGGAGCATTTCACCTCTGCTATAGGTTACCAGATCAAGTCTAGTTCGGGTCATTGGTAACCTAAAGATATTACAGCCTAATGGCCAGCTTGTGACTCACATGAAATGAGCCAGAATTACTTAAATTCATGGAAATACACTTCTGTATCACAAAACCCCCACAAAACCCACAAAGGACAAGCAACCTTCCTGGTAACATTAACAGCAAACAATAACTGCTGAATTGTAGCAGAGATTGGACTATCTTTTCACTTCAAATGGTGGTCATATGAGAAAGCTGCAGCAAGAAAGCAGCTGAAGTGTAGGAAAGACAAAGAAAGAGGCAGAGAGGGGATGCTGTGTTTGTCTACGTATCATCTGATATGTGTACAAAGAGAAGACTTCAGTCTCAAGGCCTGTCAGTTCAGCACCTTTCACAAGTACAAAATGTCATGTACTACATACTGATGAAATAAAAGACAAAAGTGTCAAAGGAACCATTACACTATATTCTAGCAATGATCAGAGGATCAACAGCTTCCCTTCTAGATTGACACTATGTTAAACTATGTCAGCATATTTGGCCTGAACCTCTTCTTGCCTGCCCCAGTTTTACACCATGGGTGGAACTTAATTTATCACAATAACCTCACACTCTGTCAAGCAGAAGAGAAATTAAATACATATGTATTTCCTTTCTAGGTTATCTTTCGGCTATTTTTCAATAGACAATATGGTTGCATACATTCACATGCATTAGGAAGCTTACTGTTTCTTCTGTTACCAAAAATAAAGGGCGTGTGTCTACTCACCATACGGATACAGTGAGTAATCACAGTAGGCAGAATCATATCTTGCACCAAGACAGCTTCTTATAGTTGGAAAAGCAATGTGTGAAAATATCACTGTTTCAACTTCACCTCATCTTGTATATTTGCCTGACAATGTATTTCTTGCATCAAAATATCATCCTGTAAATACAGATAATTATGGAAGAGCTCTGCATCTCAGCTATCGTGAATTGTGATGGCGTCAGTGGTACCAGAATGTATTATCCTCTGGTCTGTCCCACCCGATCCAGCTCATACATTTTGAGAATTCTCTGAGACCAGACATGTGAAAGATGCTCCTAGCAGTGCTTGTGACCTGAAATGTCAGAAATTACTTGACATGACTTTTCCAACTGATATTCTAATTAAAACTTCTGGTTTGATCACTGAACTTGGATAATCAGTATGTAAGAGAGAATGACTTTTTTTTGCCATTACAGAGGCCTTTATAACAATTGTTCCAGCAGAGGCATCCATTTGTTGAGTTAGCTTACCAGATCCAGTTAAAGTTAGATTAAATGGCTCAAAAAATGTTTAGATACTTGCTTTCCTCACAAATGTTTTTACTAGTTTACAAGCCTACAAGAGCTTTGATTATTCAACACATGTAGGCTAATTGCCTACAGGTCTCTCTGTATTATACCACTTACATAAATACAGTTACCAGTCTTCAAAGAGTAGCGGGTTGGCTTTTACAGGACCTAAAGTGAAATAATATGTAGCTTACTCTTTCCCAGATGCACCTTTTTCCTGGCAGGAGATTTCCCCGATCCATTCCAGAAGCACAGCTATAATGCACAGTTATAATGATGGTCGACTGCTGTGTGGTGCCTCCTGCTGCTAAGCAGCACGTGTTCCTGGTGGAATGGCATCTTCACACCATCACAAGGGGCCACTGCTTAGGCTCATGTCTTAAGAAAGACAGTGTAAAAGATTGTTCCATTTTAATTACATCATGTAATGCAAACATTGAAACAACCGTTATTTGGACAGATGCCATTCATAGCGCTCAGTAGGAAAAATGGCAGCCTGAAAACAAGAAAGGAAAGAAAGAACAGAGAAAGGAAGGAAGGAAGGGAGGGAGAGAAAGACAGAAAGAAAGAGAGAAAGAGAGAAAGAGAGAAAGAGAGAAAGAAAGAAAGAAAGAGAAAGCTGTGTTACAGCTAATCTCTTCCTACTATGTTCATCACCATAACATCTGGCTATTCTTACTTCATTGCCTCACCATGAGATACATCTCATGGATAATTTTTCACCCTTTATTACGTTTGCATACAGAATATACCTATTTCTTTATCTAAAACTAATATTCACAATCAGCATGGATTGTGGAATATGTGCACAGTACCAGGGATAGTCTCACCTGAACTGCTCACATGGCCTGCCTTAGTCTTGTTAGTACTTAGTCACACCATGAGACTCTCAGTTTCACAGATTTCTCCATGACTGTTGAGGCTCAGGTAACTTGCCCAAAATTTTTCTCCCATTTTCTGCAGCTCTTTCATCCATTATCCTGCAGGCAAAAGGCTATAAAACCCTCTTACCTTTTCTTTACCATAGAGGATAGCTTAAAGGAAAAGAAGAAAAGAAGAGAGACAGGCACTCTCCTGTTAATAGAATGTCATTTCAGGCATTCCTACTTTAGTCTGACCTACAGCAGTTCAGCAATTTTATCAGATGTTTAAAAAAAAATCTAGAAAGAAACATGGAAGTTGGAAAGTATCACCCTACATTCTTTGAACACAAAAAATCATGATAAATTCCGGGTTTGTTTTGTTTTTTTGGGGGTTTTTTGGTCATATATGGAGAGATGCAGTTGCAGTAAAAAATCAGAAGACAAACACCTAAGTAGAAACACAACCCTGTGTTTCTAGACCAAAGGTGTTCTGGTGTGTTTATATCCTGACCTATGAATTAAGAAATATGTGTTCAAGGTTTACACTTCGATGAGAGCTTAAACCCTGCTCAAGCAACGCTGGAGGAATGACACATCCATCAGATGGACAGGTATTTTCAAATAATCTCACAGGTTTTGCTAATCACAAACAGGCAGGAAGATATCTAATTAAGAAGTGTATTAATTTCATAATAAAATCCACCTGTGTAAAAGGTGACAACCACTTCATTAACCAAATATATTTTTACCCCGGTCTCCCTCCATACCTCTCTGCATTCATAAGATATAGCAAAGTCTAAAGTAACTGAAACAGCTTGTGCAACTACATCAAACTGAGACCATGCTGTATTGCAGGCTGGAGATACCCACTAATATGCCCTTACCACACACTCACATTATCATTACTCTGCCCTAAAAGGTGCTGCTGGCTCATCAACCCTTTGGTTCTTGATGTTACCCTGTAAAGAAGAGGCACTCTCCAGGATAGAAGAACCTCTGATACCTGACCAGGATTCTTAAAACAGGTCACAAGATTTAAATACTTTTTCCAGTGACATGTCAAAAATCACCTAGACTCATTTTGTGAAGGTAATATTCCAGTCTCATGCTAGATACTGTACCAAAAGAGAAATAATCTCATTTACACAGGATCTAAACTACAGAGAACTTCATCAGTCAGGAGTACGTTTCACAGCTGAAAGAAAGGCTGTGCAATTTTTGGAGAATGAATATCAGCACTGCTCCCACTAATTATGTACATTCTGAAGTTCAACAAAAGGGAAATTCAGGGTTGTGTGCCTGGGGACAAATAATTCCAGACACCAGAACAGACTGGGGGCTGACCTACTGGACAGCAAGTTGTTCATGAGTCAGCAGTGTGCCCCTGTGGCCAAGAAGGCCAATGATTCCCTGGAGTGCATTAAGAAAAACATTGCCCGCAGGTCAAGGGAGGTGATCCTGCCCCTACTCAGCCCTGGTGAGGACACATCTGGAGTGCTGTGCCCAGTTCTGAGTTTCTCAGTATTTGAGAGACATGGAGCTCTTAGATAGGTCCAGAATAGGGCAATAAAGATGATTAAGGGACTGAAGCATCTCTCTTATAAGGAAAGGCTGAGGAAGCTTGGCCTGTTCAGCCTCAAAAATAGATGACTGAGAGGGGACCTCATCGATGTATGTAAGTATCTGAAAGGAGGGTGTCAAGAGGATGGAGCCAAGCAAAAGGATGAGAGGCAATGGGCAGAACCTGATGCACAGGAAGTTCCACCTGTATATGAGAAAGAACTTCTTTACTGTGAGGGTGACTGATCACTGGAACAGATTGCCCAAAGGAATTGTGGAGTCTCCCTGACTGAAGATATCAAGAGCCATGTAGAGGCAATCCTGTGCAATGAGATCTGGGATGACCTTGCTTGAGCACGGATGTTGGATCAGGTGACCCACTGTGGTCCTTTCTAACCTTACCCATTCTGCCATTTTGTGATTCTGTGATCACTACTTGCTGAACCCTGAGACCCCTAAAGTGCCTCACTGCAGCCAAGCAAGCCAGACATAGCAAAGATTTAGGTAGTGCCAGAAGATCTTGTGTCTGAATTAAGATCTTGAAAATTCTATGCCTAAGAGGCAAGGGAAAGGACATGCTTGCCTAGTTTGAGTATACTGCCCTCCACAAATGGTCAAGATCTAACAGGAGATGCACGGTCATGCATCTGAGTATCAAATCACAGGCACTTTTGTTCAAATAATGGTATCCCTGAATCAACTCACAACTTTAAGGGCAAGCACACTCATATGTCCACCCCACCTGACCTTTTTTTATTTTTTTCAGCCTTTCAATGTTTAGAGGTAGCTACCACAGGAGGTCTTGACCCTTTAAAAAGAGTATGTGATAACTTGATGGTGAAAATTGGCATGAACATTTTCAGCTCCTACTTTAATAAGCTGTCCAAGAGGAACACAGAGGGGAAAAAAACCGGTCTCTGAAAGCTAGGCACTGTCCTGTGTCAGTTTTGGGTGCTGGACCCACTGATCTATACACAGAAGACAGTCAAATCCTTAATCTCCACCTGTCTCTGAATAATGTATTGGCATTGTGTACAGACTAGGCATCTCTGTGCTTTATCACTTCATTCATGAGAATAGCAACGGTAAAGACATAGATTTTTCTTTCTGCCTTTTATACCCACCCTTCAAATGCAGACACACACACACACTCACATGTATAAACAAATACACGTAGGTATACAGCCACATAAAAATTCACAGCAAGGCTCAGAATCAAACAGAACATTTGCAAACGCTCTCAGTGTAACACGCAGGCTAACTAGACACACAACAAAAGACTCCTGAACCTTTATCAAATACAAATTAACAGGAATGCATTTGAATTGTTAAACCGAACACCGCCTTCCAGAAGGGCTCGGAGCGTGGGGACGGAAACCTATTGCTGCAGCTCCACCTGGTGGGCAGCGCGGGCAGGCGCAGCGCCCGGGCGGGTCCCCGGCATGCGGCGCGGCCCCGCACCACCCATCCCTTGGCCCCGCACCACCCATCTCCTGCCCGCACCACCCATCCCTTGGCCCCGCACCACCCATCCCCGGCCCCGCACCACCCATCTCCTGCCCGCACCACCCATCGCCGGCCCCGCACCATCCATCTCCTGCCCGCACCACCCATCCCCCTGCTCCCAGCGACACCTGTGCTGGGGCGGGTCTCTTCGCCCATACCGCAATGCCCTGTTCTGCGGATCGGAGCTGAGGTCTGTTTCTGCTTGTTCCTCAGGTGAGGCAGCTCTGTAAGAGAACGGCACCCTTTAATGCTGGAGGGATCATCCACCTAAACAAGAGATAAAGCTGACAAAATTATAGTGTTTATATTCTAAAGGAGTCTAAATTTTCACAGAATCAGGAAATCAGTCAGGTTGGAAGGAGCCACAGTGGGTCACCTGATACAACATCCCTGCTCGGGCAGTACATGTACCTCGAGTTCATGGTACAGGATTGCTTCCAGACAGCTCTTGGATATCTCCAGTGAGGGAGACTCCACAACCCCTCTGGGCAATCTGTTCCAGTGATCAGTCACCCTCACAGTGAAGTTCTTCCACATATTCGGGTGGAACTTCCTGTGCATTGGTTTCTGCCCATTGTGTCCTGTTGTATTGCTTGGCACCACCAAGAAGAGCCTGGCTCCATCCTCTTGACACCCACCCTTTAGATACTCATAGACATTGATGAGGTGATATGTGATGAGGTCCTATGACCTCTACCAGATTGAAGATAGGGGAAATTTACTGTGTCTACACTTTACTGCAATATTCCTTTGCGCTTCTGTAATATATTTAATTGCTTCAAAGTTCTTTCCAAACATTAACATGTTTGTATTGTACATGCTGCTAGCCATGATTGAATCCAGGGGATAGTTACCAAAATTCCTCAGTACCTCAGTTTCTTTACCTTTTCCTGGCATTCCCAAGTTGACAAAGTATGAGAATCGCGATGTCATACAAACGCACCATCTTTTCCTGGCAAACACAGAAGGTAAGAATTATAGAAGAGCTGTAAGCAGGACAAAACCAAACCAACCCAAGCCCCCAGGCCTTTTCAATGTGCACGGGTGTCACACTTTTTCTGAAAGGCAGTGAAAGTGATAGAAGGTTCACAGCTGATGCCCTTGATTTATTTTATTTTTATTGCTTACTTTTTAAGCATTTTCTTACAGCTTCTTTCACAAACAGTCTCTGTTTCATCTTGACCCACTAAAAGCACACATATTTTTTCAAAAAAAAATAGCATTCTGCTAAGGCCCACTTTAAAATAAACAAGCAGCCTTGTTTGCTTCTCTCTCTTTACCAAGTTGCTTTGCTACTCAGTTTCTCTGCTCTGCATGAGAAAGCTAGGATTGACCTTACATTTGCAGGGATCTAAACCACTGGCAGTAAAGCTCAGGGTTTGTCTAGTCAACACTTCAGTCCTGCTGCCAGAGGGGCAACCTGACACTGAGCTGTTTCCTCTTACTAGAGGAAGTGATATAAAAGATCTGAGGTGATAGAGATCTGCAAACACGAGAGGTATTCACAGAGAACAGACTTCAGATGATCAGGGCTATACTGCTTCTGCTTAAGTATAGCATATCTAGAGGTTAACTTTTAAGGCACCAGTATAAATAAGTTCATCATACAAATAATTTCATTCATTCCCAAAACTGTAGTATGTATTTTGTGCAATAAAGAGAATAATTGCAATTCTTTTCATGTTCTTACGAAAATGCTTGTTACTATATGGAGTAAAAATGAAAAGAAAAAAGTCATAGTGAAAATATTTAGTTGAAATTGAAGCTTGCAAGTGTTCCTAGTGCAGGTACCGGGACAGTTCATAGACCTTAATTCAGCATATCAATAAGCAATAGAGGGAAGTGATCCATCCACCAGAATGATTGACTTCAATATTTGTATCTATTCTAGTTTGTTTCTCCTGAGAATATAAATATTTTTTTCCCAAATAAGGAACCTGAAAGGTGCATAATGATTTCACTAAATTCACGTTAACTATACAGGGTAAATTAGGCAGAAAACATAAAGGCCAAACACTGTACACAGTAATTAAGCTCAATATTACAGGGCTGTACCATAATAATTACAGCCAGCATTGCATACACACTTTGATAATTCACTTAAATTGCCTTCTGAGCATGCCAAGTAAACCTCCTTTACCCAGATAGCAAAGAAAGATTTTTTTTTAACAAAAGAGAGAAAGAAAAGCAAATTTGTACTTTTCATTTTGAAAAGTATCATTTTTCTGTTCCCTATCTTGTCTTGTCTAGAAAAAAGAACCACCAAAACAAAACAGCAAGCAAATAGACAGACAAAAAAACACCACCTTTAAATATAAATAGAGCATTTGCTGTTGTCTTCTTACTAAAGCTTTTAAATTTAAGGAATAATAGATGCCTGTCTAGACAACCCTAAAATTGTTTTAGTTACTGATGTATGGATGACTGATAAATGTCATCTTTTCTGCCGTCAGTGCATTTTGCATCCAGTCTAGTGACATTTGTCTATAGTTGACCTGAGTCTGCATTTTTCATTTGCATTAAGCATTTAAATTTTACAACTCTGGAGCTTCAGGATTCACTGTTTACTGGAAAATACAATACCATTCCCTCCACCTCACTCTACCCCAAAGGAGAGATGCTTTCTTTGCTTGTCACATGGCCATTTTTAATTAAACCAGCAGGGAAGATTCTAATCAGACAAAGGCAATGGAATTTGCTTCATACCTTTCCAAGTGAAATAATTATTAATTCCCTAGTTTCACATTTCTCATACAGATAAAATGAAACATGCAGCATGGGCACTGAAAGGAGGTTTTTATTTAAATATGGAGACATTTTCTGAAACAATGCAAAAGACATTTAAGTATTTCATGGTAAATGACTAATACTTGGAGATGTAGAAATTAATAGGTTTACCAATTACTTTTAAAATATGCTTTATGCTATTAATGTCTTCAGGCATGTAATTATAAGATGGTAGAATTACCTCATACAGAGATATCCATTACAAAACAGATCACTGCATTTTTACACACTTCTACTGAGAAATGTTTGTTGCTGCCTACTTCATAATATAGATTATTCCAATATTTTACTGTGTATGAACCATATTCTCCAGGCCATGATGGTTCAAACAAAGCATGGTTTTTTCCAATGTTTTAGCTCAAAGGACCGAACTTAATCAAATGTCTTTGCAACGTATAAGTGGTCCCCTGATTTTGAGTTTGGCATGTTTTTCAAAGGCCATGCAAATTTGGAATTGCAACAAGCTTTTGCTGTTCACAGTTACTGCCGGCTTTTTGAAGGTTTAGACTACTTTAAAACTTACCATGGAAATTATTGTTTTCTATGAATACTTTTGATGACAAAGCCTGAATCTTTTTCATGATAGATATTCAATGTAATTTTTTATTGAAAATTTTCCCTACCAGTACTTTCACAAATTTAACTATCGTAAAATCTGGGGGACTTGCTTTGCTTTTTTGTTGAACTAACAACAAAATGGCTTGGCTAGGAGGCCTGAAGCACGTGTTCAACTTTGCATACATGAATAGTGCCAGTAAGCCCAATGGATTTGCTTACCTTCAATTAAGGGTGCACATAAGTAGTCCACAGTAGACTTTTTGTTCTCTTAATAAAGCTAAATCAGGGTATCTGTCCTACTACAAAACCGTTGGGCAAACATTTTTGCCCTGGTGACTGGTACCAGCACTCTTCCTTGCAGCTTTGGGAAAGTTGCACTCCTACATAACATTTTCTTTGACAGAATTATGAAAAAGTTTCTCTTCGATGTAAGCTTACAAGGACTGTTCAGAAGAAAGGCAACTATTTTTCCTATGTCTTTCCTATCTGTGGCAGATGTGCATCAATATCAGACAGAAGCAGGGGTTTCTTCATGCACCTATGTTAGCTAAATCTCACCCTACCTGGTATGGGGCTCCCTATAGTTCCTTTGATTTAGGTAAGTTTTCTCTTGGCAATTTTCTTTAAAGCTATACCTCATTTTCTCTCATTCTACAGAGCTGGCTTTAATATTTTCACCTCTCTAGCCCAAATCAGCACAGAAACGCATCAACCATCAAAACAGCCCATAGCAGTAACAACTACAGGGGAAACAAGTGTTTGGGGCATGTATTTTTCTATTAAGCACTGCTGGTAAAAATATATCTAGATCTATAAAACAGAACAAAGTGGAAATGATTTCTGTGCATTTTTAACAAGCATAGAAGGTACAGTTTTAAAATGGGGCTATTCACCAGGTCTAGTCAAATTTCCCCCATCCGAAAACAGTCTAACCCAAGAGTTCTTTTTAAATACTATCAAGAATGCACATGCTCTGAGCCCAGAAGAAGTTGTAGTAAAAGGAAAACAGAAAACAGTTAACCTCCACCTTGTACATAAATCAGTGCAACAAATGTAAAAGTAAGTGTACATTTGGAACCTACTGACCCAGAACACCAGTGTTGAACTTTTGTTTTCTCTCCTCTCCAATACAACTCCATCCTGTGATTTTTGTTCACAAGGCAGAGAAGACAGAGTACTTTTTGTTCTTTCACAAGACTGACTGAGAGAAACATTCTGCCTTGTCTTCTAAAGCATCTCCTTTCCTCAGGAGAGGTGAGGAAAGGTGTCATCATAAAGACAATATCCAGTACTCAGACAATCTGAGCCACATGGTATTCTTAAATGCAGGGATCACATATTGCCAGACCTGAAGGAAAAAAAACCCACAATAACATACAATCACTCTAGGACTGGCCTAAGTACTCTCATCAACATTCTACAGCAGTGTGATAGCAAAGAGGGGAAAAAAAACACACACAAAAAAAAAAACCCACAAAAAAACCCCACCCCACAGATATATGAGAAGGAGAAAAGATAAAAGATGTCCTGAATGAAGAAAAACATGTTACTTCTTAACTGAGCTGTGGATTAGGCAGAGGAAAGGGGCTCTGACATGGCCTGCAGCTCTTTGTTTATAAGAATATCATTCCAGTGATCTGAACCAACATCAGGTGGGAGCACATAACTACTCCTCATCTATTTTCAGCACTCTGACTCCTGTGCAAACTTAGAGAGATATCAAGTGCAAATTTGTGTGAAAAGACTTGTTATCAAAGACTAGAACAAATGTCATTTCAATGCTTCATGCAGAATCTTTAAATTCAATGCTAGGAAACACACTGGAGTTTTGCAAGCTCACACATACTATATGTCGAGGTCCCAGTCCTGCAGTTGAGCCTCTGTGAGCAGCCTATTGTAGTCCTTCCCAACTTTAGGATGGAGAGAGCTGTGGAAAGTTGAACAACATAGCAAGAACAGTTCAGATGCTGATTTGGTAGTTAAAACAGGAAGTCTGCATAAAATATTAAATATTTATAAATGGATAGGTACTTGTGTATGTAAGTAGTTATAAATACGTATATATTCTAGCAAACTGAAAATTGGAAAAACTCTTACAATATTTTATAAGAGTTTTACAATACTCATATATTTTACAATACTCATATATTTCCTTTCTTTAGAAAGATCTCAAAATTCTAAGTTTTAAAGGACTAAGGAGTAATTTTTCTTTGAGACCCTTTACTTGGCAAAATGATTGAGAATTGTTTTCCTGTGACATAAATATTCTAGCTCCATAACAGCAGACCCTTATCAGAAGGTTTTGGTCCTAGGATATACCTAGGATACCTTGCAAATGGTAGAGAAAATTTCTTAAGAGAACAGTTATGTTAAAATGAAAGTGAGAGCAGCTGCATTGCTTTTACAGATTGGTTTCATATAACTTGTACAGCCTGAAAATAATTTTTCTGAAACTGCTTTTGTTGCATTAATATAAAGGTGATCGAAATTCAACCATTTCATTTTTTTCCGGTGAAATGGAATCAAAGCGTGTTCCCCTACAAAGGGGTAGATTATTCTCTTTTCTTGGGCTTTTTTGTTATTGTTCGTCCTGCTGAAGGAGGCAGTTATTAGGACAGTCGTCTATAGATTTCTCTTTATCATTTTTATTTGTTTATTTGTCTATTTTAAGCCATACTTCTATCTCACTTGGCTTTATAATAACAATAGGGTTTGCTTAACAATTGCAGGGAGATTCCTCATGAATTTCTGCAAACCATACATCTATTTAGGTATATAATGTGGTATTTAAATACAGAAGTAATGCCATGCTGTCTTAGACAAGATTGCATCTACCAAATATTTGCCTGGGAATGATAGGTGGCTAGACAGGTGGAAGTTTGTACATTAAGGGAAGGACAGGTTGCAAATAGGTTGATCAATACAGTATGGCAATGGAGAGAAGAACTGAAAAATTCTATACTCTATAAGGATAAATATGGGTCAGTGATAAGAATTCAACTGCCATAATAAAAGAGTTGTAAATGAAAAATCATAATTTTCATGCAAGGGCAATTATTGCCTTTACATGCAATGGCTAGTGCTTGAACTAAAAACCTAAAGCTATACCAACAGAAAAATTACATGGAAAATGCTAATGAACAGCAGGATTCCACTGTGTGCAACTGCTTTCTGTATGCCTTTTCTGCATCTGCAAATCCCTGCCCCTGCCCAAGCACATTTCTGGAGCTGGCCCAAGCAGTTTTTATAACCTTCTTCTAACAGCACTAACATTTAGTAGACACCTGCACTGCACTGTTTACTTTCAGATGTCTTCAAGGGCTGTGAAAATGGCATGAACTAAAAGTTCTGTTTGCCAATCGGGAAACTGAGGCATACAGAAAACAGAATTTGTGTATGGTCCCATGGGGACCCAGGAGCAGGGAGGAAAGGCTGTGTGAGCCTTCTTAATAGTGAGCTATATTCACACCCTCTATCTCAAGAAAAGCCAAGTCCCTATCCCCAGATGTGAAGATTGTATAAGGGCTTTCCTGCCATAAGATAGAAAACAGCTGGCAGCACTGCTTCCCAGGGAAGGAGGCACAGTGCCCCTTGGTTCTGGAGGGTGAAGGGATGCCACTGCAAGCTGTGCAGTTTTGCGCAATGTTTGTCTATGGCTTAGTGTCCTCACCCTTTCCTGGGTGACCCCACTGTTTGACTTCCCCGTTGAACTTCACTGTTAGCTGTGACCTTTAACAAAGTCCCTCACATAGCACGGTCCCTACCTGAGAGCTCTAGCTAGAAACATGACTTAGCTCTGTATCTTTTAACTCTGAAACTCCTGCCAGTGTTCTTTTCTCTCAGAGAAATTTCTATGCATCCCCCACGCTCAACTGCATGACTGTAAAACATCTCTGTCTTCAAAAGTGTGTCTTTCTTGCCATCGTATGAATCAGATGTATAAAACATGAGTCTTCCTTCCCAGCATGGGAGACTGTTGGTACAGACTCCATTACAATACAACATCAATAGCAACCCTTTTCATGTTCATCATAGCAAATTCAGACCTTTATAACTGCCTGACATACCTATTTTGCAGTCTGAATTTACCGGAGTGTTGGTTCTTCCTAAAGTGAAATTACTTAGTCTCTAAAAGTTTTCTAGCTATTTCCAAGTGTTAGCAGAAAGACACAGAAACAGGAATAAAAGAAGTCCAGTCCTATCAATTTAAACATTGAAGAGATTGGGAAACAAGTAGTCTTGATAAGAGCTGTATTTTGGCCTAAGCGAGGAACAGTACATAAATTAGTCCCCAGACTGTACATTGAAAGAATTAAAAAAAAAAAAGAAAAGAAAACAAAAATAAAAATATTTGTTAGCTTTTTTAACTTTTACATTTGTCATATCTGTGGGGTATGGCAGTGCATGTATTTAAAAAAAGCCTATAATGCATAAAATTTTCAGACTAATGAATCTTCCATGTTATAAAAAGATGATACAGGATTCTATACTGAAGGAGATCCACCAGTGTCATGTGAGATCACAACAGTAATTTTTTCCTTACTATATTTTTTTTTCCAAATGATGCACTTAAAGTCTTCCTCAGGGTTTTAAGATGCATTTTTTTATGGGAAACTATTTGAAGTTCCTAATTTTAAAAATCTTGAAGCAATGAAAGATGTTAAAGAAATTGAAAGTTTTAAAGGTTGTTTGAAGGTTTTGGGTAGGTCAGCTGGGGAAAAGTTATTAAACTGCCATTTTGGGAGAATTCTCAGTTGTCTATTACATCTTATTGTCAGATGTGCCTCATCGTAAAAAACAAGAGGAATATAAAGTCCCTACAGTTAAGTTGGAAAGTATTTACAATTATTTTGCACTGGTGTATACAACTAAATGAAGTTCAATACAACAGGGAACAAGTCCCCTACCTCTATCCACAAGAGCTCTTAGCAGGGTATTTCATGAAGCCTTTGTTTATTTGGAACACAATATTAAAAGCAAGGACAAAAGTGATTTTAGACAGCTGGAAAATGGGACTGCCCGTTAAAACTATACTTTTTCTTTTTTCTTTTCATAATTACTTCCACAGCACTTTTCTTTCCTATTTGAAACAAGTCTGTAGCATTTGCCTATGGCTTTATTTTGTACTTGCATTGTTTCTGTCTGCTAGTAGCATATTCCAGGTTGTAGCAGCACAGGAAATCTATTACAGTTTATTCTCAAATCCTTCATGTATTATTTTCAATACCAATGCATGCTCAGTTATGTTGTATTGAGGAGGCTTTATTTCTGATGGTTTGGTGGTTTTTTTATAGGATAATACCAGTCTTGCTTCTCCCCTCTCAGTTTAACAGGACAGTCAAGGAGCTTTACTTTCACTACCCGGAATAGTGGAAAATGAACTTGCTTGGACCCAGCAAAGGAGGATGTGTCAGTGTCGTGGCAGCAAAGTCAGTGGGAAACTTTACACTGGACTCCATCCAGAGTTAGGATCCCACATCTTAACCAATCTGCCTTTTGCCTCTGTCTAGGTTCTTAAATAACCTTGGCAGCAGTGCATAGCAGCTACCAAAGCCCTCAAGTAGCATTTAACAGTAGTTAAGATTTGATTATATTTTGTTCAGTGAAAACTGTGCACCCTTCTTACAAGTCAAATGCGAGTTGATGTCACTTCATGGAAAAAGAAGGAAACCAGATCATTCGAATTACATGATTGTTGATGGATTCATTTCTGACAGAAGAAAGGGAAAGTAAGGTGGTGACAAGGGGATTAGCTAACAAGATACAGTAAGAATGCTAGGAGAGCTGCGCTTGCTTTACAAATACACTAGACTTTTTGAAGCTATTGCTAGCATGACAGATAAAGAGAATGTAGCTGCATTATATATTTAAATTTTCCAAAGACATTTGAAAAGATACTGCACAATTGGCTTATTTTGAAAATAAAAGCCCATGTGATGAAGAGAAGGCCACAAAATGAATTAAAATGTAAGAAGAAAGGAGGAGGAGGAAAGGAATAATGAATATAATACACTTAAAATGGGAGGTATTCTCCTGAGCGGTATCATAGAGCTCTGCAGGCTTAAACCAGGGCACCTGAACCATGTTATTTAATCCATATAATGCTTTGCTTATAAACTCTCATTTGACTGAATTGATGAAAATACTTTATGAGATGCAGATGTAATTTTTTTTAACCTTATTTATGATATTTACACTGCATTTAAAATAAGAAGCTCCTTCCTTGATATCACAGAGGTGGAAGAAGAAATTAACAATATTCTTATCATTACAAAGCTCACATGCCATGGGTTAATTGTTACAGAAATTGTTTCCCATTCCAGATACAGAAATTACTTCTCTGTAGTTCCTCTGCTATGGGTTATCTTACACTGAATATCTAGAACCTCTAGAAAAGAAATGTCTAGTGGAGTCTGTAACCCAGAGTTATTTCTTCTGATTAAATTTCTCATTTCAGCCTTTGTGAATCACTGGTTCACTATATTCATCCACTATTGTGCTATTAGATATGCCATTAACCTTGTTCCTGCAATTTTATAATTACACTTGTAGGAAGTGAGGAGCACCAATATCCCATTCTTTCTGGGCAAGGGAAAAGACAGAGAAACCTGAATGTTTGGCCCCTTAGAAGTAACAGCATGAGGTATTGCAAAATTTAAGACATCACATAAATGGATCATCAGTCAATAACCCTCTGTGAAACTTGTGAACCTAAACTTGGTTTGCCCTTTTGCAAAGAAAATGACAGCCAGAGCACAGAGTAAACTAAACCCCAAAGCACTCACAAAGAGGTCTGAAGTTTTGCTGCTGCTGGAACTAGACCAAGAATTTTCAGCATAGCTCTTCCAGTTTCCATTGAGTACTTTAATTGCAAAATACTTGAAGTGCAAATTTATCTTATTGGTGTTACTCTGTGCCTTATAAATGATTTAGTAAGAAAAAGGGAGTATCTCTTTATTCCAGCAATATTCATCTATCACATGGATGGCCTTATATCACTGCCATGAACAAAGCAGAACAGGGATCTCAATACAGTTTTTCCCAACCCAAGGAAAGTGACCATAGCACTTACTCACTCTTGTGTTGGACACACAAGTCAAAAAAATTGCTCAAGAAACATCTTTTTTTCAGATGTGTTAGCTCTAATTCTAAGCAATGTTTCTATTCTGGGCAAGTGTCAGCTGTTCCACACCTTGGTCCATATCCTCCTGCATGGCCTTGGACAGGGATATTCAGGATATTACCTAAGAACTATTTAAAGCCTAATTTGAGGAACACAAGACCTGCCAAGGCCAAAACATTTGCCAAAGATGCACATTGAGAAAAATTGCTTTTAAGTCCATAGCCTATGTATGAGACGCTCTTTTGCTAATGTAGAGAGTCTGTTATGACATTTCTTTTCATTAGCCACAGTGCAATTTGGCTCCTGACACCTTCAAAATTGTTGTACTCTAAAATCCTTTCGCATTTGCCTCCTTTTTGTCTCCTTTGTAGCCATAGCTTTGAAGAAAATTCTGCAGTTTGCTAGAGAACATTGTGAAGTTTCTTTGTTTTGTGGTGGTACTTGCAGAGAATAACATTTCAGAGGATAGTGAATAACATTTAGTGTGGTTTCCTATGTGGGCTGGAATTTTCAACTTGAATGCCATCTTCTCCTTCTAAGCTATGTTGCTGCAAGTGAGATCAGTGGAGGTGATTAACTTTTCTGGGCCCTGACCCAACAGAAAAATTCTATTGACTTGAACAAAGCTGTAACAGACATTACATGAATAAGAAAAACAAGCACTGTCAAGGATGTTCTTGACAGTCCAGCTGAGGATATAACATTCAACACAGCTCAAATTTAAACTGTTTAATTTTTCTCAAATCAAATATTGCATGCAGATACTAAGAAATTACTTGGAAGGAAAGTTGTGCCTATAGGAAACTTTTAGTATGTCCAGTGTTAAGATTTGCTGCTTGCTTAGGGCATGTGGACTTCAGTTCTTTTCCTACATGAATTACATAATCTCTTTGTTGTTGTTGTTGTTATCTAGGCATATGCAAAATCCTTTGGAGGAAAAGAAGTTATGGAAGCACTTTGAATCAGAAAGCATGAAGAGAGACTTTGATACGAAAGATTGTAACTTATATTTTAGATTGGTTTTTACTTTATGTTTGGGACAGGATGCTGTTACTTTGGGTCCTTAAAAAATTTCTGGGATTTACCTTGAAAATTCATGAATTGAAGTACACATGAAGGCATGCTTAAATTGGTACTAGACCTCCAAGAAAATGTGCCTGTGGTTGAGGGAAAGAGAAACATACACATGGTCCACAGTGACTTTTTAACATGTCTCCAAATGGCTGTTTACTGTGACCTTTATAGTTTTTGGAGTACATGGTCCTACTCTGCTATGCGCAACTACATTAAACCCAACAATATTCATTTGGCCATGAATTAAATAGGAAAATAAGCTGTGCCAAAACACAGCAACAACTGGAAGGAAAAATATCAGGGAATGAACAGATATTAAGTGAATTCTGAAGTCAATAGGATAATTCAGAAGACATTTTTGATATGTTCTGTTCTCCTTGAATTTCTTGATCTGTCTTCAAGGTCATTTATGTATTATGTCAAAAGGATTGTGATTGCTTTAATGAAGGCTATCAAGCTCATCAGCATGGTTTGAAGAACAGCCACAGCCTCAAATTGCAAACTAAAGAATGAAAACGTTGACTATCATTTCTCCCTAGAAATTCAGAAGGAACAAAAATTTCAACAGGACTCAAAATCAGAAAAACAAAATCAGAAAAAAACAAACCTTAGGCTGCACATCTATTGGGTAGCACACTCTTTTGTTGTCTCTCTCTCTTTTCCAACTCCAGAAAATTTCAAGGTGCCATGATTTCCATGAACCTGTTCTACTGTGCACTGAGGATAGTTTCAGGAATAAAGTAGCACAGACTTTGTATAGATCATTAGAAACTGTGAGGGAAAACTCCAGGGAAAGCAGAGCAACCCTCAGACGAAGAACTGGCAGGAACCTATCAACCCTAAGATTTTCCCATTAAAGTCTCAATGATGAAAGAATTTTTCCATTCTGCGTTGCTGGCTCTATATTTGGTGCTCCCAGACATGACATGTATTTTAATTGCCTGTTATGGTTCATAGGCATCTTAGGAATGAGAACCCAAACAACAGGTCTATCAAGGCTCTTTTCAGTAAGCTACAAATGTTCACTGCAAGGCAGAATGTATATCAGTTTAATCAGCTTTCATTTTGGAATGTGAGGGGTATACTAGGTATGGAATGGCTTTGTTGTATAGGAAAACAATAAGTGCTGAAAAACACTCAAAATAGTATTGGCTAATTTTCACATCAGTATAGATGCCAAATTATCGATGTTGGCTTATTGCTACAGGGAGGTGTTAGGTGACAGATCCTATGGATTTCAGCTTAGTTAGTCAATCCTATTGATTTAAATGAGGATGTCATGAAAAGTAGTTACTCTGCAATCAGCATAGTCATTCTTCCATTTTAGCATCTTTTCTCCCTCAAAAAGCAGACTTCTTAAATTGCTAACAGCACTAATACCAAGAAGACAGCCAGATTATTTGGTGTAAGAATCCAAACTAGACTCCCAAGACCACTTATCATCATTTTGACAGTTTTTAAAACAGACCACCAGAGCTACACTCAAAACTGTCAAAAAAAAGTTGTGTTTCAATACTGCTTCTTCCCTAAGGTCTGATTACAGTTTGGTATTCTTAACTTACTTATTGAATTTTCCCTCAAGTAGTCTTCGTGCCTGAAAATTGTTGAGCTGTTCCATTGTGTTAGCAAGAAGTGCTTGTTCTAGTATAGGGCAACAAAGTTCAACCAGTGTTATGTCACTTCATTCACTTTTTTACTCTTCTCCCTTCTGTATTTCATGTCTGACAAGATCTTCTCTATGTCTTTGTAAAATCAAAGTCAGTAAAGTTACCTTTTGGAGCACTGAATACAAATCAAATTGTCTTTTAGGCTAAAATTATTGCATTTGATTAAAATCAATATCCTTATTTTATAAAACATTTCATTGTTGTCTCAAGTGCTGTTTGGGTCATTCTTTAGTTTAAAAAAATCACATTTTACAAACAGAAGACCCAAAGTAAAAGATTTAATTCATAGAATAATACTAATCACACTCCAATGTGGGTATATTTATACAAACTGTAAGAAAAGTTCTCCAGAATTTGGACAGCAGAAAAGAAATGCCTTCTGCTAGTTTGTTTTTTTTCCTAAATAATAAACAAACAAATTAAAACAATAAAGCCAGTAATCTTCATGAAAAGCACCAGAGATCTCTAGGAAGTCTCTTTAATGTACAGAAGTAGAGCACAAAAGTTTGACCACACAATGGCCTTATCTGTGTGACTGTCTTTGCAAGTAAGGGGGCCTCTTCACAAAAACCACCACAACCTTTGAAATTAAGAATCTTTAATTGGAAAGTGTATAGAAGAGGATAACAGTTCTTTACTACAAATATATATACATATATATATATATACACACACACCTATATATAAAACCAAAACCAGAACAGAACAAACAGCAACACCATAACCAAAACTTCCAAAAGATCAAGTCCTGTCTCTGCCCCCTCGGTGCAGGTATATTTACAGAGAGCAGGAGGTGATGCCGTGCCTTGGGTGGCAGTGGCCACGATGAGTCACTCACGGGCTCCAGAGAGGCCCCGATGGGGACCAGGCAGAGGCGCTGGCTCCGAAACTCACGTGGGAATGGCAGTCATAGGGACAGCATGAAACCTTTCCCATGGCCAGTGCAAAGACACTCTCCTACCATCCTTTGTCCGAAAAAGCATTGCGGGTGGGGGGCAGGGGGCAGCAACCCCTGTGCAGTTGGTGTCAGCCCCTTAAGGAGTCTGCAGCGAATCCAGGCAGCAGCAACTGTTCCCTCTGAAGAAGGGCACAGGGGGTCAGGGGGCAAGCCACGAAAAGTACCTCCTTCCAGTGTTTCCACCAGCCCAGCAAATGGTGGCTGGCACTCACGCAGACCGAGAAGTGTGGCCAGCACCAGGAAAAACCTCTCTCTCCCCCCCCCCCCTCCCCTAGCCATCACACTGGAATGCAAAGCTACCAGCCATCCCGTTTTGTCAGCTGGTTCTGGGAGCAGGTAGTGGGGCTGGGCTTCAGCAAGCCATCTCATCCTGGCTCTTCCATTCCCAAACCGCTGTGTTGGTAACAGAGAGAAAAAAAATTCCATTAAAGATTTTGAATCTATAACACTGAACCTGTCCCAAAGCATTCCAGGCAAGGATGGTCACACACCAGCAGCTTTCTGATGTGATTACCAAAGGTGCATTCTGAGTTTTAGGAGCTGGGTAAATTATTTCGGTTGTTAGGAATACTAGTTTTGGAAAATATGAACATATATTACAAACTAAAAGCAACGACCTGATGTAATGATATTTGACAACAAACATCCAGCTTCAGCGATAATTCCAAGTTTAAAAAGTTCCATACTTTCTTGCCCATTCCTAAATAGTTTTCTCCCCTCATAATGTTGAGATTGGGGAAAGTAACAGAATACAAAATGGGCATGCAATAATCAGTGAGAAAATATTTCTTGACAGGTTGACTCACTGCAACAGACTGTTCTCTGTGTAGACATGAGGCTCCTTGACTGTTATTTGACCAGTCCTTGGAGTATCACTGAAATAAAGCCTAAACACTTGCAGTTAATCTAGAAGTAGCACTGGTGAGCTGCAAGGCTGCTTCACATGCTCTTTGTGCAGTGTTACACTTTGTTTTCAGAGGTAAGGAAGAAAACAGCTTAAAGAGACCTTTGTAGCTTGTATCTATAACATTGTGCTTTTGTGCAAATATCCTGTTTTCGCAGAAAAATAATGCCATTTTTCAAATAATTAATGCGACACAGTGAATTCAAAGTTGTTCATGGACTAATTTCCAACACAAGAAGAGGAAACAAGGTATTAAAACATTCTTCATTTAGTTTAGATTCTGGTAGTTTAAGAGAATAATATTTGGTCCACATGATGCTACCGAATGCATATCAAAGATTCTGGGAACCATGTGCAAAGCAAAGCTGCAAAGACGATGAACATCCTGTAAAGCCTCTTAGATTGGTTTTATGTCAGCAGTAATTGCCTGATTGCATAAATTTGTGCCACATCTATTATAATAAATAGTGGCCTATCACAGAACTGAGATTGATTTCTTAAAGTATAAATGCTTATAAACTCACTCCTAAAGTCTCATTTATTTCAGTGTTTTAATGTGATGTGATGTAATTGTATTGTCGTTTTATTATAAAGTCAGTGAATTCCTGGCATAGTCTATTCTATTTCCTTCAATATATATGTTTCCCTTTTGAAATCAGGTGGCTTTTGTTTTTCAGACTTTCTGAGCACCTGTTGCCTGTTGGGTTGGGCAGAAATGGAGGTACCAGTTTCTCAGTACTTCAGAAGCTAAGGGAAAAAATCAAGGAAACAAACAAACAAAAGAAACACCCAACTGTAAAACTACCTATAGAAATTCAGTTCTGAGAGAAATCTAAAGGAACTGGTGCTTTATCTGTCACTTTGCATTTTAATAATCTGTAAGTTTATTTTGTGACACTTTTCTGAAGGTAATTTTTAATTTTTTCTATATTTGTACTTTATTGCTGTATCAGCTTTTTCTTCTGTGAGATGTCAAGTCTGCTGCTTTCTCTTTGTGTATTAAATGTTCAGATTTGACCCCAAAGTCTAAGCTGTGGAAACTGGCCATGAAGTTCAATGATATAATAAAGCAGCTCTTGGTGAACTTTTTGGCTGCAATTTTAAAAAAATTGTTTGTATCTATTTTTTATTCATCTGTACAAATTAAATGTAATGTGGTCACTTAGATCTTCATAGACATTGTGACTACTGGATTTATAGTGTGCAAGATCTAATAAACAACAGAGGATTTTTTGCATTTTTATATACCGTCCTGAATACCAAGAGTATTGTTTTATGCCTTTGTGTACAACAAACCATGTTATGGGAATGAAAAATCTCATTATTACAAAATGACAAGTCAAGAGAGAGCTTTCTGTGTATTACTTCCTGAGTTCCTTTCAGATGATCCTCACAAATTTGATCTTAGTTCAGTGTAAACAAAGGTGATAGCCTACAGTGTGCTAAACTTCGATTATGAGGAGGAAAAACAGTGTCTTCAGCCATATTAAGCTAGAGTCTTGTGGAAGAAGGAAGGCACATTTTGGATATCTAAATTTGGGTATACATAAGATGTAAAATGATACTGCAAGAGGCAGTTTCTTTTTAAAGTTGATGAAGCATCTGGAATAATTCAATATTTATTATATAATTGACAGAGAACAAAGAAGTTGAATCCGTTAAGAATTCCTAAAACACTGTGCCAGTCTCTATATGCATATGGAATTTGACAAATGGAATATAAAAATACATACTAATATAACTTCTATATGTACGCAACATAACCACATACTTTAGTTAAATAATCTCACAAATACACACACTTAAAATAAACAAATGTCTAAAAATTTTGCAGCAGAACCTTTCCTATCAAAAAATATAATTCTGAAGGGTGTGAACATCAATATCCATCACAGCTCAATTTTTTCTAGTAAGCTGAAGTTTTTACTTCTCTTTTAGATTGCTTTTGTCCCACTAAAGTGAATTGGAGCTGTGGGTTATTTTGTGTGCTGATGTGTATGAGGGTTATGTGCTAGAAATATGGCACATCAGTTTCTTATTCTTCTCTACAAATCTCTGTTCTGTAGCGTTCTTATGAAACATTTGGGTTGTAACCTAAAAATATTAGATTATTAATATCCATCTGACAACATGAATAAGGCTAAGATCAAAAGCAGCAAATTTAAAAATCTCCATTTTATCTTCAGTCAGAAAGATATGAAAAATAGGGACTGTTAAAGGTGGCATTGAGTTAATGAGTAAAGTCAGAGAAAAATACCCTAGAACTGGAGGCAGGGGCTGTATGCATCCTTCAGGTCCTGGATTTCCCTAATTGTTACAATTGCATGTAATTTTTAGGTATATATTAAACAAAGTTTAAAGTAGAAAAAACTGTGCCTTACATAAAGGCTCACTGGGTGCTGGGCTGCAGATTGGTCCAGCATCCCATGGGCACTGCACTGCCACAGCCCTCCTCAGGCATCTAATGAACATGCTGAGTGCGAGAGATGAAAAGTGGCCATCACATGGAGATGAGATGGGAGACATATATATTTATAGAAAAAGGTTCCTCTTTTTCCTCAAGGTAAACTTTTTTTCATTTTATTGCCATAGGTTCCAAAGGTAATAATTACTATTTTCTTCCTCTCCTCTGCTCCCACTTTCATATCACCAGGAAATATAAGCAGAGTTTTCTTACTTGTCCTTTTGACTGTACTGAAATCGTCTTGTTTACTCCTATGTCTCTTTTTTTGCCTTTTACTGAGCGAAGAAAAACAAACAATCTGCTTCTTACCTTCGGCCTTATAACTTTTGACTCACTCAAAAGACAAAGTGTTTTGTTTTTTTTTGAAAGACCAAATATATCTTTATTTTCCTTTTCTAGTGTTTTGTTAACATGCTCAGGAGTGCTCTGGTATATCAAGCTCCAATTCATCAGGTCATTTAATCTCAGGTTTAAATCTTTTTGAAACACACAATTAGGTGGGTGTTCTATTGAGTGACTTCTACAAGATGTGTTGGGGTTTTTTTACAAAAGTGATGTGTCTTACAATAAAATGAAGGGACCATTGAGCTGGTTCAAAATTGTTCATTTAATTTCTATGGTGTTTTTTGTGGTTTTGTTGTGTTTTTTTCCTGTGCCTACTAAGATTAATATACATGTAAAACTCAATATAATTTTATACAGTTTATTCAGAAGAAAGACATATCAGTTATGTGAAATGTAATAAAAAGAACAACAGATTCTCCTTGTTCAAGTATCTTAATGTCAGTGCATTAAGCTGATTGAACTCAATGTGTTTATCTTTCAGTTAATGTAATCTTTATTTTGCCTTGATCACCTCTCTGAGCAACACACACAAACTAGGGTTGTGTAGTCATTTAGCATATGTGGCCAGATGATTTCCTGACCTCTATCTTCTAGAGGAGGAATAAACAATCTGTGGCCTGTGCTGTTCCACAAGGCGTGTCCCATAAACCATGGAGGGTCAGGTGAACTTCTCTGGGTGGGAGAGGGGCCAAGGTTTTGAGCTCAGCCTCCTATTGAAACCCACAGTCTTACACTGAAGTTCTCATTGAAGCTGGCAGAATGCCTAAGGCCAAATACAGTATTTCACAAATCTAGATCTGGCCTTCCTTTCTGAAGAAAGAATACGGGAAGATGTCAGGACATTATGAAAATGTTTTCCTAGTCTTTTGAGGCCTTCTGTCTAGTTATTTCAACAAGCATGCCCTTAGTTTTCTGGACAATCGCTAGGTGACACTGGGGTCATCTCCCTGTACTCTGAGGTTTTAAAGGTTAGTTTAGTTGTTCTGTGCTTTATCACCATTTGGGATACCAACACAAACATACACCCTGGGGAAAGATAAATAAATACTGGAAAGAACAGTATCTGTGGCAAATACCTTGTGGCACAGATGAATGCTTGTAAAGAGGTAGTGCCCAAATTAGTGAAGTGATTTAGGATGCCTTAAATACTAGAAAAAAAAATCAAAACCCAACCAACCAAACAAACTAACAAACAAAAAAGGAAGGGAAAGAAGATGTTCTGTCAGTCAGTGTATATTTACTGGAAATACAGCCCCACTCGTCAGTTTGTCAAGGTGAATATTTGTTGAGTAATTCTTACAGGGATCCTTTAAATCACCTTCCTGTGCCTTTATTATCTCATCTTTCAAATATTTTGGGGTTTAACAAATTGTTCTGAAGAAGATCATATACTGTTGTCTGTTATTTTTTCTATTATTAGCATGAACCAGGGCATCTGAACAAGTCAGTCACTGGGGAACATTGTTCCTGGTTTGTGCTAGATTCTTGTTTCTGCCCATTTGCATCACTGCCTTGAAGCATTTTCTAGCTTTGTTGCTAGAAAAGTAAGCTGCAGCACTATATTTACCCAATCACTCTCACACAGCAAATTCAATCAGCAGAATTTGCTCTGCAGCTGCTTGTTTGTTTTTTTGGTGGTGGTGGTCAATTACACAATGACAATTGTCAGGACATTGGAACAGCACTGAATTCCCAAATAGATAGATCAAATAATATTTCAGCTGAAAAGTAGTAGAAGCTCAATTAGTACATGAATCATTTAAAATCAAATTGAAAGCAGCAGTCAATAATATTCTTTTGGGAGTAATCTTGCACTTGCAGAGGGATCTGTCTACTTAGCAAGCTAGCCTAAGGACTGCTCTAATCTTTGCTTGAGGGCTGGACCTGAACCCAGCAGCCCAAAACATGGGGAAGGCTTAGGTAAGAGTTCTCTTCTGTGCATTCCCTTCCTTCATCTGCAGACTGGACTGTGCACTTAACCACCACATCAGGAGACCTGGCTCATGTATAAGCACTTTGCTCCTTAGCCACCCCTTCACTATTCAAAGCCTTAAATCAAAAGCTATGAGAACATGAAACCAAGACCATTCATTTTACTATAATTGCAAACCCTTACTTTTCTTTTCTCTTTTATTCCCCTCACAATTTTTGAACTGGCAGAACAAGTGCAATTGGGATGTTAACAGTAATCTGGGATCTTTTATAGCCATCAGACTTAGGCATGCACTTCCTGCTTCCAAGCATGGTGAGACCCCATCCATTCTTAAGTCTCACAGGTTTCACCACATCATCTCCTGGTAAAACTATTGCTGTAATCATGTATTTCATTCTATATTAGCTTGACTCCTGATTTATGTAGCAGTTATATTCAATTATATTTATTTTTAAAATTTAAATTTCCTCCACCATGTCTGCATCCATATGATCAATTAGGAAATTAGAGAAGTGGCAAAGAATTATTCTAAGATAGCACTGAAAACTAGGTCTAAAAAGGTATCCAACCCAAAACATGTCTGTCCTGCACAGTGCAGCATAGGTAAAGTTAGCACACATATATCCTGAAATGCAAGCATGGGTCTGAAAGGAGTTTAGCTATATCAGTACATTGTATCTTTGACATTATGTTGTACTGACACAGGTATAATGATTGTAGTACGACAGCTGCCATCACAGTGAGAGTCCAGAGGTAGTTCGAAAGCCATGGTATCATTCTGCATCTTGAAGAAATTGCAGGGCAGTGATTGTTCAGTATCATCAAGTTTTGAAGTGGGAGTTTATAGTCTTTTTTTAACTTGTTCTCCAACATCAGACCAGACCCAGACCAGACATCAAATTTTTTGTGATGGCAGTGGTGAGGCACTGGAACAGGCTCCCCAGAGAAGCTGTAGATGCCTTATCCCCAGAAATATTCAAGGTCAAGTTAGATGGGGCTCTGGGCAACCTGATCTAGTGAAAGTTGTCACTGCTTATTATTGGGTTAGGTAACTTTCAGAGGTCATTTCCAACCCAAACCATTTTATGATTCTATGACCAAAGAGGAGCCAAGGTGCCAGCTGACATCCTCAGAATTCTTCTCTGCCTAACACCATGGTCATTTGAAAAATCTACATTTTTGCTTGTATATATCTTGGCCTCAATGGATCTGAAACTCAACCAAGTTTCCCAATGGAGATCCATGGCCTGGTCATAAAAGGGACAAAGAAGAAGGCAACATCCTGTTCTGCCTTGTAGTTGCCAGCTCACTGGTTAGCACACGTGTGAATTCCCAGACGAGAGATATCTGCACTAGGAACATTTAACTTTCCAGTTCACTGGCCACTGGTCAAAGTCTCATTTTTTTATTTAGGTTCTCTGTCCTTACCATGCTTGGGGACGTACTCTAAATGATAACCATGGCAGCCTAGTAGGCTAAATGATGAGATCCCTGTGTTACCCAGTAGTAAATGAAGACAAAGGTTTCATGCTTGTTCCTCAACGGGTGTTTGCTCAGAGAAACTGAGTGTCTCCATGTAGGATTCATCCTTCCCCAGCACTGGGTGCTGAACATATATCAGCCCCTTATGCCAGAAAGAGATTATGTAGATACAAAGTTGGGCTAGGGTTTCCACGAGGGAAAATATATCACTGCTACCATAAAGATCTCGACTTACTCTTTTCAGTGATTTATATACTGCTAGTGTATAAACCTTTTTGTCCGTATATGAACTGTAAATGGTAGCCACATTTTTTTCAGATATGACAGGCTCATGCAATAGGTTATTTTTTTCCATTAGAACACATGCCATTAAATCCATTATCCTTTCTAGTTTCTCTTTCAGGGCAATCTGTCTATGCTTTGCTACAGTTAATGCCACTACTAATTAATCTTATCCTTAATTCATAACTCACATATTTTTAAAGTAAAGGTACAGCTTGTAATGAGCTAGACTGACAGATTTTGAGATCAAAGGCACAGATTCTCAGATATACATGCACACTTAATTACTATTTAGATAGTCAGTTTCTATTGATTTCTGTAGCAGTTAGGTGACAAAAAGCTTTGAAGATTGGTGTCAAAGTTTAGATTCATATATTAGTTACAGCACAAAGTTCCCATCACTAGATCCATTTAGAATGGGGCTGCGCCTAAAGGTGTTAGAACATAGGGCATGCTCTCATAGTCCATTCAGTCTCCAACTTTGCTGCAAGAATGTGAGTGTAACTCTGCTTGTGAGCATGGTTTTGTGATCGGACGAAAGTTTCTACCCTGTTCATGGCTGAACATTCAGTTCCAACACTTCTCACATGGATCATAGAATCATTGACTCATTAAGGTAGGAAAGACCTCCAAGATAAAGTCCAACCTTTGGCAGAATGCTATCATACCCACTAAACCATATAGAAAAGTGCCATGTCTACTCGTATTTTGAACTTGCAGGAATGGTAACTCTACAACTTCCCTGGGGAGCCTGTTCCAATGCTTAACAACTCATTCAGTGAAGAAATTTTCCTAATATTCAACCTAAAATTCACCCTGAGAAACTTGAGGCCATTCCGCTTGTTCTATTATCAGTTGCCTGGTGAAGAGGCTGACCCCTACATTGTCACAACCTCCTTTGAAGTAGTTGGAGAGAAGGATAAGGTATCCCCTCAGCCTTTTCTTTCTCCAGGTTTAACAACCCCATCTCCTTTGGCCACTTCTCATAAGATTTATATTCCAGGCCCTTCACCAGTGTTGCTGCCCTCTCTGAACACATTCCAGTGCCTCTTTCTTATAGTGAGGGGCCCAAAGCTGAACATGGTACTCAAGGTGAAGCCTCACTGGTGCCTAGTGCATGGGAACAATCACTGCCCTGGTTCTGTTTGCCACACTGTTTCTGACACAGGCCAGGATTCCATTGGCCTTCTTGGTCACAGAGGCACACTGTGGCTCATGTTCACTGTGGATGGAAAGAGCTGCATGCTCCCTTCAAAACCAATGTCTATGGATAAAAATCAGAACTTTCCATCTGTGATTAATTTTGTATTCAAAATTATGAGGACGTTGGATTGCAATTCACAGAGGACACTTAGCTCAGTCTGCACTTGTCTTCTTACATTGTTTCCTGTGGATAGGAGACAACATCCCTTCTGCTGAAACAGTGGATTTTTTAAAACACTGTGGCTGAAGCAGTAATGATTTGTATGATGGGCTGCAGCATTGCAGTATTGTCCATTCCACAGGGTGGCACACAGTGGCACACTGTGTGTCCCTACACAGCACAGCATGCCAAAGTGAGCCAGCCTTTAAGCCTATAAGCAGCTCCAGTGAAGTCAGCCACGACCCTGAAGTTAAGCATTCCTTAACTGAACTGTTGGATCGGGTCAGAGTACTAAGTGTTTTTTTTAGATTGTATCTCAAATGTCTTAGCCGGAAGAGCTCTACCTTATGTCTGAAGGGAGGTGCTTACTTTTATATTCTAGGTTATATTAGTGAGTGATACCCAGATACTCCTAATTTCTGTATGGACAGAGGTAACAGGGCCCCTACTATCTTTCCTTAAGTTTGCTTAGTCATACAACAGAGTGTGATCAAAATCTATGGTAGGCTTGTTATGGCCTTTAGGAAAGTTTTCCTTCCAATACTACTATAATGACACTATATTGTGTCATAATATTGCACTGCAGTATTTTTTGTATAAAGAAGTAAAATGCCCAATGCATGGGTAATAATCATTCCAGTGTAGCAGCATCTTTAGTGAAAGCTGAGCTACCTTTATTCCACAGAAAAAGAAGGAGAAAGTAACTCCTTTCCATTTACAGGGTGATGTAGCCCTACAGACATGCTGGAGAAGGCACTCAGCTGCTCTCTTACGTTAGGGGTCACCTGTGTCACTTAGCCTTATTTCCATGGAGGACAGGAGTCACATGGAACTGACCAAGCACTCTCAGTTGTATTCCTTATCATGTGAAATAAAAGAATATTAAAGGAGCTTGACATTCTACTTCAAAGGTCAACAAATAACTCTCATATATGTCTCCATATATAAAGCAAATGACAGTGGACAATGGGCACAGCTTTTGCTCTGCAGTGGTTGTAGTTTAAAACAAACTGACAGGAAATAATGAGGTTTAAATTGGTGAATTGGCTTGTGTGTACTGGGGATTAACCTGCAATACACATGGCACCCAAATTACAGAACTTCAGAGATGAGCCTCTTTAAAGCATTATAGCTCACACTCTGACTGCAATGATGCCTCATTTATAGAAATACTAATATGCCTCATTTACAGAGACACTAGTATACCCCATTCCCACAGTCACATGATAAACTTAGATTAAAATCTTAAACTACCTTGCAGTAAAACTGAGTAGTATTAGAAGATAAACACAGTTGAAAAATTATTTTAATTGGGTGTGATAGAGAAAGTGAAATACACCAGATAAGATCTGGTGTAAATGTTATATTTTTTACTAATACATCAACATCAGTATTTATGAATTAAATGAAGTGCAAAAAGCCAAAGGATGATTCATACATTTGCACTTTTTAAACAAAACAATGGGATTAAATACATGTTCCATTTGCATCCTTCCAAACACTCCCCATAACAATCCAGATGTGGCTTTCACACAGAAAATGAGTGGCAGCAGATAGATCTCCGTGTCACTCTATGTCTCCCTGTGACGTGAGGAACAGGGAGCTGCTGCTAACATGTTCAGAGGTCATACACAGTAAGTAGTGAGTTCAGCAGCAGCAAGTAGCAGAAATGACAGGATGCTCTGTATCCTTCTGAATTTGCTGCTGTTTTCTTTTCCCCTTTCTAGATATTCTAGTGGGGGGGGGGAGTTGCTCCAGGAAATTCAGCCTGAGTTCACATGAAATGGTATTGGCGGTGTGAAAACACAAGTGATGTAATCCTGATAGGTTGAAGGATTCTCAGGCATGGGATTTGATATAAATTAAGCTGTAAATAAATAAGGACTCTTACTCTGGCAAAGATAAGATTCCGATGAGAGAGAGGACAGACCAATGCAATTAATTGTTATTATACTAGAGAAACTGTATCACCAGCAAAAAATATTATTAGGGTTGAAGACAGTAATTTGCTTTAGTTGGAGTAGGTCACATCAATCTATCTAGTCCAGTGGTAAAGGTTTATTCTTTGGATCTGAGACTTCCCAGTGCTTTGATTTTTTTATTAACCTTTTAATATCTTCATTCACTGCACCCACTACCCCCCACCAAGCAGAACACAAGGATGACATCTGACATAGCATGGTCAATCCCAGGCATTTAAAATCTGAAAAGAGCACGCAAATACCAGAAAGATTGACTTGTATAAAAAATCAATAAGCTAAATTATTTCCAAATCAAAATAATATTCCATCTTATTTTTCTGCATGTAAGTTTCATTTGAAGTCTTCAGTTTGAAGCACTTCGCTGATAACTATGGTGCCTTGAAGCTTGCCCTGACCATGACAAAAGAAAGATCCACTTTCACATACTGATATACCTCCAGAAGCTGAGGCATTACAAAAGGCAATAGTGCTGTGTTAGTTCCTTGGGTGACTGCCCTTCTGTGTTCATCAAGCTTTCTTGAATCTATCCTCTCTAACTGGGTATCCTTGAGACTAACAGCACTGAATTTTTAAGGGATTTTTTCCCCCCTATTACTACTATCTTCAAAGTGCAAATTTCTCCTTAAGCAGGTGTCTCCTTCTGTAAGTCAAAAGCTGAAAGCTCCAACAGTGCCTTTCTCATGATTAGGTAGATGTGGATTCCTCTCCTGCCCTCCAGAAGGACTCCATCCTTCTTTTCATTTTCAAATTATTTGTTGGTTAATGAGCAGCACCTCAGGCTGTCAGTCTCTGAAGAGGCACAGTGTCACAGGGATGGAATATCTGACTCTATGTATTTAATCACACAATGCAATTTTAATTAACCTGCAAAAAAGCCCACATGAAAATAGAGTACAGATTATGATACAGTTAAATAGTGATTTTGGGGTCGAGATAAAAAATGGATATTAATGTTCATGTTGCAAAAAAATGTGTACTTCACAGTACATAAATGAAATATATAAAATTTGTTATTTTATAATACATCTGTCTGCATATTTTAGAGTATTGTTCCATTTTATTACATTTCTGATCAAGACTAATGCTCATTAAAAAATGTAATATGACAATGAAAAATGTTATGTGGAAAATTCTTGTTCTCTATTACAATTGCTATCTGCTCCACTTTTTGGAAAGTAGACTCAGGCCATGGTAATCTTAATTATATCTTGAAATAGATGATGTTGGAAATATATTGAATAAACTCTTTTGGTGAGATTGCCTTTACCTCTTAATTTAAAATCTCTATGTTCATATTCTTACGTTATTTAAATTACAAAAGGCAGGCATCTGAAAAACGAGATGCTTTGTTGGGCAGTCATATTCATGAAAATTCATTCAATTGTGAGGAGGGTCAAAAAACAGGGGAGAAAAAATCTGCTTGCAGATCAAAACATAACATAAGCCACATCATTTAATTTAAGCAACAAAATGCATTGAGTGAAAAAGGTAGTTCTATATGATCTCAAAACTTGTTTCTATGAATTTGTCATACTTTTAGCTAAAGAGTAGTTGTAACCCAATGTTTTACTTGGTTTATTTGAAGACAGGAAACAGGGGCCGTTTTAATAACTAACACAAGCACTCTGCATATTGAGTGGCTATTGTGAAGGTGACAGATGAGAACATCACCAGATCCAACACTTTTTTTTCTCCAAAGTTGTATCAAAGTGAAATGTTGACTCTGCAGTCAACTAAAAGCTTGACTGAGGTTTTATTTCATCTCATTTGGCCTGTGAGAAGGATGAAACAGATCATGACATAGCAAAATGGGCCAACTGCTACCATGGTTGCTTTGCAAGGCAACTGACTGCTGGCATCAAAACATCATCTCAGTGCTCAATGTCTTGCAGTGTTCCCCGAGTGGGGGAACTTGCAGATCTTCCCCAAGAAAAGGGGTCAGGGAAGTTGCATGTGTAGTGCAAGTAGTGCCACTGGCAAGTTCAGCTGTGTCACATGCAAAAAGACATGATGATAGAGGATTGCTGACAGCAAGCACTGCCACGGACTACATAGGGACACTTTGACTCCTATGGCATTACGGCCCCTCAATTAAGGGAGTGTTCAAATAACACTTAGAGGAAGGGTCTCAGAGCAGTGATGCAGAATGTGCCCCGGCCTCCCTGTACAGCAGCCCTGTGAAGAGCCAAGAACCTGCCAGTGGACACATGAGGGTGTGTTAAACTGCTGGGATATGTCTCATGAGCTGCTTAGTAAAAACTAAATGAATCAGCTGTTCCAATTGAGTATGAAGTTTGCAATCTACAGGTAATATACTGAATCACAAATCAAACTGCACTGAGCAAAGCTGTCTAATCCTATACCTCCTGTGTAGAGGTTTTCATAATCTCTTAATGGAATCAACAGCATTAGCTGATTTTGGTATGTCTTCTTTCCTTCCTCCCTTCACTGAATTCCCTTGAAAGACTGAAGTAAACCTAACTGTGTGCTCTATAATAAAGTATTTTTGTCTAACCAATCACTATCTCCTCTAACTTCTCAAGGTAATTTCACTCTCAGAGACACATCTCCCCATGCAATCTTAATGTTTCCTTGAAGACCCTCAGTATTCTACAACTGAAACAGCAACTGCTGTCTGTTTGGTCAACCAACTAACAAACAGGCAAAGGAGGTTATGTGGGAGGCCAAATTCCATAATGCCACTGAGCCTGATCAGACAGACACAGGAGGTTCTCAACTGTTCAACTCTTCCTACAGTAAGACTCAAAGAGACCAGCCAGTGCTATTCAGATCAAAGCCAAAGACATTTTGAAATTGTGGATTTCTAGGCTTTCTGATCTAATCTCAGAGCGCAGTGCTAAACTTTAGGTGAAACTATTCCTTGGTCACACTAGCTAAAGGAAAATTATCAACACTTGCTGCTGTTCCCCTCATCATGTTAGACATTATTGACATTCCCGCTTGCAAAAGGAAAAAGTGGTCTCAGGCCCAAAATCATTGGGTAATTAATAGCTCTCTGTTGGTGCAAGGGTGTACCATCACGACTTGACTTGGAGCAGCTGTCACTGTTGGTGAGGAGGTGACAACCGTGCAAGCACCACCAGTAAATCTAGAGTTGATGTGGCATCTGTGACTGACATTTGATTCAGATGAACTACCAGATAATGTCAGTAGCAATCACAGCTCCACCACCACATTAAGGAATAGAGATCATTCTCATAAGAACATTTTTAGGCTAACACACTTGCTCCTCTGTCTTGATGAGATTTTACCCGTCCTGTTTGGAAACTAATTAGATATGCTTGTATTCAAAATGAAATTATTAAATCTCATGATACAAGATGGAAGTTCCCTTTGACTGTCTTTATATAAAAATTTTTATATTTCATTGTGTCTTAAAGTTTCTTATCCTTTAATAGAAATATTTATCATTTTTTAAATCAGGCATTCATTTTAATTTTTATGAAATAAATTTTGAGAACATATTCGTGCAATTGAGCACCTTTAACCTTCCCTGTAATTAAATTTAGCTTTTCATTTCAAGAGGGCTTTTTATTTACACATAGACATTCCAATTCATGAAAATATTTGGCTTTGCCACAAGACAATAAGAAACTAGAAGGAAGCATTGATAACAGTTTATATTATCTATCTTTTTATATTACAAAACCACCAGAAGACAGAGAAGTGCATTGTTAACATCCTGACTTTAAATTTGGGGATAAATAATTTTTTTGCATTTCTGTTTTTTTTCCTAGGGAGAATAAATGAAAAGAATAAAGCTAATGGGTCTGTAACAGGGCCAATATAAAAAATGTAAAAGTGAGTTGCAAACCAATACAGAAGATTTTTGGAAGACTTACAAAAAATGTAGATCTAAGTATTTGCTTACTACATACTTTAACATAAGTAACACAAATACTGGAGGTGTACAACTAGAAACAGTCTGTGAAAAGACATATAAAATGTTAGTCTGCCACAGACTGACAGACATCTTTGGGGAAAAAAACAGACCTGCCAAGTACACAAATATAACCAAGAGATATATCAGATTATTTTATATTCTGAGAATGTTAAATTTTCTTTTGCAGAAGATTCCTGGAGCTCACTTTCAGAATTCTTTAGTTGGGGGAAATTCTGGACAGTGATTAGAACTATAAGCTAGCTCTTGTTTCTGTAAAATATGCGTTCCTGATTCACCTATTGAGGCTGCTTGTAAAGCTGATTTATGAAAATCCTTGAAGAAGAGTCTGTCAGCACTTCACGACATTAAAAGTGCAGGGCGTTGTCCATATTTTCTCCATTCTAGGCTAAAACCCAAAAATCTCTTCTATTCCCTAAAGTCATAAACCTCCTACAACTCAGCCAACATTCACAATCAAGGTTTCCTTCATCTAGAGTAACCCGCTACTGGCACAAGTTCCTCAGAGGGACCTGAAGATCTTCGGCATTCAGAAGTGGAGTCTCCCCTTTCTCTCATGGTAGCTTTGCCTGGCAGCTCTGCACTCCAGACTAGAGCCCACGTAAACAAAAGCAAGCAGCCCAAAGCACTGTTATTATCATCATCCCATTAAAAAAAAAGAAAAAAAGAAAAAAAAAACTACCAAAAAAACCCCCACACAAAACAAACAAACAAACTATTGAAAATCAACTCAAAGAGACATATGAGTAAACATAATTTCCAAGGCTGAGGAGATACTGGTTATCTAAAAAATGTATTGTAAAGAGTGCTCCTAAAGTCTTTTTATCTACAAAATAAATAACTGCTTAGTTGCACCTAAATTTGCCTAAATAACAGGGCACTAGAGCAATGAAAGGCAATGATTTGTTGAGTTATTCCAGTCTGGAAAAGAAAAAAAAAAAGTCAGTTGAACATATGGTTCATTTTAAACACAGATGGAATTAAACATGTGCTTCAGTTTTTTTCTGAGTCAGAATTAAAAACTGAAAACCATAGCTATGTAATACTTTGCCATGTTACAGCAGAATCAACTAAAATGTTGCCATCATATCCTTTCATATGATTTCAATATCCTGCTTGAGCGGGGGGGTTGGATTAGATGACCTCCAGAGGTCCCTTCCAATCTCAGACATTCTGTGATGCTATGAACGCTGTAGAGATGAAAGTATGTTATTTATATACTTATTCATAATGTAAGCAATATAAAGCATTCTCATTGTTTATGCAAATAGGAAAAAAAATTACCAAAAGGCAAATGTGTCATTTGGATCATTCATTTTCCTTTATTAAGCTTTGATGAAAACCAGTCTATTTGAAATATTTCCAGCAACCATTTCAATTCCAAATGCTCAACATGAAAACTTGGTATCAGAGTTCAAACATATAAAGTTACATCTCATTATAATTTAATATTTAACAAAGCTAATCATTTCTGATTTTTCTTAATTAAGTTTACAAAAATAATGTTACATTTATAAAATAAATCAGCTTTTCCCAATAAATTACAGTGATGCTCTTATTCAAAAAATGTAATATATTGTACAAAATAGATAACCTTTTTGTCAGACAAAATACTAAAGTATATTTTTCCTCCAGTACATTTTGGCAGTGCGTGAAAACATTTTATTGTACACTTGGTATCTAAAGTACAGTGTGAAAAATAAACTCATTAAGCTATTATGCACATCTCTTATATAAGGCAAAGGTGGCCAACTTGGGGACTAGTTTTTACTTCCAGTTAAATGCTTTTAGTCAGACCAATACTGCCATGTTTATGCAACTAGCTTCATTAATCTCACCCATTAAATTCATACAGATCCACCTCGAGCCCAACAGTTTTTCCAGGACAAGTAGACAAAACTGAGCCCAATCAGTAAACTTTTGGGCTGCTCAGTATCTCTCACACATGCTTTACCTTTGTGTTTCACCATAAAGCATTGGTGGCCAACTTGTAAAAACAGTATAGTCTGGATACCCCTAAAGTTAATGGCAAAACTTCAGTACCTTGTTTTGTCATAAAAACTCATACTAAAAGCAACTTGTAAAAAGAGTAATGCCTTGATAAAATAAAAAAAAAAAACCAAAAACAAAAAACCACAAAAAACAACCAGTAAACAACAAAAAGAAAAACAATCTAAACAGCAAAAGGCAAACATTAAGAGCTACGGTATGGACTTTACAAAAGCAACTACTTTAAAATAAGAAAGAGGACACAGCATCTACATGGTGGTGAGTGTATTCTCATTAAAGCCTCTTGAATGTTCAGGACAGCTCAGCATTTAATGTGTTGCATTTCCTACCTACAAAAATGTATTTGAAGAACCATTGCAGATTGTTTGAGTAACTTTTACAAGCTAGAGGTGTAACTACACCATCTTTGGATGCTGTGATTAATGAAGGTGTCTTTTCAGAATGATCACCATTTCACCTTGAAGAATTTCTGAACCCACTATGTTTTGTCTTTGCAACAGTTCAGAAAACTGCAATATTTCATTACCTCTTTTTTGTCTGTTTCTTTCTTACATAACTTCTGGAGCGAAAGTCTAAAGTACTAAAGAAAAATCATTGCTGTCTGGAATAAATAAAATGTGCAAAGTGGTGATTTTCTTATGATGTCAGTATTGTATGAACAACATATCACTTAATATATCATATTAGATTATTTTCACAAATTGTAATGGAGTGAGTATATATGCCCAAGTGAGCATGTGTCACAAGGTCCACTTTGTTGGAAATCCACAACGGGTCCAAATCCAGACGGGCTATTACAGACTCCAGACACAAAATTTAGTCAGTGTTGGATCCCTCCAGATTGTAATGGGAGGAAGAGGAGAAGAAAGGGGTCCATCACAGAAAATCAATTCTTCCCAAGCTTCTGAAAACTCTTAAAAATTGAGAGAATAAACATGTGATATCCTGGCTGTCTTCTGGCTTGAAATACCGTGACTCAAACCAGGAACACATAGAGCTGAACTCAGGCACATTTGCCACTTCCATTAGTAAGCCATACCTCTCCAGACACAGAGCTATTACATTAACTACAACTTCTTTCTAGGTGAAGTTTAGTGATTTTTGAAAGACACATTCACCAGCCAGTGAATACCCAACGGATACACGTACAGGAGTAAATCAAACAGCACAAAGTCTGTACTCAAGTACTAAGGTAAAATAGCATGATCTGCCCATATTCCTCTCTGTGCCCCTAAAAGCAGGGGACTGTATCCAAAGTATCTGGTGGAAATTTTCCATAGACTGGCCTAATTTCCAAAGTGTGCCCATAAATTTTTCGGGAGAGTACTAGTTAGTCCTGACCAAAAAGGATACCAGTCCTTGTTTTAACTATTTATCAGTGTAAATGCTTTGGCACTGTCCAATTGATTGATACAGACATTACTATGTATACCAACTTTAAAAAGTCTTCAAGCCTACTCACCCGTGACAGGCTCTCTGATTCACACAAACAGTTGAGCAGGAAGGATTCAACACTTCTGTTGAAATTTTACTTGAAAGGGATGTCCTTTCAAATAATTCTTTTTTCATGAGTTGTGTATTTCTGTCCATTAAGCATATTTTCCTTTTTGTTTAATTCATGTGCTTTTTTGGTAGCCTAGAGTTTTAGTGAAATCTTGGCTTTTACCTGATTAAAACACTTAACAATTCACAGCTAAACAAGCACTAACCAGTTCCGTCACAATGAAAAAATACATACACATCTAAAACAAGAACATTAAGACAACAACTAAAACAGGAAATAAAAACATGAATCTGTGCAGTCATAAGATTTAAAAATAATATCAACCTCTATACATATTTGCCAGACTGCAGTGTCCAGTTACAGTTGTATGTGGCAGTCAGAACAGCATTCCTTTCCAAATCATGAGGTGCTTTGAGAACACCCACAGCAGTGGCTGCTGAGGAAATATTTTCATTTATCAACCTGAGATTTTAAATGTGCAAGTGTTCTACCAATTTATCTAGTGCATATAAAGGAAGGAAGGGAGGAAAACATTATCACAACGGTTTTTGTTTCAAAATAGATTGCTGTGCAATGACTGAAGCCTGATTTGCAGACATTTTGTATTCTTGCCCAGAGCCTTGAGGAGGGGAAGGTAATGGAGTTTCTGGAGTTGCTGAAAAAGAACATAGAAAGAATTACATATGTTTATAGTCTGGCCTACTCTGCATATGCACACTACTGCACTGAAAGGGAGTTCTGTTACGTTTGACATGCTACAGAAATAGGATATTTCAATTATCAGAATTTTTATTTTATTAAAAATTTTGCATGTTAAAACAATTATAGATCAGAATGGTGCTGAATTGTTAAAATTAAATTCAGGTCAAACTGTCTTACTTAACACCATTTATAGACATACATTTTTAATGCACAATTACTTTAATTTAAGAATGATGATAAAATAAGTCTATGAGCACTGACAGGCCACCACTCTAATTAATATTTTTAAATGAAACACTGAAATGCTATGACAGAAGGCTAACCTGCAATTACTTACAAATCTGTTCTGTATGTACAGGAGCAGACATTGAACTTATGAGGATAGTTTGGCCAGTTAATGGATCTTGGGTTAAATGAGGATGCATTGGATGATGCAGATGACTGGTATCATTAGAAGTACCTGCAAAAATATCATGTGCATATATTAATTCAAAAGAGCATGTTGTTGCAAGCAACTTATACTTCAGTAATTACATTTCCAATGAGTAAATATTTTGATTGGCAATTTGAACAATTGCCTTTGTGTATTCATTACACAATTTAACCAGACTTCAACCATATTAAACACTGTGTTTATTTTCACTGTTGTAACTGCAATAACAGTGGATTTCATGAAATGTAAGGATTCTTTCATCTGCCAAGGGAATTGTGGGACAACCCAGCAGTGACTGGGCACAGCACAATCTGTCGTTGTAGGAGTAAGTTAACAAGATGAACTGCTGAGACAAGATGACTTTAGCGAACAATTACACGAGCCAAAGCTCAGACAGCGAGTCAGAGTGGTTGGTTATATCCTGATTCCCTCAACATTCCAGCATGCTAAATTCAACATAACACAACATAGTAAATTTAGCAAATTGTTAGCTTACCTCCCAGTAACATCTCCTGAAGCAAACTGTCAATTTTAACAATTCCAAATAGTTTAACCAATTGTATTTGCTCAATCATTTGCCAAGTGATGCTCTGGAGTGTAGGGAGTAGAAGAAGCAGTTCTCCAAATCTTCCTCTGGAGTCATATTGACGGTCATTAATATAATCCTCTAAACTGATTTGGACTTGGAACCGCATATTTTTAATCTTCATTGGATTGCTCAGGCCTTTCGCATCTTGAAAAATGACAAAAACTTAAAGTCAAGGCAGATTATTATTTGCGAGGAGCATCTTATTTTTTGTTTTTTCATTTGATTCTTTTCCATTCAGCTAAATATCATGAACAAATTCTACAGTAACAAAAATTCCTTCCAGTGCAATCACATGTAAAAAATTCTGAGAGATATTTTTGTAAAAATACCTGGATCAAAAAACACAATTGCTTTCAAGCAAGCATACTCATTGTCATCTATTTGAATTTCTTGGAAGGGTCGAACTAATTCATCCAGAATCCGGTTTGCCACTCGGCAGATCTCTACTTCAGTACTGTTGCGATGTATTATGTAATTGTTGCCTTAGAGAGAAAGCATATGAACACGTGGATTAATATAAACATTTTGATGCAATGTACTAGACAAAGCCCATTTTCAAAAGCAAATTTCATTTCGCTTAATAAAATTAATTTTTTCAAGTAATTACTCTCCTTTGCATCATACAAAACTGCTCTTTGCAAACAGAATACATGTGCAAATTGTAGCTGTCACCCAGTAAACAATCTGTACATGTAAGTATGCCAACATGTACAGTTACTGATTAGTCCACAGGACTTAGGTTCATGTTTGAATGAACAAGTATGGAGCAAGTAGACTTTATTTTTACATAACAGATAAATATAATAGTGAACTGATCTTAAAATGTCTTCTTCCCTGATTAAAATAATATATCTGATGCTGAATGAGAAGGATTTGTCAACAGACAAGAGGAGACACTGGGAATGCTTCTTCTAATAATGGATTCTTCTGTTACTCCTAGTAAAATTTAGGAGCGTCATAAAGTTTTCAGTAAATAAATAATTTTCCCTGTTTCTTTAATTTAAAGTTTCCATTTTGGAGAAGTCTCCACCATGGCATCTTAATTCAACTCCTGGAGAACACTGGGAAAGTCACAGAACTTTTGGAACCCACCAAAGCAGTTTTTGAAAGAAAATCTGATGATTTTATCACAAGAGATCCATGTCAAAATGACTCACAAACTTTACAGATACCTGCCTCCAAGTACCAGAAATAAGCAGTGAAGCCTCAAATTATTTCTTCTTTTGTTATCTATGCTGATGCTCATGACACTGAATATAATTTTCTGCTTATTTTTTCATTATTTTCCTTATTATCTACTAATGCCAATAAAACTGCAATTATTTCCTTTTTTTTATTTGTTAATTTTGTCAGTAAAACTGTATATCTAGAGAAAGAACTACGTTAAGAAATCAATTTGTATATTTCATCTGGTAACTGAGCTTCTCTGTCAACAGAACTAAGAGAAGACATGCTTCCACCACACAGCAATATCTTCTTCCCTAACAGCTATGTTCTCTTTATATAACCCAGTGTAGGAGCCATTTCAAGAGACCAAGAATATGCTGCTGCAGGCATGACTCCTCACCACGCCCACGGATGCACCCATCTGCCACATGGCAGGGGACAGCAGGTACACTGTTCACATGATGGCCATGTGGCAACTGCCAAGGCAGTAGCGAGAGGGCTCTTGGGAAAGTGAGCCACAGCAAACAGGCTATCCAGTATTCTAGCCAGTAGGGTCTTCTCTGACTGTGTCTGAAGGACTCTTGAGAAAGCACCAGATAAATGGTTTTCATGAAGACTGAAATCAGTACATGCGTTACAGGTTGGCTACCACTCTCTTAAGAAAAGGGGGTTTTATATGGTTTTATTTTTATGCTGTTTTGTTCTGGTTTTTAATGGGACAAAGGTAAAGAAAGGATGCTAATGTAAGGAAACAATTGCCAGGAACTCCCTTAATTTCCTTCTGGTATCCAATAAACCTTTAGCTGTATTAGCTCACCCGTCCACCTGCTTTTGCTGGAACAGGCACGTAACATTATGTCATTAATAGCTGTTTAGCATTCACAGAATGCATTGTTTTGATTGTGCCAGAGCAGTTGTCCCACTTAAGTGATTACATGGTTGCTAATGTACTATAACATCATCATTAATAAGTAAAACAAAACCAATATTTACCTAAAAGTAAAATGTCCTTATACGCCATGGACCGTTTTGCTGCTCCAAGCAACAGGTGTTCCCCGGCATGTGCTCTTAGCAGGGCAACCTCACAAAAAGAACAGTAGACTCATTAGATGATAAAGCAGTAACTTCCAATAAGAGCAAAAGACAAGAGGATATCTATTACCATGTGTTAGTTACATGTTTAAGACTGTTAAGATTCTAATGTAAAAATCTTAAGGCCATAAAAACAGCACTCTAAAATTAAATTATCATCCTCTATCACTTCTAGCATTCGGTCTAGATTTTAAACACTAAGCTTTGCAAAATATTTCTTGATAAATACACTACCTGCATTTATTTCCTACTGTGTATTCCCTTGCAAAGTTTTCTCTGTCATTTTAAGTTGACACTAAAGACTCCAGTGGGCTGGAATGAACTGCTACAGTAAATTTGGCACTATCAGTGTTTAATTTTTCTTATTTTGAACCAAAAAATTTATGTGGTACTTGGAGCTTTATCTATAACAAAGCCAGATACCCTAAAATAGCCATGACTGTCAACAAAGAATCCTGGTTCGTATTGGGAAGGCACTTGTGTTTATTAGTTCACTCTTTGTCACCTACTTACTTTCCTTTCGTTTTAATGTCTGCTTGAAACTTCAGTGATGGCCTCTATTTCCTCAAAGAACTCCTCTCTTTACAAGTAATTCTAATTCAGGCCAATACTTTATGAGTAAAGGTACACAGCACCTGGGTATATTTATCCGTTAAGGCTTTTTAGGTTCTCACTAGAGTTGACCTAGCTGCTCTGGCCTCCTCTATGGTTTGTAAATCAGGCTGACTCCCAGATCAGGAATAATTTGTTCAAAACTAGATGCTTTATTTTATTACTAAAGGCACAACGCCCCTTAGAAATTTCCTATCACAAATGAAAAAGTGGTATTTGTTTTATCTCTCAATATCCTCCCTACTTTTCAAAACTACTTAAGGTACTAGAGTTTTTCCCCAACATGTACTCTTCAAGCACTACAGGCGTGTTTTCTGCCTGTCTTTCTAAGAAGATATTCTTTTAAATGCAGACAGGAACTTCTTAGTTACTTCTGATACCTTCTCTTTTCCTTCATTCCATCTTAACAATAAAAGAAGTAGTACTTTTTGCCTTGCTTTTGTTGCCCTTGTGTAACCAATGCGCTTAAAATACTCCTGCTTTTACACAAACAGAGTTTTAACTTATTCCAGGATGTTGAGCTTGTGCACACATATCATACTCTTTGGGTCTGCAAAGACATTGTTAAACTCCTATTTTGGGGGATTTCCTGTCACCTGAAACATGTCCATACTCCTGAGGAAGAATATAAGAGGGTATGACTCAGATTGAGTCTCAAAACCAAGGATGATCTTGCAGGATTTTGTTAAAAATTGAGACAGGAAGTGACAAAAAGGAGGATTTACACAATTTCAGTTACAGAGTGATTTTCAAGATGTATCAGATTTTGATGGACTGGATTTGAGAGACCCAGGTAACCAATTAACCTCCTGTCCAGGCTGCTAGTGAGAGAACTGCTCACCACAATGTGGAGATACTGGTTCTGGGTGTGCCAGGACAACTTACTCTGAAAACCAGTGATATATTAGGATATATTACAGATGTGATGATAGATTAGCCCTCTGTTATAAAAACCCGTATGAACCCATAAGAATTTTCTCTTTCCCCCCACATTTATTATATATAATTCTAGTACATTTTATGATATGAAAGATTATTTGCTATAGATTGATATCGGTATGTTTGGAATTTATTTGAGATTCTAATGGCTTTTATTTTTTGCAAGTAGAGAAGTCCTGCTTGAAATTAAATAACATGCTGCCATATTATAATGAAAAGTGAACATGAAATAAATATTTTTCAAGGTCAGAAACAAGTTCTGCTTTCAAAAGACTACAGAAAGAACAAAACAAAGACATGCTAATTTGCTACTTCTTTTTGTTAATCTTTTTTGTGGTAGTGTTATTTCAAAACTTAAAAAGAAAAAAAAATTAAGATGGTGGGTCTAGCACGCAAATCTACTTGATCAGACAAAAAGAAATGAGTGTTTAACCATAACATCTAAATATCATAGGAGTAACAGAACAGTAAATAAAGTTTTCTCTTTAATATCCTTGCATACCTGGTCATCCAGTGGTAATTCACAGAAGCCTGGAATATATTTAGCCCATTCCACCAGGACCAAAAGTTGTTGCTTCATAGATTCACATACATCGCTAACACCAGCAATTTTCTTAACATTTATATCAGTGTTAGAACCAGGACTGGGCATTGAGATCTGGCCATAATAAGAGAAAAAATTAACAATGTTAAAGTTCATATAATTGCATTTTCACTAGTTAACAGCATATTTAAGAAAAAATCGCAGCACATGAATACTTTTGAGAAATTCCTTGACCATGTGGATCATTACTCTGCATGTAAGTTATAAATTTTTATTTGTCATTATTACCAGTGTGTGTTATCCATATCATGATACAGTATCTTCTTATTCCAAAATGCTGTTTTCAAATATACCAGAGCCCTTATCATTTGTAATGGGGAAGTGGTTTCTTTTTTTTTTTCCTTTAAAAGGGTTGACATTTACTTCATTTCAGAAAAAAAGAAGAGCTCATAGGGGCATACAGTAATATTAAGGCCAGAGAAAGAGAGTGATAAAGTGGTAGCATATTCTTCTAGTGAAAAGATAAGTATCATTAACTTTAGAAGGTAAAACAGGGGGGTTTTAGTGCCTGGAGGAGAATGGTTTGTAATGATGAAGCAGCAGTATAGGCAGAAGCCTGAGACGTTTCAGAGGAAATGTAAAGGATATGAGCATGCATTAGACCACCTGCAGTGAACAGTGTTCTGTGAAATAGGAAGAAAGCAATATCTCTCTGGGCCTGAAGCTGGGACACTTTTACATAATCACTGAGCCAAATCCTGAAATTCTTAATGACTTTTCAAGGCAAGGAACAAAACCAGGCTTTAAGCCAGGCAGGAAAGACAACTTAAGATAAAGCCAACCATGAGAAGGTAAGGTCAGTTTATAGCTGCTGTCATACCACGGAAGAAAAAATAAAAGGAAAAGAAAAATAAAAACGAAACAAAAATAAAAGGGAAACAAAACAAAAAGTACAATGAAAAAGACAAAGGAAAAGGGAAAAAGAAAGAAAAAGAAAAGAAAGAAAGAAAAAGAAAAAAGGAAAAGGAAAATATATCACCACTACAAAACCAAAATCCCACCACTTTACAAGACCTATGAAATTGACTTTCCCATTGCATTTTTTTTTACTAAAAGCATACTCAGGAAATTATGTAGGATGATTATTTTCCTCAGGAAAATAAAATTAATTGATCTTCCAATAGAATGCCTCTACTCATTTCAGGATGGTGGAAGCTATTTATGAAGACTCCTATTGGTTCCCCTTCATTCATACAGCCATGTTAAGGTCCACAGTGGGAACTTTAGTGAAATCCCATTATCCTTGGGTAGTCAAATGGAGTTGCACTTCTGAACTAAAGCTCACTGCTTCCTGCATAATTCAGTAGTGTAAAACACTTAAAACAGCTTAGATATTAATGTCAGTTAACCTGCTGAACATTAGTTCTCAGCTAGGCAGGTGAAAAATTCCTCAGACACATAATTCAAAGGCTATAAAGTAGGAAAAAGGTTAGAGGTATTGTTTCTTTGTAGCTAGAACATTTGAGAAATCCATGCTATAACCATGAGTCCATTTCTGGCATCTCTTCTACAAAAATGAAGTTGAAAATACTGAATATCATTCAGGTGAGAGCTAACAGAGTGATTCAATCTAGAAAACCTTCAGTACAGAAAGAGAGTAAAGAAATTCAACATAGATAATTTCTTTTTCCAGAAAAGTAAAAGAAATCTTAATCATGAGTCAAAAGTATAAAGAACAGACTTCTGATAGCAGGTCACTCTCAGATCTACCTGAGAAAAGTACCACCATGCATAAACTAGAAGATAATAAAAGAAGGCAGAGAAGATGTAGATTGTTTAACTGTTAGACATATTGACTCAGGAAGTTAATACATTGTCATTCCTTTAACATCTTTTAATCAGACCTGTGTTTCACTATAAATTACAACTTACTTTACAAACTACAGATTCCATGCTGAAATTACTTGGTGAACTTCTGCTGGGGACTCATGGGATGACTCCCATGGAGTTCATTAAGAAGACTGCATCTCTTCACAAGGATATGAAGCTAAGAACTTTCCTATTTCCTTTCACTGCTTTAACCTACCTCTCATTTTTGGGGTGCAACACAGGAGTCACTGACTTCACAGAATCACAGACTAGCTCAGGTTAGGAAGGACCTTGAAAGATCACCTTATCCAACCTTATCCAAGCCTAGATGAGATCTAGCAACCTGTCCAATCACATCTTGAAAATCTTCACTGATGACGACTCTGCCACATCCCTGGAAAGGTTGCTCCAGTAATTGCTTGTTCTCACTGTAAAAAATTTCTTTCTTATATCCAAATGAAACCTCTCCCAGTGCAACTTCTACCTGTTAATGACTTGACGAACATGACAATATATCACTATATCCCAATTGTCCTGAAAATGTTCAGGGACAGATAGGTTTACTCCTATATGAGTCCAGAATGTCCCTTTCATATTTACATAATCCTGGAAGCCTCTCCTGGGTCTGTAGGAGAAAAATTGTACTTGGACAATTCCCTCCTGTAAGAGACCTTCAGAAACAAAATAATTAATTTTCCCTATTTAATATGAAAATTTCAAAAGGGATGAACACCACCTTCTTCCTCATTTCACAGCTGAAGAACTTGGATAATGATTTGGGACACTACCTCCTCCTCCAAGTCTCTCCTCAGGACTGAACTCATCTTACAGGCCTATTTGATTGAGAGAAAAACAAGTACTTCTAAGCCTTGATTTTCCATCATGTTAACATAGTCTCTTGGACTTTGAGGCCAAGATTGTATCTTCATACATGTCCTACCAAATAGTAAGTAGAATAAACTTGCATGTGTACACAAGGTGATGTTTTAGGCCAGGAGTCTAAAGTTTGAAAATAATTTTGTGTCACAAACAGCTGAAGATGAATAGTTCTTATTCCTGAATTGCATATCCCAGTCGGAAATGATTAAGAGAGTAATGTAAAAAAGCACAATAAGCAAGTTCAAAAAATTACTAAGGAGGTAAAAATAGCTATATTTTTTCATTGCGTATAGGTAGGAAAGGCAGGAAGGTCCATTATGTCCATCTAGTCTGCCCAGACATGCAATACATGCGAAAGACTATCACGCAGTAATTCCTGCATCAATTCTTTACAGACAGTTCCAGCCTAAGAAAGATGCTGATAAAGGATGAGATTACAAAACATTTGGGGATATATAAATCAGTCAGCATGAAATCATAAAGGTGACAGTTAAATTCTAAGCAAGTTAGTAAGAGGTGCAAGAATGCAGAATCAATGACCATGATTTATCTGAGGTGCAGAAAAGGACTTGGAGACTGTTTCATTCAGCAATTGATTGGATAGGGAAAAAAAAGAAAAAGAGAAAATGAAGTTCAGATGAGACAAAGAAAATTTAAAAGCGAGATGTGAATAGACTCTGCAGTTGGAACACTTCTGTTTGCCTTACTTATAATGTGTAGGGATATTAAAAATGGGATTTTCAAAAGAATGTAAGGAAATGAGTGTCCACACCCCTTTGAATGTAATGGCTTAGGACAATTTTTTCCCTAATGTTTCATGGGAAAGCCAGCCTCAAGGATAGATAGATGCCACCAGCTGCCTAAGACAGCAACTGATTTAAAAGCAGTAAGAACCATAAAGCTTTATTAAGAAAGGTGCCTAAGACATATGGTCTTGGACAAAGCAGAATTTTTTTTATTGACTTTGCTCCAGGAATGTATTCTATTACCGATTCTTTCATTGGGAACAGGAGGCTGGGTACACTTTGGAAGTAGAAAAAAGTAATCGCAATAATTATATTCAGTACAATTAAAAACCGAAAGTATTTAATTTTTGTAAACGTGGTCTTAAAGTTACTAAATAATTTTGTGGCAGATCTCAGTACCTGACGGGAGAGTGTCTCAGCTTGTGACAATGTGCTAATAGAAGGAATGTTGCAGCCATCAAAAGTGTTTCTTCTCGTACTTATCCTGTCCCGTTCATTTTGCACAGCTGGAAAAGAATAATCATCTCATTTATTGACTTGCAAACACTGACATACAGTATAATTTCAGAAGTTTACTATATTTCACAAGAACTGAAAGGTATGACATTCAAAGAGGTTGATCTGCTTTAAGCTCTGAGGAATGATGACAATACCTGTTTATGGTCTCTACCTGTACACTACTCGCCTGCAAAAGTTATGTATAACTAATAGACAAATAGTGAATTATCAGCACTTTTGTCAGTGGCATTATTACAGTAAAACCTCTTTCTTCCTTTGAACTTGAAAACATATTCTCACTTTGTTATTTCAACCAACTTAATAAGTAAAGTAGATTTAATTGTAATGGCAGAAATGGACATCTTCAGAGTGCCAAACAGGTCAAGAGGTACAGCACCACCATGAAAAAAAATCTCTCAGCCAGAAGAAGTATGAAAGCCCTACTCCTGCCCTGCTGTGAGAAAACCTGAAACAGGAATAAATCACAAACTTAATCCGATACTAAGATAATATTGAAATTTAAATTTTGTGCTCCTCCTCAGTAATACTGCATTCCTAGCTAGTTTATGGAACATTAACTAAGTCAAAAAGTGTCAGGACAGTAAGTTTTGTCTCAGAGGGTCCAGAAACAGGCATTTGAAAGGGCTTAGGATAAGGAATCCTTACGCAGCACACAAAAGGCTTATGAAGCAGAAAGGCGTACTTTTGAACTGAAGGAAGAATCAAATAAAACTATCAGTCAGATATTTCTAAAATCTAAATCATGTCCAAGGTTAGGTCAAGAAGAAAAGGGGAAAAAAAAAGAATTATGCTGATCAAAATCTTTTTATTGCACAAAGAATCTCATCATATTTTAAAAGCAGCAGCTTTATTTCCAAATATATGTTTGCTATTTTGTGGAAAACAATCTGTATTACACAATTCAAGTGTAGTAAGAGAGGCTTCAATAAAAAAAATAAAATATTCTATGCACTGGATAGGTTCAGGGTTTATCTGAACAATGCACATAGTTTATTCCAGAGGTACTAACTTTTTGCAAGGACACTCACTGATGGGCCTTTTATTAAGGTCACAGTAAGAAATTTTGTGTGGTGATAAACACAGAGTGCTATATGTTCATGTAGACAGGAAACAAAAACCGTAACTTTTTGTACAAGAATGCTGAAACATCCATTGAATCTCATCAACTTAAGTGCTACATAGAAAATTAAAATAATGTCAACACTGATTAGTATCACAGAAACGGTAAGGTATACTGACAATCAGCAGTGAAAGCCACTGGTGGAGCACACTGAGAACCATGAGTGATGCTTTAATTTTCTCCTACTTATACATAATTTTGGATTATTAGACTAGACTATTTGTCTGGCCAAAGCCTTTTTGCCAATTCAGGCTAAAATTGCCTTAAACAGAGACTCCATGAGGAAGGTGGAATATTTGCATAAAGAGGTAAAAGCTATATATTTGCATGTATAGCTTTTACCAGATGAAGCCTTTCTTACATTTGTCCTGCAGAAAAGGAAAAGAAAGATATGAAAAGAAAGATTTGCTAGAAATACGGTGAAAAACAATCATAGAGACTATGCTACACTTACACTATGAAACATGCCCTGACCACGTAAAAAAGTATGTAACAACACACAAGCAGTTCAGTTTTGAATTATTTTAGCACTTGGAAGCCTTGAATAAACATAGCTCAGATGCAATGAAAAAATGAAAGTTTTAGAGATAGTGGGACCAGAGTAGGCCAGAGCAGTGTAAATTAGGTTGAAATTTTTGCACCATGCACTGGGCTGCATTAGCATCATAAGGGAATTGACCACTTCTCTATTTTGGGCTCCCCAGCGCATGAAAGATTCTGGCAAACTAGGCAGTGTCCAGCAGAGGACTATGGAGCTGTAATCCACAAAGCATACACACGGAAGCTGAGAGAGGCATCTGTGCTTATGTGGAAAAGAGGGGACCAACACAGAAGAGAGTGCCTTCATTTCTGTAGTGTACAGAAAATGGAGCCAGATTTTTTTCAAATGCATAGTGAAAGGACAAGAAACAATGCACACTACCCTAACTGAAGTAAAACATATTCCGATTAGTTATAAGGAAAAAACTCTTCCCAACCAGGCTGGTCAAACCCTGAAAGAACTTGCCGAGAGACTCTCAGGGACTGTGTAAATCTGTCTGGACAGGGTCCCAAGCAACCTGACAGAACCTAGATGTTAGCCTTGCTTTAAATGGGGGGCTGAAATAGATGAATTCCAGATGTCCCCTCTAAGATAAATGATTTTTTAATTCCAGGTTTTGAAAGTCTGTAAAGCTCTGCTTTTTGCAAAACTTTTAGGGCTGGTGTGGACACACAGGTCTTCCCCTTTCTTCACATCAGATTGATAATATATATACAATATGTTACTGATTTTATGATTCAAATTTCAAAAGGCTAAAGTCTGCTAAAGGAGATCCATAAGAGCTAGCAAACCTGTTTCATGCATACATTGTGTAAAACTGCTTAGAATATCCCCATCCAGATTCAAGAAGAGAAATCCATTTTATCTCATACCAATAACATGATCACTAGCAAAGTATAGATACTTAAGAGCATAATGAAACAGCTTTGTTTATCTTAGGAAAGCTAAGTAAAGACTAAAAGGATGATAGCCTTATTACCATACAGGAGAACTGAGCACTCATATTTTGGACTGGCCTTCAGGCAGATACACAATGCTCCAAAAAAAAAAAGGAGCAAAGTTTGTGATGAACGACTTCTGAGTGTGCATTTGAAACAGATCAGGACATTTTCTGCTTCTACATCATAACTGTCAGTGAAGCAACAGCCCCAGCACCAATATCCCTCTGATATTCCCATCATCCTTCTTTCCCTATTGCTCTGCTCCTGTGGTCAATTGGTCCTTCCACTTTGATAGGAGGATCACTGTGACACTCAAGTTTCTCATATCTGTCGGTAAGATGCATAAGTAACATTTTTCCTGTATTAAGTCCTAAGAAAATTAGATTTTTTTTAATTAATGTAGACACTCCACTGACAGCTTCCACTACTTTCTCACTCAACTTCACAGTCCTTTCTTTGGCTTAAATGCTTCATACATTTAAATTTATCAGAAGAATCAGTAAATTAGCACTGTCATTACTTAGGGGGGAAAAAAAAGTCAGGATGTAGAAATCAATGAATTTTGATGCCAGGTTTCATGGATTAGTCAGCTGCAAATTCCCTTTAAATCCATGGACTTGCTAATGTTCAAAGTGTTAGAACTGCTTACCCACTTCAAAATTAGAAGATGCATATTTCACCTCAATACAAAAGCATTTCTCCATCATGAAGCTATTAGAGCAGACTTTCCACTGAATTATTCTGTTGGAGTTTTTTAAAATTTTTATTGTATTTTAAAACTAATTCAGATTTTTTCTCTTTGTATATCAAATAGTAAATTACTCCATTACCTTCTTTTTTCATTCCTGCTCGAAAACACTTTTTTAAACGACAGTATCTGCATTGATTCCTTTTGTCCTTGTCAACAATACATTGTCGGTTGAATCTATCAGAGACAAGAAAAGGGAAATGTATAAAGCATTAATAAAACAGAACTCTAATTATGAAGAAGAAAACCAACTAATCTGGCCTGTCAGAATAATGTCTATAACCAGACTTTCCTCTTCAGTCGTTTTGTTTATTTTTTTTTTATTAATCAGTTTTGAGAGGTGTTTCCTACGTGCTCTCTTTCCAGGAATATATGTGTGCCTGTAGACACGTATATGGATTGGAACTGGCAAGTGTGGAAAATTCTGGACTTAGGTGCATCATTTACACCTCAGCTGATTCGTGAGATATGTCAGAAACTGGCTGCATCAGATGGCAGTGGAAAAAAAAAAAGAAGAAAAGCTACAAATAGTAAATGGAAAGGACGATTGTGGTGGTTTAGTTTCTTGGTTTTGGTTTAGCCCTTCCTTGGTAGCAAGGTCATAACTAAGGAAGTATTCCACACCATTCCTTCACGTAATCAGGTGTATATAAAGAGAGAAGGAAGGTTTCCTCCCCCTCTTTTCTTCTCTCTCCCGTTTGTGTGCTTGGAGGACATCAGCTCTCTGTGCCAGCCTAGCTCTTATCTCTGTGAGCTGAGGCCTCTTGGAGAAGCTGCTGTCCCAGCCGTGCAGAGGGGAAGGACCTGCTTTCTCTTAAGGGGAGTTTGGTGAGATATGATTGTATTAATTACTTATTGAGCTTTTCCCTGAGTTTATGAGTGTGTGTTATATGTTTTGTTTGGTTTTACCCATTTTTGTCCCATTTCCCTTTCCCTCTTCCCCTTTTCCCTTTTTGGGGTTGCTCTGGGATTTGTTCTGTAGATTCATAGTGTTTGATTGTATATAATTGTAACATATGTGAATATATATATATATATATACTTTTAGTAAAATTGTCTTTTTTGGGTACTTTTTTTTCCCTTCTCTCTTGGGAGGGGGGAATCTGTGTGGCCAGCAGTTGGGCTTGGCAGGGAGCCAACCCAAACCTCCACAACGATCAATGCTGCTGGCATGGAGGAGCCCCTTAGCTGTAAAACCATTACCCTCGGCTAACAATGCTTACTCCTTATGGAGATACCAATGAACAAGCTACATGTTGTATCATTAGTGTGGCAACCTAAAGACGAAAGGAGAGGAACATGTTCTACCAACACCATGAAACAAAGACGCACACACAGCATGGCACCACAGGTAGGCTTACCCAGGCTCCCATGCACATGTACAGGTATGCCTAAAGGGACTGCATATGAGTCCTCTTTCCCTCTCCTTGTTTAGGTCTGCCACTTTTGATCTGTATATGTTTGTTAAATAAACAGACTTATCTTTTGTGGAGGTCTATGCTGTATCACTGTGGTATGTCTGTAAGGGAGAGATTTCCTTAAAAGAGCAACCAAGGAAGACTGTAGCAAACATTTCCACTAACAAACTACTTTTACAGAAGGTTTTCTCCTCACCCCATGAGGTGGCACAAGGGGACAGGGAATGGGTGTTCCTGTCAGTTCATCACATGTCTCTGTTGTTGCTTCCTCCTCAAGGGGAGGACTCCTCAGAGTCTTCCCTGCTTTAGCAAGAGGTTCCTTCCAACCAAGACAGTTCTCCAGGAACTTCTCCAATATGAGTGCTTCCCATGGGCTGCAGCTCCTCATGAACTGTTCCAGCATGTTTCCTGGGTTCAGGAAACATGCTTTCCTTTCCATAGAGTTCAGTCCTTCAGGAACAGCCTGCTCCAGCATGGGTCCCCTGCAGAGTCACAAGTCCTGCCAGCAAACCTGCTCCAGCATGGGCTCCTCTCTCCATGCGACCCCAGTCCCTGCCAGGAGCCTGCTCCTGCGTGATCTTCTCATAGCTTTTTTTGGGGCATCAATACTCTCCATCAGAGAGTCCTCCATGGGCTGCAGGTGGATTTCTGCTTCCTTGTGGATTTTCATGGGGGCACAGCTGCCTCACCATGGTCTCACCACAGGCTGCAGGGGAATCTCTGAACCACAGCCTGGAGCACCTCCTCCCCCTCCTCCTGCACTGACCTTCGTTTCTGCTGAGTTGGTCCTTTCACATATTCTCACTTTGCTCTTCTCTGGCTTCAGCTTGCTTCTGCACAATAATTATTTTTCCTTCTTATATATGTTATGCCAGAGGCACTACCACCATTGCTGATGGGCTCATCTCTGGCCATCTTGGAGGCAGCTGGTATTGGCTTCACCAGATACAGGGGATGTGTCCAAGAGCTTCTCAGAGAATTCACTCTTGTAGCCTCCTCCCTACCAAAACCTTGCCATGAAAACCCAATACACACCTGCAGTGATTTGCCTAAACCAACGGAGTTTTACACGTATTCTGTTCACAGCTTACAACTGACCATTTATAGTCTTATGCATGCACACAAACAATTTGTCAAACATGTTGCACAGACTTGCAGTGTTATAATTAGGGCACCATTTGGAAATTAGCAGATTGCCACTCACACTGACAGAAAGGAAATGGTCGATCAAAAGAACAGTGTGTCACTGAAACTGGGAATATGTGCAGATGTGTTTGCACAGCCCTTAAAACAAGGCTCATAAATCTCAGACTTTCTATTCAAAGGGTACTTTCCTAAGAAAAGAATTTTTAGAAAACAGTTAACAATTACAATTTTCACACTGCAGTGAAAATAAGAGCATTGTTAATTTTTCTTTTTTTTCTAGGAGATGACCTCTGTAATCATAAATAAAAGAGTGAAACAGCTTCTGAGTGATGTAGTTGTATCAACAGACATTTGGAATATAGTATCTGGAATGTGTAATATCAAGTAGCATTTCTTAAGAAAAAGCTGGAATCACCTTGAAAAAATTCTGAAAAGATCTGAATATAATTTTTGGTTAAGTTTATTAATTTAGTGTCTCTAGATGAACTTTTGAAATACCTGCATGAATAGACGTGGTTTTTCCTTATGCTGCGCCTAAAAAATCCCTTGCATCCATCACAGCTGGAAGCACCATAATGTTTTCCGGTCGCTCGATCTCCACATATTGCACAGAGACTACTGACCCCGTTGTCAGCAGCATTCATGTTGGCAGCTTCTCCTGAACTGTCTGACAAGAGGGAACAACAATATACATAGTTATGGACAAGACTTCCAACAACCAGCACATGAAAAAGTTTTACCTAAATGGAGGCTTTTTCTGGCCTTTTTTCTTTTATTTGCCACTTGAAGATTTATACAGCATAACCTATCTGATTACATCTAGCTCTTACATGAACACTTTCAAAGTGATAGAGATGTTAACAGAATTAATGAAGTTCACAACAACAAATAATTGTAAACTATTTCCAACTGAAGGATTAAAGTGTAATTCTGCATGTATAATTACATATATATTCCTATTAACATGAAGAGGAACTTTGGCACAAAACAGTGTTAACTCTCACGTATCAGTTCTATAATCTGGAAATAACTGGCAACTCATACAAAGGTCTGTGACATTAAACAAACAAAAAAGAGAGGTTTTGCACAATACTTAATTTTTTTAAAAAAACAAACAGACAAAGAACCCCAACCAAAAACTCATGCTATGAGCACTGTCTATGTTTTATTTCCTTGAAGAAATTTTTGACAGGAACATTGCTGCAGACTTTACTTGCACAGAGAATATTTGCTACATGACTAACAATTAGTCACTGAATATGGTAAACATATTCTTCTACTGAAGAAATTCACCTGAAGTCAAAACAGACGTATTTATTCTTTGAGTCAGGATGTTTAACAGACACGTTCAAAGAAACAATTGCAAAATAGTCTTTTCTGTTTTGCTTCTGGTTTAAATGAAAGGAAAATTATTTGCAATATACCTAAGCATTTGTACCTTTTTTGTCAGGGAGAGGAAAGAGGCCCACGTTAATTAGTTACTCAAACATGGATTCAAAAGTTGAATACATGAGCTCATGAACAGTGGACAGGTCACACAGTAAAACTGTTCATATTGATACATAATATTATTAATATTGTACAGGTTCAACTGAAATGGGTAACCCAAATATATTACAAAATTTTCATTATGTTCTGCAGAGTTACAATTTAAACAAAGTTCTTTAGACAAAGAGAGAAGGAACCTTCTGGGGTTGATTTGCTTTACAGAGATGTAATTGATTGAAATTATATTAAAAATTTATTAAATAAAATGACATCTTAAAAGTAAGAATTCAGTTCTGTAAGAAATTTTATTTTAAAATTAGGCTTGTCAGGACTGGAAAATTATTTTCAAAAATGAGTTACAGAATTACTTTAGAAAAATATAGAACCTTTCTTTTGTAGTTCTGTAATTTTCCATCATACAGCTGAATAATTAAAAATATAATACTTAAATGTAATGATTAAATATTTCACAGCAATAAAAGTTGTGTATATATCTATAGGTATACATATATACATAAGAACATACTTATTTCCTTCGATATTATTCTGAAACAAAATGTCTGGGGAAATCACCTGATGCTGTAACTTTTTGATTTTAACAGAACTGTACAATCTCCCTGAATGTGGCTTGTTAAACTTCTCTGAATATTCCTAATTAATTTACACACCTAGAAAACATGCATAGGAAGGTTCATAAGACACAGCTTTCAGTTCTGGACTAGCACTTTAACGACAAGACAATTTTTTTGTAATTTCTGTATGAAAATACTTAAGCTAAACTCAAAACAAACTCTGAACAGAAAAAGGCTACACCTAATACCTAATAACTATCAAGCTAATCACTTACAGTGAATAATTTAACCAGCTCTATCGCCAGCACATAATGCAACCAAGCATAACCTTCCTAATTTGCTTTCCCATTTTAACATTAACAGATCCAAAAGGCTGCTATTCAGCAAAAAAAAACTAAATGACCAATGAAATCACCCATATTAGAACAAAAAACAGAGAAATCATCGAAAAGTTATATAATCGTTGATAGCTTCAGAAGCACTTAGGACATAAAGGTCTATTTTTCCTTCCTAAATCAATAACCTAGTCTACCTTTCTGTTTACTAAGCTTGCTGTAATGTAACATCAGAAATCCTGATAAAACTTCAAGCCCAACAATAAGAGCTAGGTTCTATATGGTAGAAATATATGGAAATGCAGATGTTAGATATTTTTCCTGCAAATCACCTTTTAAAAATACATAAACCTACACATCTATGAATTATACTTTATGATACAATGGAACAACCTTTTTAGCGTATTAGAAGATTTGGACAGTCATTTTTGAGCAGTTTAACTTGCCTCATACTTTTCTTCACTTTAATTGACTCACATTTCCTTGTTTTTTGGTCAGTACTCAATGATGGTAGAATGAAATGGTGTGTTTCCTATTTCAAGCATAAATTATTGATACAACTTATCAAAAACTGCAATTAAATATTCTACTTAAAGTGTTACATTAGCAAAATGCAAATAGTTTTTCTCAGCTAAACATTAGCCTCTATAAAGCCAATGTGATTTTTTTTAAGTCACTCTAGTTCATAAATATACGTACCTCCACAGGCTAGATTAACACCTAAGTAAATAAAATATTAGTCTAACAATTAGAAACTAGGTACCAAGAAACAGTAGCTACCTTTTTTCACAAACCTCTGGATAATTTTGTCCTTTCCTTCTGAAATTATACAAGAAATATACTTCCATGTCCAAACTGTCAATACTAGTTATTCATTTGTCTTACAGTAAATAAAACAACTGCTGAATACACCATTTTCTTCCTTTCATTAACTGACTGGTGACAGTACAATACATCCACTTTATTACATATAACCTCCCTTTTATTTTCCTTAAAGAATTATAATGTTACTAACTTAAAGTTAGCGATGAAGTGTAAAAGAGCAGATTTGTAGTTTGAAAAAAAAAAAACAAATGGTCCATTAATAAAACATTTAAGTAACACCTTATAGCATTACTAAAGCACTTTTTCTGTTAACTGGCTTGATTTTGCCTCACAGAGCAGAACTCACCATTGCCATTATAAAGAATCTGCATAGTTTCGAACTCCAGTGCCGTATATGTTGGATCTAAAACTTCACTGTAGTTTGCCATTTCCATGTCTAGTAAAGGTTCTGAGAGCCTCATCATTGAATGCAAAACCAGTGAAAAAGCTGCTCAAATGTACAACCTTCCCATTCTGTTTCACAGTGATTGATAATCCAAGTTAACTATAACTGTGTCACTTATGTGCAGCAATGGGAGGAGTTATAAAACTGCTTCTGCATGCTATATTTTACCTGTTTTTTTTTCTTTTATGATACAGTACAACCCTTCTGATAATCTTGGAATGCTTTATGAAATAACCTTATCAGGAGTTGTATTGGTTCCAGTTCTTGCGTGAACCCAAGGACGTGCAGTAAGCTTCCTGTCTCTTATGCACTGCTGCGCATTTTGTTGCCATTGTGTGGAACAAACAGTTCTAAACAAACCACTCTTGTTGTTCTGTGTAGAGACTGTACATTCATACTCCATTTTTCTCTCTTCAAAACAATAAGGAAATGTGATATGATTATGGGCTATCTCAAAACTATACCTAAATCACCCATCTTCATATTTTAAAAGACAGCTGTAAACCCTCCCACTTTTATAGCTGGCAGCGCTCTTTCACAGCAGTGATGAGCTGGTTCTGCAGGCACCCTTAAGAAAGGTCTCAAGCTACACAGGGTCTGCAATAAGGCCAACTCATAAATCCTTTCCATCACACACTGTGCTGCTGCGATGGCTCTAGGCACTGGACCTTGCACACTCTCAGACAGTGGCTTCATGCTCTAACCCTACTTAATATACGATGTGATGGCAGCATGGCATTTTCAAGTACCATTCAAATGCACAAGGGAAAAAAAAAAATTCACTTTCTTTATAAAGAAGAATCTCTGGGCAGGTTCACAGCTCATCAGTTGGTAGCCATGGCATGTGCAAACCTAGTTAAAAACTCTCCTGTAAAGCTGCTTGAATCTATGCCAAATATATAGCTGAACAGCTGAATTTCACTTGCTAATTTGATGCTTTTAAATGTTGGATAGCAGATTTTCTAATGTTATTACTTTTCAATAAATTCTTTACAGAAAACTACCCTTTACAGTGCTGAAAAACAGTTCCATCAAATATTACATATAGAGGAAAACTGGCCAGGTTATGTCTAATTAAGTAGAACCAGTAACTTTATATACAACATTGAAATGCATATTTCAATGGAAAAGATGGTCTGCAGTTTCTGTTCAGTAAGAACTGAAGCTGTAAAAGGGCAATTTACGCCAGACAAGCTACCAATGAAGAAGGAAAATTTACAGGAAAAGACCTAGAAATAAGCCTTTCAAGATACATCCTTCTAATTTCCATGCACCCAGGCTGAGAGGCACAAATCATCCTTTTTTCCTTGTGGACACACAGATGCAGTCTCAGGTCAGTTCTCGTCCTGACTCCAGCGAAGTCCAGTGATATAATTATGGCATTCTTGTATAAAGCACAGAGCTATCCCTAAACCAAACCATATTTACAATTGTGTTACTGCTTGCACAAATTCTCTGCAGATTTTGCAGGGTCTCCACAGGGGCTGTCCTTCTCAACCTGCTGCTGTTCCTTTTCCTTTAAACCATTTATCCATTATTATATTTAATGAAATAACAAAAAAACCTGCAAATGTTACTGCTTAAATAGGGCAAATCTATAATGTTCTGCCTTCATACAAATATGTGTTTATTAACATTCAATGTGACTACAAATACTTTCATACATGAGAAGACAAATAATACAAAAACCAGGAATTTTTTAAGATATTTGAGGATATGACTTAAATTTTAGAGTATTTCATGCCTACAATCATGGAAAAAAATTTACTCAGAAAGTATCACTTCACAGTACTGGAAGGTACAAGATTTCACTGTTTTTAACCACAGATAATACTTGTTTCTTCTTCTTAAAGAAGAATGTTAAATTAAGACTGATAAAAAGCTATATGTTAACAGCCAATATTTGTTTAGGAAATCACTGTAGTTTCTTCATGAGATGGAATAGCTTTATATTGCCTGATGGTTCAGTTTGAAAAGTTTCTGCTGTTGCAGAACTTGTTCTTTGCTACAACAATCTGCTGTATTTGTATAGTATTTGCTACAAAACTAATTACTGGCTACATAACAAATGATTCATTTCATTAATATGCTACTTAACAAAATATAAAAAGTGTTACATGTTAACTAGAATTATCTTTTCTTTCTTAGTGGACAGTTTTTGATAAGATTTTCTATAAATAATCTCCAAAACTGTATGCTGACAAACATATCTAATGCATATTTTTACTTCAAAACTCCAGTCCTGAAAACATTCTAGCATTTAAGTAAATTTAAAATAAGGGAATGAATGAAAGATGGAAGATATCATGTATGACATGATCAAACTCTGCTATTCCCTCTGCTGTTAGTAGAACTTCTTCAGTGCTGCCAAAACAGGTCCCTTAGTGACTGCTAAGGAGAGGGAATGAATTGACCCTTCATACTTCTGTCATATAAAAACTCATTTCAATTGATTTTTTAATATGGAAAAATGTACGCTGTAGGAAAGACATTCTTTATACTATTTTTTTCATGTTTTGCTAAGGAAACTTCTTACAGTCAAATCTTGCACTCATAAAAATCTGCTTTCTGGGGGATTTTTGGCATCATGAAGTACATCATGAACAATTAATGTATACTAAATCACTACAGTAAAATATTAATATGTTTTCTTTCAGCCTTGGGTGGATTAGAATGCAGTCCTGGAATTAGAGCAGTTGACGAAAGAAGCTAATGATGACCAGCTTTATGTCCTATGTCACTCCAAGCTTTATAATGTTTACCAGTATTTAGGTCCCCACTCAGCAGATTTGTTTTCATATTGGACACCTGAGCTGTTTTTCAAATTCTCAATGACACTGCAGTTTGTAGTATTAGATGTTCTAAGTCATCTACTAGTGTCAGCCAAGAAATACCAACCTAAGGTAAGCAAAAGTTTTAAAACTATGTAATTAGTCAAACTGAGAAACGCTTCTTTGAGAAAATGTAAATTTGAGTAAGAAATGATTTCTCAAGATAAATGTTCAGTAATTGTGAAGAGAAAGCTACACAATAATGGTTCTGTTCAGGTGGTTTTGTTGCCTTTCTTCTTTAAATCTGATGACCTCAGGATCACATACAGAAAGCATTCCTATCTTATCTTTAAGACTATTAACTCTGTTAATTGTTCAGCTCTCTATATTAAATACAATCATTCTTTCTGACTGTGGCATAAAATAGAGCACAAGCTAATAAAATCAAGGTTATTGCCATAAAAGTCTTCCTCAAAATAAAAACAAATCTCAAACTACTATCACTATTGATAGTAGTCCTGGGTGGTCGTGTGGGTTTTTCACGGGTTTTTTTTTGTTGGTTGGTTGGTTGGTTTGTTTTTTTTTTTTTTTTAATAAGTATCATTATGACCTTTTATCTTTTCACCTTGAAAAGAAATGTAGGTCCCCAGAACAAAGTCTTAATTTAAAGGGGTTTTATTTTTTTCCCATGTATTCTGAGTAAGAAAACACACCTTCACAGTGTTTCCTGGTTTGCAAGTACAGTTAGTTGCACTGCACATACTTGGAAGACATTCTGTTTTTGCTAATAACCTGCTATGTCGATAAAACACACATGTCGATGGTTCCCCTCTTGTTTGCTGGCACACTTGTGGGACAGGGCATTATTCATGGAGTCTGTACTAACCAACCCTAACAAAACCATATGAGTTCAGCCAGAATGTCTCCTTGCTACAGTAAAATCAAAGATCTCCAAGTTAGAGAGTTTATCTGCCAAAAGCTTCCTGCTCAAGAAGCAGTGTGCAAATTTCTGCACACCTGTGGGCAATCTCATCTTTGGCTTACAAAGATACATACCCACGTAATACAAGATTGAGCTTCCATCTCCTGTAACACACCCTCAGTGCCAGGGAGAACTGCTAGTCACCTTCACATCAGCTCTCCCACCACCCACTCCCAAGTATTTCACAAATGGTCCATGAGTAATGACAGGGAAATGCTTGCTTGTATTCTAAAGCACAGAAAATTATGACGTGTTTGTTATGGAAAGATTTGTCATACTGAGATATATTTGATAGAGATTGATGAATTTTTGTTTTTTAAATAGATTAAAATGTTAAGAGTCAGATCAGATCTAAAAATCAGTGATAAAGTGAAAATGTGTATGAAAGTATAAATGTGTATTACTAAGCTTCTTGAAAAGCTTACCCTAAGTTACATGATGGAAACATGGCCACAGTCCTCCCCAACTCTAAAATATGACAGCAACTCTTTTAATGTCACATCCCTCTTCCCCGTCCCCCAAAAATACTGAGAGACAAATAAGGACAAAGTTGCCTTTGAGTTGATCAATTTTAAAGGATTTTTCAGAATAATTTGTGAATCATGAGAGTAAATGCATAGCATGACAACTGCTCCCACTAAGGCGACCAAAGGCATCATCTCATACTCACTTCTCAAACACAGCACCAACTATCAGCTCTAACAAGTAAATTTATGGCATTTAGATGCTTCTGTGCCTTTTCATCTTCCATCTTTGACTTTCTCCAAAAACATGAGCGGTTAAATAAAACACTAGAAAAGCAAAGTCAGTACCAGAATTGAATAACAGGTTTTCACACTACACTTACTAGGCAAGGGGGTAAGATTAGCTGCAACAAATCATGCTAGGGGAAACCTAAGTACAGATTTTTGTGGAAAATCTAGGCTAAGCCTGTTTTCATTACACACATTTTCAGACACTTAGACCACTCCAGGTTTTCTATAAATGGAGATTTTTGCACATATTGAATTTGCTTTTTTTTTTCATTTAAATTGGTCATTCGTTATGCTGAGCTCTACTCTATCATACAGCACGCATAGCTTTAATAAGTTATGATGAGGGTGGGTTTTAGTTTCTTTCATTTTGGCGTAAGAGGGAACAGACAATTATTGTGAGGTCTAAATTGTCCTTATAGGTTTTGCTTAAAAAATGATTCGTCTTTCAGAAAGGCCAGCTACAGCTTCAACAGTCATGAATGTGAATAAACAGAAAACAAAGAACATGCCCGGCTTCTGACTTGTCAAACTCTATGGACCCACCCTACAACACATTTTTCAGGCTTGAAATAATCCCAAATAGTTATGAAGATGTCAATGAGTAGTCTGCATCAGAGTTCCAAAGCTGAGTAAGAGATCTGATACTCCAAATTCTATGAAGTGCAATTTACAATTTTAATCTTTCATCCTCCTCAGTCTTTGCCCTGTCCGTACTTGAGGGGAAATATCATAAGAATATGAAAGCTCTAAAATATTTTGAGCCTGAAGAATTGTTGCTGCAGGATAATTCTGAAGATAATTTACAGTTGTTGAGGATATAGCCTACGTTCAGATTCTCCCTCCCTATTCAGACTATAATTGTCTCCATCTTATTTAAAAGGGTAAATGATTTATTAATTCACTTTATATACCACAATGTCATTGAGGGGATATGCTACTAGGATAGCAACAGTAATATGTGTCATATGCAAAGAGAAGGTGTTAGATCCACTACTTAAGGTCAAGGTAAACAAAGCTATCTGGTTTATCTGATTTTATTTATCACTTACACATGCACACATACATCAGTGAGTGACCTAGGTAGCATCTCACAAAATACAAGATACATTCGAGTTCGCAAACCCTTAGCTGTGCTCTCTATTTAACAGGAAGGTGTTTTGAGAATGATTATCAAACTTATGCACACACAATCTGCAAATACCTCGTTCATTTTGCAGCTGCCCTGTACTACTATTTGTCAATGGTTTAGTGAAATCCGTGGTGTATCTGTGTGGTTGTTCTGCAGCTGCACTCTCCAGCCCTTTATTACCTACCAGATTCAAGAAAATGTTTGCTATTTTTATTATCTCACTTCTTTATTACTCTCATGTTGCAGTGAATTTCTTCAACTAAAGTGAGCTGGATTACACCTATAATAAGGGTATGCCCAGCAGCTAATAACTTTCTTCTGAGATTTCTCAGCCTTCAATTTAGCACAGGACAGCCTGTACCACTGCGGAAGAGCAGGAAATAATCAAAGAAAAGCCATCTCATAACCAAGAGGTCAAACATGGAGTATTGCATACAGGCCATGACTAAATGTCAACAACTAGCTGTACAACTTGCCTGATGGAGAACACTGTGTCTGGGTGTTGAAGAGTCAAGGCCATGATGGTGCCAATTGAAGAAGCACATTTCTAAGGGAAGATACAGGCATGGCTAATGGTGAAGTGGAAGCTTGATGACAGTCCTTCAAAAAGGAAGCTGAGGGGTGACCTCACAGCTCTCTATAGCTTTCTGAGGATGGGGAGACAGAGACAGGTCCAGATCTCTTTTCCCTTATATAGGCTGAGTGAGAATGGTTGAGAGCTGTATCAGGGAAGGTTCAGACTGGACATTAGAAAGCATTTCTTTACCAAGAGGGTGGACAACACTGGAACAGGTTTCCTGGGTCAATGCCCCAATCCTGCCAGTGTTAAAGAGGCATCTGGACAATTTCCATCAAGGCTTTAATTTCATCAGCCATGAATTGGTCAGGCAGTTGGACTAGATGTTCATTGAAAGTCCCTTTCAACTGAAATAGTCTGTTCTATCCTAATCTAGTCTAGTCTAGTGTATTCTAATATTTTCTATTTAGTCAGAACCCAGTATGACAGGTTAGGCAGTAAATACTGAGGACACAGAGTAGTTATATTTCTTTATCTAGCTATTCCAGGAAGATGTCCACAGTAGACTGCAACACATGCGGATATCAAATGTTATGCAGATTTAAAATCTTACGTACACATATGTAGGTATACAAGCATGTACACACAGGAATTTACAGTCAGTGTTTTTGTGACAGCAGGATTTGCCTCTTGAATTATCATTGACTATATCTACAAAAATGAATTTGACAGCTCTCCCTCCTACATAGTGGGTCTTAGTAATTCCTGACATTGTATTGTCCATGCGCAGATTCTCCCCATGAACTAATAGTAAATTTGTATTCTCCCAGTTCAATCCATTCCTGTGCTTGCTTTGTGTCCAGATTAACAGTAAATTTGTTAACCCTGTCTGAGGTTAGCAGGCACTATTAGAAAATTGTGCATTTTTATGAGGAGAAAGGATAAAAACAGGATACTTTTGCTTTTTACATAGCAACAGATCAGGTTTACTGTTAGGTATGTAAATTACTATTAGGTAGACTTTAGTACTCAATATTTCCATTTTAACTTAATATTCTATAGTTAATTTTATTCTTGAAAACTCACAATAGCCATGAAGCGTTGACAGTTTGGAGGGCTTAAACGATTTTTGCAGTATAGAATTTTGTGGTGAGATTTGCTGAGTTACAGTTAAATGACTGGAGACACTTGTTAATTATTTGCTTAAATCAGGTAACTTATTATTTTCTGCTACACACAGGAAAATTAATCAGAGAGTTGTCCTGGGGAGCAGAATGAAATGAGAAAAGAGGAAAGAGTTCATGCATAAGATAAAACCAAACCATCAAGATATTGATAATCAAGAGTAAGCACTCCTGTTCAGTCATCCCCAGGTGATTAGTAATTTCTTAATAAGCCTTCTTGGCAGGTTTTATGCAAACTTGCTCATAAACAATGTTTTATATAGCCAGTTAGGTAAATTTGACTTACAATTTATCCATAGTTATCTTGAAAAATACCACATAATGAGATTTTATTCTTCATGGATAAACACCCTTGCCTTTGTCATACACAATAAAAGAGTTCAAAAAAAGGTTAACCAGTATCAAGGCAAGGTTTGTTTGGGATTCTTTTTTTTTTTCAGCTTGCATAGAATCTTTTTTTTCTATGTGATCAATTAATCACAGCAAGTCTTCTAATTTCTATATTCTATCCCCTGCTGGATGAGTTATGCATTCTACATAATGTTTTAAAACAAACCCAGTACGCTTCTGCCCATGCTAGTGACTATGTAACTCTTGGTCCTACGTAAAAGGCTAATTAAATAACTGAATAGTCAGACAAGTGCCATTATTTTCAGTTACTCTGTCTAAAATTAAAATTTTTAACTAGAGCATAAACTGACTCATCACATTCCCACAGAAAGAACGTTGTGTCAACATACTTGACTTAACTCTTCCAAGACACTAGCATGATTTTGCTTAGCTTAACAACTTCTCTCATTTTTATTGTTACAAACATCAGTTAATGAGAACTTCAGAGCATATCAAAGACTATCAGTTTAAACTGAAAGTATGACAAAGGAATAGAAAAATCAAAATACTACCTGAACAAAGGAACAATATGAAAGCATAAAGGCCTATATTCTGTTTTGCCCATATTTTGGATCAGCTTCTTAAAGTATCAAAGTAACTCGATTTTATGCATCAAATAAATGTGAAGTTTTTAGAACAACACAGAGACTGGGAACACATGCTTGTAAAATACCTGAATTTTCATAAAGCCATAGAATGGGTTGGGTTGGAAAGGACCTTAAGGATCATCTAGCTTCAAATCCTCTGACATGGGCAGGGATACCTTCCATTAGACCAGGTTGCTCAAAGTCCCATCAAGACTGGTCTTGAACATCTTTCCGGGATGGGGCACCCACAACTTCTCCGAGCAACCTGTTCCCATGCCTTACCACCCTCACAGCAAACAATTTCTTCCTAACATACAATCTAAACCCACCATCTTTCAGCTTAAAGTCATTCCCCCTTGTCCTATCACTCCATGCCCTTACATAAAAAATCCCTTTCCAGCTCTCATGTAGGCCCCCTTTAGGTACTGGTCTCCTTGAAGCCTTCTCTTAAAATTGCATTATATTTCTTAAGAGACAAAATCATTCTTGGTTTCTGCAGACATAAACTCAAAACAGTGTATCCTTGAAAATACAAACAACAGGACAGTTGTAAGGATCAAGGTGGTCTAAGACACTTGATATCTTTATGGGCAGAGGCATCTACATACTAAATACATAGTAAATTCCATAGTAAATTCAGATGCCAGTGAGCACAAAGCAGAATCCTCTGGAGAAGGAGCAGGTCTATGCTTTGCTTTACATATATATATATGTACATATGTACATATACATACATTCGTTCTTTAATTGGCTACTGGTAATCTCTTTAATTTTACCACATGCTAAGTGTGTTCCCAAGTAGGAACAAAACATTAAATACTGCAGCTTCAAAGAAATACAGATACCTCTGCTTCCAGCAGATTTTAAGCAGTGACTTAAACAAGCTCAAAATCAAAAGTCCTTTTTAAAAGCAGATGATAAATATTGGAAAAAGAAGGTGGGCTGCATCTCTCTAACTAGTGAAGCCAGAATACTGATCAAGTTGAGCAGGAAAAATTCACTGGCATGGAAAATACGAGAGAAGTGGTCTTGCAAGGTTTTAATTAGTCTCTATCTCTAGAGTAGGTAAGAGGGAACTTTGAAAAATGGTCATAGATGCAGTTACAAGTAAAAACACAACACAAATCATCAAGATACAATTTGAAAAATTCTGTGTAGCTGCAATAATGTAGATTACATGATCAAGTCTATCTTCAATATTATAAACAACAGTTGGGTCTGGATTGTTCTTCTGGACATCAACAATATTCATGTGGCTGTATTCCTTGTTTTTAAATGTAGTTAGGCTCCAACATTTTATCTGGGAACTTTGCAGTCAGTAACATTATTTCCCTATCTGTGAGAGAGGGACAAACTATCTTCCCCTTTTAATGAACAGAGAAATGAGGCAAAGGACAACTAAAGATAGTGTTTATGATAGTTGAGTCCACGTGTCCACAATACAGTCACCTGCATACAAACTAAATGTCTAACTAACTCTCTTTGTATACAATAACCAGAACAGGCACATTTAAATAGTTTCCTCAAACCTATCTTTAACAGTACGTTGAACCGAATCACCTTTCAAAACACCCATTTCTTCCCATTGGTTGTCTAAGCAAAGTGCTCAAACAAATGCAACAGACACCTAGAGTTAGGTGGGGTGAATTTACACAAATGACTCCCAAAAATATGAGAAGAGTGCTGAAGGTGGAGACCCTGGACAGAGACCCACCTCCGGCACTTTCCACTGGAGCACGTTCCCAAAACTGAAAATATATCTTATAGCACAACTGCTAGAGCTTATGAATACCAGGGAAAAAAATATCCTTTAAAACAAATTTAAAATATTTTTATCCCCTAGTTCAATAATGAATATTTGTAGCAACTTAAAATACATTTCAGAGGATGTGAGCCTCAAGAGAGTCAGCCAACTTAACAAAAATGGCCACGTGTGAAATCATAGACCGACACTCTACACCAAGTGAAGATTAACAGAATCAGATTCAGGTATTGTTGCATTTGTTAAAAATGGAGATATATGTAATATAAACCAAAAATAAGCTAGAGAAAGAATATTCCTCATAAGAGAAAAGGACAAAGCAAGTAAGTTACCATAGTTAAGTGTGGCACAATTGTCCTGTGTGGTCTTGCCTGCAGCTCTAGTTTGTGAACATGTACCCAAGATCCCTGTGACCAGAGGACAGGATTCTATAATTTCCTTTAGAAGGTGCACCAAGCACGCAAGCTCATTTCCTAGCTGATACCTCCTCTGGCCTGCACAACCAGAAATACCAGATATGCATGACACAGGTCACTTCCCCACCTTGCTGGGACACTATTCAGTTGCATCTCCTGGGCCAGAACTGTGAGGTACTTACCACACAGCACAGACACAGGCAGAGGAACAGCTTTATATTTACAGCTAAGCTGCCTTACCAAAGCTGCGTTCTATGTTGATAAAAAGGAGAAATTACAACAGATCTGTTAAATTTATCTCAGAAGACACATAAAAGTTGTTGCACTCCAAAGTTTCAGTGTGCTTTTTTAAACAATGCAATAAAGACACACATCTTTTCATCTGATTAAGGAGAAAAATCAGCTGTGAACTGTACTCTCTACTGATTAAATGCTCCAACAACACATAAAATTGATTAATCTTCCAGATAACATTGCTTTAATTAGACACATGAGAAACTATCTAAGGTGATAGTCCACTTTTGATAAGTGAGTTTGTAAATACATCAGCATTTAAAACACATTAGTATTTAAATAAGCCTATCTGATTTGTGATAATGGCAGAAGTAACTTTCTGTGAAAATTTAATCTTTCAACTCTAAAAAAGAAGCAGTAGAAAAGACTGTCCTAACCAAAAAGAACAATTTGTTTGGAATGAGGAAGGATGACTCAGTAGTAATGGTGCATACGGAAACAAAGATGACTTCACTTAGGTGATGGAAAGGTCACTATTGGGTGTATTCTAACCATTTTTGTTAAAGCTTTATTATCCATACAACAAATCAGCCACTGAAAACTTTCAGAATCCGTGGGTAAGTGGAAAAATAGGGGTAACATGATTTACTTTGTCAGGTGACATAAGGTGTAGGGACAGAGTCTATTAGTTGTAGTGACTGACTGCTACACTGAGCATCAACAACAAAACGGCTGAACCACAGAGAGTATCATTGTTGGCTGTTTGAAGTGAAAGTCCTGCTTGATCTAATAAAGATGTGACTTCTTACTAGAACTTGTGTTTGTCTTGACTTTTGAGTAAGTACAACTTGAACACTGAAACTTCTTATAACTTTTTTTTTTTTTACACATAATAAATGTTAAGGATAGGAAACCTGACATATTTTCCAGTCAAAGACTGTCTCATTTGATCTGCATAGTGTTCTTGGAATTTTTAAAAAGGAACAATACGACGGCATTGTTCTCTACTGTTATCTTGGAACCTAGAGTTAAAAAAAAAATCCGAAATTCAACCATTCCTATGCAGTGTGGCAGAAAAAATTATTTTGGAACTCCAAAGTGTTCAGAATCATTGAACACTAAAAAGACATGAAAATAGAATCTTTGCTGTAAGCAGTTTTATTTCATGTGAGTTACTTTTCATTATTTAGAAGAGAAAAACAAAGAAAAGACTCAAAGGTGAAATGGCACACTGGGTTTTCTTTGCTAATTTCCAAGATGGAAGAGAACTAAAAGGACTTACATGATATTTATTGTAGCAGATTGCTGTGCTGTATTATTCTTGAAAGAAGGAAGAAAAAGGAAAAAGAGAAATAACAAGGAAAAATAAAGAGAAAAAGAAAACATAAATATAAAATATTACTCTTAATGTTATTTCCTGAAGGGGATCTGAATACAAAACTCACTCAAGAAAACAGAAACAGCAGTGAGTTAAAAGACAGGGCATTTGTGTAACAGCCCATAGTAAGTCCAAAAGGAGTAACTGTATGAAATACCACTATGGACACGAGGAACCCTGAATATATTTTTAATCCTTTATTCAAGGATCTCAGGAGATCATCAAGTTCACCTTCCTCTTAAATGCAGGTCACACTAGGTTGCTAAGGGCTTTAACCAGTCATATCTTGAAATACTTTGAAGGATAGAGACTACCTAACCTCCCTGGGCACTCTGTTCCTCCACTGGACCTGGTCTACCCTAGTCCTCAGAGCAGGATTTTTTCTCTCTTCATCCAGTTTAAAATTCTCATTTGAACTTATATTCATAGTCTCCTATCCTCCTACCTGCCCCACAGTGAAAGTCCATCTTTTCACAAACAGCCTTGAGGTAGCAGAGCTTGTTGTGAGGGTCCCTCCACCAAAGCCATCTCCAGGCTAAAACGACTCTAATCCATTCGCTTCAACTCAGCTGGGCAGGTGCTCCAGCCCCTAACCATCTTGGTAGACCTCCAGCGAACTTCCTCCAGTTGATCCATTTATGGGTGGACAGGGAGAGGACAAAACTGGATGCAACATTTCAGATGCCATCTAACAAATGCTGAGTCCTGCTAACACAGCCCAGGATGCTGTTTGCCCTCTGCTCCTGGGATTCATTGCTGGCTCATGCTCTGCTTGCTGCCTACCAAGACCTTTTGGTTCTTTGCAGCAGAGATTTTTCCCAGCAAGTCCTCTAATTCCCTCCCCAATACAGGACTGTTCTCCAGTTCTCCCCCAGTGTCATAATTCTAAACCCAATTTTTATTCCCTAAGAATCACGACACCTTTCTAGCCTGCCCAGCCTATATTACTACAGCATTGCCTATTTTTAAGGTGTATACATAAATTAAAATATCATGATGGTCTTGGTTTGAAAATACTGACTTAGCTGTCTCAAACAGTTTTAATTAAAACACTGCCATATCTGTTAATTTAGCCATAATATGAAACCAGCCAGTCACTTCCATCAGTACTTCTCAACACATTTCCTAGAGCCAGCAGAACTTATCTATACCTCCTCCTATCTGGCACTCATCTGACAGTGAATGGCATTTCTGCTTCCATCTGCACAAGGAGGAGAGTTAAAAGCTGCCATTACAGCTGGCATTAGGAGCACTAATGCCTTGCCAGCCATGTTCAGGGCACAACAATGTAGATCTTACTGAAGGAGGCTAAAAGGAGTTGGTTTGCCCATCTCAGGGAAGTGAAGACTAAGAGAGTTTAGTCTACAAATAAATCATACACTGTAAGCTATGTATGGAGAAAAATTATTTAGAAACTAAAATAATGCTGCCGCAAGAACAAAGGTACAAATTTGAGGCTGGCAAGTGAAAAGCTTCTAAACATGTCAGGGTTACAGCACTGCAACAAGCCTCCTCCATTTGGGTAGGACAGGTAAGATACCTACCTGGTTTTAAGACACCTTTATGAAAGGTATTATATGGGTCAATGATGTCAGTCAAGTTGGTGGCCTAAGAGATCACTTCTTGTCTTATGCTGCTGAACATTTGTATCATAACTATTTTTTTATAAAGTGGTCAGTGGACAATATCAAGTTTATTATTCTAATTACAAATTAAATAAATATAAATGACAGAAAGTTAACCTCAGTGTGATAAGCAATTAACAGAATTATGCTGTGATTGCAGCTGATGCATAATTAGAAACTACTGCAAATTATGTTATCCATCTAATCTGCCCAGATTGGAATAGCATTATTCTTTGACATGTTTAGCAAGTTGTGCAGTAATGTGCACTTGAGTGAAGTGCTCTTTACTAATGTGTTCAAATTCACAAAGCTGTTATTAGAATTGCAAATAAGATATACACCAGCATCATTTCCTCTGCCCATCATTTTCTCTTCTTTGGAACTATTCTTGACAGAAAATCAAATTGTAACAAGTCCAAAGGATGTTTGCACAAATTGGGCAAAAGTAGTGTTATTAAACACGAAAAATGTGTAAAAGATCAATGTGATGAACTAAGTGGGACTAAATTCAAAACATGTGAGTTGCTGCTGAGTAGGAAGGAACAAGAACCATGGAGCTCACTGGGAGACAGAGGAAAATGCTCAAAGTAGAATTCACTTAAAAAGTGGAAAAGGGAAAATATTTTTTGAAGTCATGTCTATTTAAGGTCCAGAACTGAAGAATATCTGATCATTCAAAGTCTAATGAAAGCAGTAGAAAAAATCATCACCTTTCAAGGACAAGGTCTTGAAGATGCCAGAGTTGCGAAGTCCTTAATTAGCTGATTAAAGCATATCAATTATAAAAACAAAGAAGCAACTAGTGGTTCACAGGTTCAACTTTTCCCAGAAGGATATTGAAATCTGAACTGGATAAAATAATAGGATAGGATGAGGGAACAACTGCCTGGATAAGGAGCACACACAGCCTTGGGTGGAGAAAACAGTAATATTAAGCAAAAATTTTTGGGGTATCTTCAGTTCTCAATATACAGATGAGGAAAGGCTGATTTCCTATGCGGTGTTTCCATCTCATCTCTAGGTAATACTTGCAGCCAGTAATAGTAAAATAAATGCTAAGCTACCTGCAATGCATGCCAAAACAAAAAAAAATGTCATTTGGATTATAAAGGTTGAGAATATAGTGTTTTCATTCAAGGTACTAAGGCATTTCTGAAGATTAAAGAAAACGCTTAAGTCATCAGACAACGTTGATGCCAGATCTTCTTCCACCTGTAGAATAAAGAAGCATAGAATTTATACAATGTCTTGAAATACTATCTGGAAGGATTACATATAGGAATAGAAGACAAAATGGTTTTTAAAACTGCACTTCTGTTGACATAGAAGCATATGAATAAAAAAACACCCTTCTCTCTGGATGACTAAAGTTTAGGTACCGAGTAAATTACATAGTAAACCAGATTTGTAGTAGAAAAGCCTGAAAGAAAACAAGTTTAATTTGACTATGTGGAGAGAGTTTCAAAAAGGATGAAGGCATGAAAGAAACAAAGTTCGTAGTAACCTTGAGAACTGCTTTATAACTCTTGCAGCCTCACTGACTTGTCTTGGATGAAATACACTCCAAAATGCTAAGCTTTAGCTAGGCAGTCACTATCTATTTATTGCTTTATGTATATTTATTTCAAAGTTACCTATTAATGCTATAAATTCTTATATATGTGTAGTCTGCACACTTAAGAGCTCTTAAACACAAACAAAATACACATGGGCCACTCAGAAAGTTCAGAAAGATAATTTATTTTCTCCATCCCAAATATAACTCCATGCTATTAAGAACCAAAGAAAAGCATGTCATTTTTAGATTTTTAAAAAATATACACCTGCTTCAGCTAAGACAGCATTCTTTGCTTTGCTTTTTACATTACTAGATACCTTATGGGTCATACATTGTTCTTTCCCTTGAAAGAAACTGACAACACAGAAAATCACTTCTAAACCAGGGATGAAACTAGCTCCCCTTATTTAGATACAACGGGACTTTAGTCAAGAACAGAGATTCTTACAGCCTAAATTGTAAGTCTGCTGAGGTACTATATTCTATATTGATCTTGTAAACTGCAGTGCATGCAAAATAGGAAGCAGTAAAATTATTAGCCCATCAGTACTTTCTGTTCTCAGAAGTCATACTGTTACACCAGTACACCAGATTGATTCTGGCAATACAAAAAATTAGAGTATTTTATTCAATAGTTAAACATATATAAAATTAATTCTCATCTGCATATTTTCACACGTAGGCCCTGGATCAGAAATATACCATTTGGCTAACAGTGGAGGGAAAAAGCAGTACTTGAAATTACACAGCCTCTCCCACTGGGGCCACTGTAAAGGCACATAGAAATCATCAGGGGTACTAAAGTGAGGAGGAAGCCTAGAAATGGATCTGTTCTTGAAGTTCCTCTGTGCCTTTCTCCCTACCCTCACTTACCTACGCAAGGTAAATTAGTCTCTTCATCATCCATAATGAGGAGAAGTTGGAATCTCTATGGGAAGCACACATTTTTTTATATATATCTTTTAGACCTACGTTTTCAGAACTCCCTTACACACCTAATTCTGCAGTCATTAGTATGGCAATAAAATTACATAAAATGAGCAAAAAGCAATAAAGCAATCATATCCCAGCATGTTTATTTAGTTGAGGTCCTTAATAACAGAGACCTTCGCACCGACTGATACCAGGAGCTGCTACTAATTTTCCTCTCCCTCAAATCTATAGTTATCATTACTCTCAGACTTATGCCCAATGTTTTAAAGCCTGCTTCACATGAACTGTGCATGAAAAACACAAAACCTTCCAGAAAGAAAGATCAGTTTTATGGAAAAAAAAAAACCAACAACAACCCAAACCAAAAAAAAAACAGAAAGCTTTGAAAATTCAGCCCAAATCTACTTGGATGTGAGTTGGGTGCAATGAAACATTTGCATAGCTGCACTGAGGTTGTGTTAAAACATGTTTATGTGTGCTTTAGGCTGAGCATACTGTCCAAACCAGCTGGAAACATCAAATGGTGTTTGGTGACTGTTGTTGTTAGACATGTGCTTACTGGTAAGAAAGGTATTTAAAATCTAACTATATACTTGTGAATCTGATGGCAAATTGGACTTTTCTCAAACTACTTAACAATCAGTCAAATTAAAGTGATATTAATTACAGCATACTGTGATTAGTTTTACAATCATTTCTATGATGACTTAAAATTCATTCCTTTAAAATACTACATCTTTTCATTTTAAAGAGCCATAGTTATCTATTGAGTATTTAAACAGAGTTTTCCTGTCTTTACTTCACTATTTATATTATTTTCTAATAAGCTTTAAGAAATATCATTCCCATAAGGGGATACTCTAAAAATCTACACTGACTTATGAATAACACAAAGTAAAATTTTGCCTAATTATTCCTAACAGGGATGAAGAACACATGATTGTCCTTCAGAAGAACCCATTTTGATTTAAAAATGGCCAATAACAACCTACCAAAAAAATCTGAGGACCAATGACAGTCCAGTGACTGGTCACAGTCACAATTACAGTCACAGTCAAAAGACAGTAACTTACTTCCACTTTGGATATTCCTAGTTTTCCCTTTTGGACCATGACTGCTTGATTATTTGGGGTTTTTTTCCTATTTGTGAAAAATAATAAATTTTACTTATTTTTTTTAGGGTTGCCTCTTTATGTCACGTAAAATATCTGCAAAGTCACTTTACTTCCACCTCATCCCTGTACCACATAAGTTCCAGTTTTTCCTTCTCAGTGTTTTTCTCTCTTTTCTTTCCCTGTCTCACTTGCTCCTTTTCAGTCAATCTCTTCTCTCTTTGATATCATCATTCTGTTTAATTAATTCCCTGCATATAAAACCACTTCAAAATAATACATATATATCATGAAGCAAATATATCTTTAGACTACTGTTGAAATTAGAGAAATGTTTTCAGAGCACCATTTTTCAAGTTCAAAAATAATACTATTTCTGAACTTGGAAGAGGACCCTTGGATTTCTTGTTACATTGAACTAAAATCTCAGCCAATTTTATTTTTCTTCTTTAAAACCTTCATAACAGATGTTTACAAAATGCCTTTGAGTGCAGTTATGCATTTCTTGTGACAATTTGAACAGGATTGGTCTTTGAATCCCTTCCTTTTTAGTCTGAAGAAAAAAAAAGACTTGGATTTTTCTTTGAAGTAGTTGTGGGGTGGGGAGTGGTGGTGTTAAATTGCATTTCCCCTGCTGTCTGATACACCTGTTGCATTGCATGCTCTTCTCTTTTTCTCTCCATCTTCTCCAGACACTTCTGGAGATATTCACCCTCGGTTAGCCTTTTATCAGACAGATTGTTTTTACCACAGAATTTCAGCCGTGGTTTGTTTCTCTACTATGAACTCTGGGAATCTGTCACCTTTCAAACTGGAATGAGCTGCACAAATGTGGAAGCCCAGCCATAAACAACTACTCAGAACATATAAGTGATTAGACCCACATAACATGTGATATGCTGCATTAATATTGTAAGCAAAACATACAACAGGTTGTGTTTCCACAATCAAGTGCATACAATATATAGAAAATATATATAGCTTGGCAACGTTCTACAGATAGCATGCTCTACATAGAAAAGTTGGTCAAAAGCTATTCTGGGGTAAAAATTCCCCTTTTCATTTGAATTTTCAAGTGTCCAAACAGTATGCTATTATACAAAAAAAAAAAAAAAAGGCTCGCTGAAATAAAAGCACAATAAAAAAGAGCTATGTGTCAAATTATTTCAGTGAGCTGGGATCCAAAGTACAATACTACGATAAATCAAATCATTTTGTTTAAAAGCAAGGGAAAACAAAACATGGACACATGGAGGGGGAGGGGGGAGAAGGAGAAAATAATGGGAGAAAACCAAAACAAAACAGTGCCCCTTTCAGGATGATTGAATCTTGCTTAATCCATATTTTACTCTCCAATACATAATTTTGCACTCTTGACAAAGTGTCAGGCAACTGGAAGAGGGTTGGAAAAACATATGCAGCTTTTTGTCAACTTAATGCCTCCCTAAATTTAGAAGACATTTCTGAACAAAGAAGTTAAAAATAAATCAGAAAACAGTGTCAATAATGGGGTCTGAATTATCCAGCAATAAAAAAATGAAAACATTTTTAATATATTTAAATAGAACTTTCATAACATAAATAGTACCAACAAGATGACTGGCAACAAAAAAAAAGTGATTTGTAGCTGACTTACACAGATGACCTTTTAGAAAAAAAATACACTGCTTATATATGCTACGGCTTGTTTACTTACAAGCTTGAACTATTGTAGGAACTCATAGTTAAAATATAGCCAACATGTACTTTACCTAATCTTAATAGCAAAAGCTGGCACTGAGGTCTTTGATAAGCAAATATAGTCCCATTAATAGTTACAGTTTTAGTTTCCAGAATGAAAATAAATATCAATTTATCTGGATTACAGGATTAATTAACAAAATGTATGGAAAAATTACTGTCTACAGATTTATATCGCAATTTTATTTTCAACACATATATGTAGTATGTTTTTGTATACAGAGAGAGCTAGAAAGAGAAGGTTATGCAGTTTGGCTTCGAGAAAATTTTATGATAGAGTTCTGTTTAAATGTAATCCCATTCTCTTTAAGGAAATGTGGTGGTAACTTAAAAAGTCAAAAAATATGCATTTATATGAATATAGCAGGTTTAAGTGTAGAATTTCTATGAAAACTTACAGAATTTTGTAAACATTCACCATATTAATTCTTTAGTCATTACAGTAACATTATCAGGGAGACCTGACAAGAATGAAAACTACTAGGCTAAGTAAAAAATTTCGTTGATATATACAAACTTTCTGAACAAGTATCTCCAAAACAATGACACAGAAAAATGAAAAAGAGGGAACGAGCTACTTATCAAAATGAAGAAAATGTTAGTTTATCCAATGTGAAAAAATGTTAATTTTAATTGTTAAAAAAAAGTCCTTTAAAGCTTTAGCAAATTTTTTTTCTATCTTTAACAATAGTTAGATGCAATACTGAACCCAGTAGTAACATCCATTTCTGTAAATTCTATACTTCTCTACTGAATAGAATTTTAGGTCCAGAGTTGCATTAAGGTGCATTCCACCTGCCCAGCCAGCCACCATGACTAATCTCTTTTCTTGGGAACCTGTGACTAGTGAGAAGCAGAATGATTGACCAGCTTTTTTACAACTTCTGGATGAGGTTAATCATGTCTCACCTTAAAAGTCACTCAAATCCCTGAATTTTTTTATTCTGTTACCCTTTCATGTCAGTCCTCTTCCTCTTTATCCCTTTCAATCCTATTAGGCTTTTATTTTCCCGAGTTAATGAGCACGGACTTTTACCTCTCTTCTTCGTTGCTGAAGTTCATTGCTGAAACCATTGCTCATCAGAAGTATGTAAAAGCAAGGGGTATTAATTCTATGAGAAGTGTCAGTAGATCAGTTCTTTATCAAGCCACTGATCTTGATTTTCCAACATATCTACATTAAGCTAGACAAATATGATCACACAATAAACTTCCAATATTTAACTGAATGTAGTCATAAAGTATACCACTCAGTAACCAAATCCACATATAAACCATGCAATTTATTAAAAAGCAGCACTTGCACTGTCTCCCAAGTAGTACTAAAGATAAAGGACACAATCTTTTAGTCTTAAAAAATGTATATATTCAGGGTAGTTCTTTCCAACAAGCCAATGAAGGAAGCTATCTGGAACTTGTAGGAAAAAGTAGAACTAGAAAAGACAAATTTGAACCTAGAAATAAACATAAATCTAGAAATAGAAGCTCACATGAGTCTGAGGATGATCTTCAGATGATGGCTGGATTGCAAGTCTGATAAAAAAAAATAATCAAATTTTAGTCAGACCAGGAAAATAATTTTTTCTGTTGTTTTGTGCCATAAAAGGGAATCTCCAGAATTGTTTCATGTCACAAAAATATTCATTGATGTGTTTACAGGACTCCATTGACTTTAGTGGAAACAGTCTGCTAATTATTGGATGATATGGCATAGAAAACATTGAGCAGTATCCAGTCTCCAGAAAATGAGCTGAGCTGAGCTGAAGCAATCAGAAAGGAGAAGAAAGTGAGATATACAAGTCTGCCAATGTTCTTTTCACAGCGAATATTCTGTTCCCACCAGTTCTAAACACTGAAAGTGGTGAGCAAAGAGATCATAGACCTGTTTACAGCTCATCTTCTCAACAAAATATCAGTAAACAAACTGAAATGAGAAGTATGGACAAAACAAAAATCAATAGCAGATCAAGTGTCCCCACAAAAAGAAGCTGCAGAGATTTTTCAGAAGTATTCAGACACCTTAAGATGGAAATATGCACTATTAGAGAACCCCGATAATGATAATGGCTGGCCTCATCCTATTGGGAACCAGCATTTTGAAAAATATTCTCAATTGAAAGAGTAAAAGAGGCAAGGAAGAACAAGATCACTGGCATTTAAAAGAGGCTGAATAAGAGCAGGTATTTTGTACAGTGACTTCTCCAAACCAAAGATGATTTCCTATTACACACACACAAACAGCAACAGTATTCACTGTACCACCATTCTCAAAAGAAAAGAGAACTAGCAACCACAACTATTTATGATGGTTTTGATCATGCCTCCTTTTTGCTGGCAGACAAGATGACATGGCAGACACCACATAAGATAGAATGTACTTCACTAGACATCTAACTGCATCTTTTGATGCATGAAAATCTGACCCCAGAGAAGTACAATGATAAGAGTCTGTATTTGCTAGAACTGGGTTTTTTTGTCTTGATTTCATCAGTTGGCAGTTCACTGCAAATTATTAATGCAATAATAAATTCTAGCAGGCAATTCTTAGGGCTGAGTTTCAGGGGAAAATGAAATCTCTTTACAAAACAAAGTATTGTAAGGTAAAAACATCAACTAAATAACTTGAAAATGCCATTTTTGTAGTAGACATATCCTGAAAAAAGAGTCCAGGTTTGTTTTTCTGTTTTTTTTGTTTCTGTTCTGTGGGTATGAATTTCATAGGCACTATATGCAGCTAACAAGTCTAAAATAAATGCATTATAAATCTTAAATACCTCTAAATTAATTGAAATAACCAAACCAATTAAAAATATTAGCAACTATAAATCAAAACCGTTTTTCCCCGCAAACTGCTTTCCTTGTATCTAAATGGCGTGTGACTCTACCATCAGCCATATTCTGATATACTAAGACAACACAGCCAGTAGCAAATGAGAAAGCACATTATACATAGCACTTACTTTGCCATGAAATTGTAGATGAGTTAATGATAGATAATGGCCTACAATTCATGTGTGACTTATTTTAGCAAATCTCACTGATACAGCAATTTAAATGCGCTGCATCAAGGCTGCACTAAGTATAATCAAAAGGGCTTGCAGAAAAATCAGTTGAAATTACAAAATACTTAATAGAAGAGAAAGCAGCATGCTTAGAAGTCCAGTGAACTCAGTGTTCCTCGACTGTTTTACCACATTTGATTTATTAGGATTTCCAATCCAGAGTTTGTGGAGAAAAAACTAAAATATCAGTGCTGCTGGGACCCTGCTCCTTACCCAAAGCTAATGAAATAGTTACAAAAACCTGTCCAGTATCATTGGAATGGTTGCCATCTTGACTGACACTAAAATGAGGTGTAAAGGGTACCTTTGCAAGCTCTCTTTCAACTTTTTAAGTGGGTTACCAAGTTCACATCCAATACTTAAGATATGGATACAACATTAGATGTACCCTGTGGCTGTAGGTCTGCAGTAACTACAAACTTTGCAACCTCATGAATCAACTCCTTTCAGTAAGTCCTGATGGATATATTGAACAACAGAAGCCCCTTGAATATCTGTTTATCTGGACAAGTCTATGTGTGACTTTGTTATCAATTTCCTTTCACTATGAAGCTAAACTTAAACCTAATCTAGCCCTGCCCTTTGTTTTCTATTAAACAATCATTAATCCAGGAAAAATCTTCCATATTAACCCATGATACTTTGTTTCTTTACATGCCTTTTTGAAGAAGCTTGCCAAAGGCTTCTTGGGACGTTAACTATACTGTGACAATGTCTAAAATCCCAACCAGAAACCACTGAAAGGTCCTGAACCTAACATACCGCAGCTTTGCTACATATTGCATTGGGATGAGGTCTGGAAGGGCAGCAGCACCCTTGGTACCTCCTCATTAACCCTGTTGGCAGGAGATGAGCTATGGTATTTGCTTGCTCTCTCAAGACAAGACAACCAGCAACCAGGACACTGGGAGCACACAGCACAAGGACATCCAGTGAGGCACACCTCTGTCAATGACTTATCCCTCTACCTAGTGATGCCTTGAAAGGTGCAAGCTTATGCAGTGCGCACTCTCGCTGCAGGGTGACAGACAGACTAGTGAGACAGATTAGTAAATATGAACTGCAACAAGACAATTGAAGCAATATTACCTTCAAATACCTTCCTACTTGTGAATAGCATGAAAGTAATACCCGCTTTACCAGGACTATCTGCAAGAACTTAATGGGTAAAAGTTGAAGAGGTGAGACAAAAAACCTTTAAAGTAGAGCAAAAAGAGTTCTGGTTCCCCATCTCCTGCTGCCCTGCAGATGGCTGCAATGCCACCATGGGGAAACCACCTCACTGCTGGTCACCCCGAATGCCCCTCAACCACCTTGGGCTCTTCATGGCAGTTTGCTTTCTGCAGACAGAAATGGACTCAACTAAAATAAAAAAAATCTACTCTGTGATCAAACAGCCACAGAAGTTCACAAGTAACAGATGCTGGAGAACAATCAATAGCATCCATTTGCTGTGAAAGGTCCATTTTTATATGTGTATATTATTAAATTTTGGTGTTTAGGGATGGTTTGGAAAATACTAAGGCAAAGTGAAGTAAAAACACACATGAAAGGACCCAAACAGATAGTAGGGGACTTGAAACACCTTCTTCTATTAAAAATATAAATAAAAATTCAGGAGACACATAATCATGAAGAAAAGACATTGGAATAATTCCAGATTCTTATTAAGAGAATTGGCAAAACTAGCCTATTTCCACAATAAAATATAGCCTGAAGCATAAGCTTTACCATTATTCTTTCATCTATCTTTATTCACCTAATAAATACAAATTTATGTAGCTGTGTAGATGCAGAGATTCTTTGTCATATTACCTGACTATATGCTTTTAATTAATAAACAGGAGATGTAATAATTATCTAAAGCTAAATCACTGGTTTTATTTCATATTATCTGTCCATTCTTGTCAACAAAAACCCATAAGAACAAGATAAAGGTCTTTGCCCTTCTGCTACTGCTTCAGTTGAAATCTAAAGATTCAGGGCTATTTAAAATCAGTTTTCATAAATTACAAGGAGTTTGAAATAGTGTAGCTATTTTCACACATAAAGATGGACCCTCTATGGAAATGTAATCTTTGGTAGCAATGGCCACTTCTCAATAGGAAAAATGTAGCTTAAAGTAGATGAAGAGACTAAAACAGGTCAAACTACCTTATTAGCAACAGAACTCCTATGAAAAGTGTGCATCAAAATCTAATACCAATAAAACATTTTTTCCAAGATCAGACATTATTTTGACCAGGAGAAAATGATCTCTAAGAGCATGTGTAACAGTGCCCTCTGGTGAGAATGTGCCTGAGAATATGTTTGCCTTGTAAGGCTAAAGAAATTTTAGCAGCAGGGCTGATAAGCAGTTCAGATCATTTTGCAAAATTGTATCACTTTTCAAAGGGACCAATGGAGACGGTGTTTTGAGCTTATAATTACTTAATGCTCATTTTAAATGAAAATCATTTATGCTCATTTCTAAAAACACAAACTTGGATTACGAAAGAGACAGTAGCCTTGACTAGGTGAAGATTTATGAGTGCTATAGACAGCATAGCTACTTTTATGGCTGAGAATGTAATAGATCCTAAGCAAACACTGATAAGTCCTCTATTCTTCTGAGAAATATCCACCCACCAAGTGTCCTGACATTGGAAAGCCCCACCGTTTTGATAAGAATGAAGACCAGCTAACTGTAGAAAACAATTAAGTCAGTTGAAATCATTCATCAAGTGTTTTGTGGGCAAGGGCTGCATCTTCCACCATTATTGGACAAATGACCACCGCATTTTCAACCCCACTAAAATGTGAAAATCCTACTGAAATATGTAATATGTCATATACATATATATATTCACCCCATAAAATACATGTCTGTGTATGTATAAATATATATATAGAGAAAATTAAGTTAAAATATTGGAAAGACTTGTAGTTGAACCAAGGAGTAACATTCTACTTTCAAAAGGTTTAATTGTGAAACACAACAAAAGGTACGTCATAAAAAAACAGTTGATACAAAATTCTGGTGATAGTCAGTGGCTGAAAATACCATTCTGGTCTAGCTTATTACCTGGCATCTGGAATGAAACCAAGAGTACCTTTACTGTGAACGTCATGGTGACATCACCAGTACATCCCACAGATCCCATTTGCTGTCTTTGAAAGTACCATGGTGGTTACTTTCAGCCTTCTCAGTGCAATCTGAACTGCAGCAGTTTTCTCCTGAGGGCAGGAAGACTTAGAGAAGGTACTAGAGCTGTTTATAACTATGGTGTTTATACTGCTTAAGAATGAGTACGTGAATTTAAGGAAAGTATTACCCTAGTCAACTTATCCAGCTCTTATGACAATCACTCTTCTCATATCCAGTATGCCTAATCACCCTGTTGTTCTAACTGTGGAGACTAATTAACTTCATGGGGTTTTTTTAAGGAAAGAACTTGGCAGTCCCACTTGGCTGTTTAACAAATAACCAGCTATCCCCAGAGGACTCATAGTCACTTCCAGCTAAGTTCTTTTGGGCCTGGTATAAAAATCAAATAAACACCCACCTCAGCAGGTGGCAGCAAGTGTGCGAGGGCAGGATTGGTAAAATGTCATCAAAAATGAAAAATCTGATTTTGCATTATTTTTCTGTGTTTGGTCTATTTATTACAGAAACAGTAGATATTTTAAGTCTGGGTTATAGTCTATTGTCTGTCAAATGTGCTACCAACTTTCCCAAAAGAGATGCACTGGCACTTTCAAAAGTTTCAAAACTAAGACATTTTACACACACACTCAAAAAAAAAAAAAAAAGGAAAAAGTGTGAAATGTTGCCAAAAACAAGAACAAATTAAAATACTTTCATATAGTTAAAAGTTCTCCCTCCTTTGCAAATTATCACCCTGGCAAAAAAGTGGTCTGAGTAAACTGTTTTTCAAAATCTAACATTGCTCTGCCAGAAAAGTCCACCTATGGAAAATGAGCCAAATTTAATTTATTTTGGAAAATAAAGAAGGGAAGGGGCTCCGTAAGCCAGGTCTGCAGTAGAAATATTAACTTTCCTGATAATACTTTAGCAAGCGCTAGAAATCCTAGAGCAAAGGCTACCTTTTTATTATGGTAGCAAGTGGCATTCAGCCTCATGAGGCCAATATCTTACTATAATACATGAAAAGCACAGCAATGGCGCAGATCAGTCAGGGGTCTGCTCTGAACCTCAGATGTAGGGTAAGTTAGAATTCAGGAAATAAATTACTGGGGTTTAAACTTTCACATTATATATTTTTGCATAGCTTCGTAGATACTTCTGAATTAAGACAGCTGACAGCATAAGACTATGGAGCAGCAAAACCAAAGAGTGAAACGATAGTGCAAAGTGTCACCATTTGCTCATGCAGGAGAAGAAGGTGCTTGGTGCAGTCACACTACATTAAGCATTCCTCACTGATGAAGTAATTGGTAGCTGAAAGTGCTAGAATAAGAATGTGGCTATTTTGTGCCAGAAACAGAATTTTGGTAGAGTGAAAAAAAAATTATCCCAGGTAGTTGTCAGCAATACTGCATGGGGATCTAGGGGAAGTAACAGAAATTGCAAAGCAAACAGACAAGTATGAAAATCCACATTTCTGCAGAAAACCTTAGAAAACTGGCAAAACCTGACAAATTGATTACAGTCCTTGCAAGTTCAAAGTCAATGATATTTGACTGTAATGGATTTTTTTTTTAGGTACTAAAAGCAACAACATAAAAAAATTTGGAAACACTGTCCTGCCTGGGAGTTTAGCCCTCACTACAAAGCTCCACATTCTCCAGGGTGCAACAAACTCCCATGTGCCAGCAAGGCTACTGCTGGCTGCTTTCTCCTTAAAACAGTTAAAGGAAGCTTTACTGACATTAACTCCTTATTAATCGAAGGCAAAAATAATTCTCTCCCTTCCAGCCACATGAGACAGGAGGGGATAGTTGTTTGGAAACTGAAGAGCCCTGCTAGCACTCCTGGTTTTTTTCAACTCAAATCAGAACATCTCTGTCATGCTGCAGCATGACTGCATCAAGCCGACTTTATTTTTCTGTTCTCAAAGGTGTATTTCACATGTCTTAGATCAGTCACAACTTGCCTCAGTGATTCTAAAGGAAGTAAAATAAATATACTATTATTATAGATCCAAAAACAACTGACAGAACACACAGATTTTCCTTTTTATAGTAAATAAAGAAGAAATCCATGCTAATGAAATTGATTTATTAATGTTTTAGTATTATATTGACAAAAGATAGACTGGTTTGTTTTCCTTGGGATTGCACCATTACAGATACTTCAAGACAATGTTACAAGAAAAAGTAGGATGATTTTTTTTTCTATCAAGGTTTTATAGTGTCTAGGTTTTCCATCTCAACTGTTCTTGTTCAAACTAAATCTAGTTCAAGAAAAAAATCCCCACCTCATTTCCCTGAGAACCTAGTTATTTTTATCTACCTCAACAACCAAGCTACTCTACCTTGTCATTTCAATTTTCACATATTTTCTCTTTGTGTATTCGTTCTATGATTCAGTGAAATCTCATCTTTTCAGCCCACTGCCATAAACTACTGTCTGGAACAAAGCTCTCTCTCAAATTCAATCTCAAACAAAATGAAAAAGAGAAAATCACAAATGAGAAAGTGGACCACAGCCAATCCTATGGGTCCCCTCCTCACAAGGTCTGCGAGTTATTTTGCTTCATCAAGTAAACACAAACTACAGGAAGGTGCTATCGCCTCTGATTACTGAATGAGAAAACATTAATAAAAACAAGACCTCCTTTCAGGCACCTTGGAGTGTCAGCGTTAATCACTGATTTGGTTGAAATACACCTCTTGATCTTAAGAGATTTCCAATAAAATACAAACAGCTGAAATTTTATCATTCAAATAAGGGCGAACACAGACTGCCACACATCTGGTGAAAATACTATTGCTAAACTATGATTACTGTAAAAAAATTATTTTCTGTAATGGCAATAACTAGAAATCCTTCATGCTCATCTGAGTTTTCTCTCCGCCATTTAACAGCTCAAGTGACTACGAAGGCAAGAAAAGCCTTTACTTTTACGTCGTCTATGCCTTAGCACAAAGCACTGAGATGCAGAGGATCTCACAGTTGAAAGAACTCTTATAGAGGAACAAATTTATTTTTGTTTCAAAATGTAGGACATTTATTGCATTGTTTTATACTGCCTGTTAAAGGCTTTGCAATTTCTGTCTCCAACATCCTATGCATGTTTTTTCTTCTGTTGATATGACTTTAATAGCTTTGTATAGAGTACCACCTGCTAAAGCTTCCCCAAGTAAGCTGTAACTCATAGGACTGGATTATGAAGCTTTTCCTTCAAACAAATACCTGGAAAACACCAAAAATAAAGCACTTATGTAGCAGATATTTATACGTCCTGGAATTAAGCCACTGTATGTGAACCTGTGAGCAAGAAGTTAACAGGACTGAGCAAAGAACCAATTAAGGTTCTCTACAGTTAGAAAATACTTTGTCATATAATGGTAGATGTTTTTGCATTCAAAACCAAGCAATTGTCTGTATCCATACTGTTCCATTGCTGAGGTACAAGCTAGGCAAGCCCATAAAATTGCCTCAATGGAACAACATGAAAACGGAGTTAGCACTGAATTAAAAACTAGTTTCACACAATCAAAATATGTTTAACGAAAATTAAGGAATTCATTTTACCTTCTATCACAGTGATTTTTAATTTGCTCAGGAGAGAAATCCACAACAGTAAGCAGAACTGATGCAAATATTCACACATGCCAGACGATAGCAGTAACGTACTAATATTACCATATTGATGCCGATGTTTCTAAAATCTCTGTGTTTCATTTCATTGAAAGGTTGTATGTAAAATTCTTTATTCAGCTGCAAATAAGAAACGTTATTAATAGAGTTATTTTTCACTTCCTCAGCTCGAGCTTTTCAAAAGTTAGGCTGCAGTGAAAAATTGTTAGCATTTCTCTATGACCTTTCAGGGTAGTTCCTCTTTCTTATCAGGTTTACTCCGATCTGATTCTCTAAGAGTGCATATAGTATAGAATGAGACATTAATGAACTTGGCAAGCTGCAATGTATTAAAAGCAAGCCTCTAACATGCATATGTATCCGTACCTTGTAATGCATACACATATCTCCAATTCCTCAACTCTCCCATTGTCTTTGTAACCTAAATCGATTATTACTGGTTTATCTGGAAAATGCTCTTTTTTCATGTCTCAACATTTTGTTTTTGTCTAAGCAGAGAATCTTTCCCTTATAGATTACTGCAAGGCTCAATTCTGAGCCCTTTGTCTTCTCTCCCAGGTCATCACCTTACTACTTTCTAAGCACTTAACTTGAAGCCATCAGTCACCTATAATCTTAACCACCACACCAGCTACAGTGATGATTACTTTTAGACACTTAAACATACCTCCATCATACTAACATACCTCCTTCTCCTTTACCCCTGCTGTTCAAGTAACTTCTATGCTTTCTTTTGGTTTACAGCACCAGCACTTGAGATGTGCTCAAACAAAGAATCTCTTTCACTATTTACCCCTTCTCTCTGCTCTTTCGCAACTGTTTCCATATTTCACAATTTCAGCATCTGGTTTTCTCTTCCTGTATCTCATCTGCTTGCAAACAGCCTGCTAATTCCCAAAACGTTCTCTGTATATAAAAATTTCCTTGGTACACAGACAGAATGTGCTCTTTTTCTTCAAAAACTTTGTGAACAACAGCTTACTCAGAATGCCAGACCTAGGAATGGAAAGTTTTGCAGACCTTGTCCCTTTTCAAAGCTATTTCCACCTAGAAGTCCAACCATCTTTAGTTGTTGCTATGACTGATGTCTGAACTGTGATTTTCCTGGCCATAGCAACTCCAGGTGCTGGAGGCCAGTCACTTGACTTCATTCCTTAGAAACCTGAGGTGGGAGAACAGAACCTTTGGAAATACATCTTATACACATCTTCACTGAATTCCTCATCTTGACTTTCATCTGTTTTCAATTCAGCTACAACCTCTTTCCGCCCTAAAGCCAAGCTCTCCAGTACTACAGATGTACAGCCTGTAATCCATGTCCTTAACACACAAAACAATGTTTCTACTCCTCACCCAAGAGTAAGTTACAACAATAGGAATAAATTTCCTTCAAGATTAACCACCTCTCTCTCCAAAGAATTTGCTTGTAAGGGTCTACATTAATGCATGAAGAACATGGTATGCCACATTTTCTTATACTGCAACTGTCCTCCGATAAGCTACATTTAATACTCTGGCAGCTGTTCTTGTATCTTTAGCAAAAGCTGGTGGGCTACTCAAAAGACAAACAAAAAAAAGGAAAAAAAAAAGCCAAAGCAACTCCCAAACACACACACAAAAACCCCAGGCATATATAATCAGCCCCTATTCAGAAAAAAAAATACCTTTGCACCCTGTTCTTACTTATTAATATTAATGTTATTTATAACTTGCACACAGACCTTCATTCAGCTACAGCAAGGTAATTCTGATGAAATTGCACAGCTATACAAAAATGTGAGAAAATACATACATTGGGAAAAGTCAAGCTTTAACTTCATAGAGCTTAAAAAATCTACAGTTTTGCTTAAATAAAAATGTGCATCATTATTCTTCTTTAGAGAAACATGTAGAAAGCTTGAAATTAACTCTTTTTGACACAGGTAGCAATGCAGACAGACTAGGTATCAAAGCTCAAACAAAAGGCATCACCACACATGAAGAAATTGCTCAGGGAATGTAAAATGTGTGGGATTCTTTCCTTCATTACAACCAACTCAGTTGCTTAATGTAGCTACTAAACCTTAATTTTTTATTTAAGTAACAGTCTACAGTAAAGTTCTTACATGTGGAACATCATGCCAAGGTGTTCCAAGTGAAATTCCTAGAAACCGAAAAATGTGTTGGTCAAGACCTAGACTACTCAACAATTTATTCTAATTTTATTTTAATTTCAATTATTTTAAGGATCTATTAAAAAAAACCCCACACATCAAAAACCCCAATAAACTATTGAAATACTTACTGATTTTGCCTTTATTTTGGTGGAAAGTATTCTTAAAAGATAAATTTAAATATGCAAAGACTTTGCTTAATTCAAAATTCCTAAACCCTGACTGCATGTTGGAGTCAAATATAAATATATAAAGTATATCTACTTTATAAAAAAGTAAGAATTGTTTAATAAAGCAGCTGTTAAATGCTTTGCATTTTCTTCTTACAACTATGTTTATTACAGCTGTATCTGCTTTGGTATTGCTGCACATTATACCACTCAATAAGGTAGCATCACTGTACTCGTAAACAGTGAATCTTATTTTTTCGCACATATGACTTCAATATTTTTTCTAACTCAAATAATGCCTGTCTTTGAGGTTTTCTCTGTAGGTCATCATCAACCCCATCTCACTGATTTCATTTGGTGCATTTCTAAGGGGTTACTACAAGGAATTTCAAAGATTCGATATTATTAAAGGTTGCCAACTACGCAAAAAAGCTACTGAGTCTTTCTCGCACCATAATCTGCTCAAGAAACTCCGAACACACTCAATGAAAATTTTATATAGAAGTCAACAATTTTCTTCTCTATCCTACGGTGTCTTTCAAGAACTTAATACCTTTTGCTTTAAATGTCAACTGTGCTCAATTGTAGTGCCTACCTTTAAAACAATTTCTGTATTTATTCACATTGACCATCCACTTTCTAATGGGTGATTACACAGAATTTTAGGAATTAATTTAATCTAGCACATTTAGTTTCCATGAAACCAATGTAGTAGATGAAAGAAAGAAGAAAGGTAGAAGTGGCATAATACTACCTACGGCACACTGTGTATTATCATTAAGTGTCTGACGGAGCACAATTTGAGAACCACTGCTCTGTTCAACTATAAACACAGGTATTTATAGACTAGTAGATATATTTAGTGTTATAAACATCCCCTTTGGTAGGAAAAATTAAATTACATACACTGTTTAATATTAGGTGGCTGGTTTGTTTTCTTTTTCTTTTATTCTTTCTTAAATTACAAGGCTAATGAGGCATACAAAATGATTCTAAATGAATTTAAGAAAGGATGTAAGACTTGGTTTATGGGAAGGTTATTGATTTTCAACAGGAATCTAACTATGTCACATACTAATAAGAGCGTTACATGTTTTGTATCAGGGCAAGAAGGCAAGCAATTTGCAGACTTGTCTGATTCACAGATACAGAAAATATATGTGCCTCCAAATACTGTATTTAAAAATTTAAAGAGACACATGTTAAGTTGCCAGCATTCCCAGCAAGATATCCTTGTACATACACAAGCTTCTCTTACAGTTCTGTTACTACTACACCAATTCTAGGGTCAGCATCACCTCAAAAAGTCAACAGTGAGTCCGATTAAAAATTATGTGGAAGTCTGAATTATGTAGCATTAGGATCAAGACACAGAGAAAGAAGGAAAGATGAGGATGTTTGTGTTCTTTGGCACACCAATTCCAAACTGTATATGGAAAGCATAGCAACTGAAATAAGGGGATTCTTGCAAAAAGGAGCCACTAGCAAGCCACAACTTTTTCTTCATATCAGAAAAAATATATTTTGACTTATCAAGGATTACAGGACATGTTGAATTCTTTACCTAGCTAAGAGCAATTGAGTATCTTTGATTTTCCAGGATTACAAGCTGCACTCATGATGGGCAGATGTCTCCTTTGGGGACAAGTGCACCACACAATCCATGTTTAGATTTCTAAATCATTAGTGGGCTGATGCCAGGGTTCCTCAAAGTTTTTGCTTCCAGTTGTATCAGTCTGAGGTAGAGCAAACTGCTTAAAGTGAAAAAAAAAAAATCTATTACTTTGACTGCCTAAAATTACCTGAAAATGCAGACAAAGAAGCTGTTTTCATAGGAAGTTCTGAAAGCATGCTGTCTTTCTGTGTTTGATAAGCAGTTAAGTTCCAAACAGCAGCTTCTCTACAACTTTTTAACTACGCTACTTTGTTCAGCTAATAACATACTTATGTACCAAGAGACTTTTTGTTCATGACCTTCAATATATGGCTGTGGTTTAACAAGCACTTTGTTTGCTTGAACTGCTCACAATGCTGCTTTCCGTCCTTTTATAGAAAGCAAGAGATCTGACTTACAAATTTAAAGCTACTAGATGCCTAAGAGGGTTACAAAGTTTGCTCCAATCTCACAGATATTTTCTTCAGGCCATTCAAAGGTGTGTTCATGTTCTGCCTGCCAAGGTTTCTGCAGTTCATATATGTATCTTAATTTCAGAATAGTCCTTTCAGGATCCTGAAAATTATAATTGAGAATGTCTTTCATTTTCTACCTTTTTCAGCTTTGATTTCATCTAAGGAAATAAATTACTTGACCTACTGGATGAAAATAAGAGAAAAACTCTACTATTCATTTCTAACAAAACTCATGGTAAAATTTCTGAAAAAATTTGAATCCGTCTCTCATCCAGAACCTGCAAACTGTTTAACATTTCCTTGCCCTTGAAATATAAGTCTATTAATTGAAAGTTTCCAAGTTTTGCTCCATTATTAAAACAATATTTATTGACTTGCTACTGGAAATATTACATTAGTGGAGTTGCTTGTTCATCTATTTACCTCTAATCAATGAGATGTTAAATATGAGAAACAAGTTATTCTCTATAACTTTTTAAGCAGGCAAATACCATGACCATTATATACTTACTAGTCAGCTTACTCTTTTTAGCAAAAGAAATTTTGATTTTGTTGACTGACTATTCGTTTCACCAGGGACAGCAGAGGCCTCAGACACTGAAGTTCAACATCCACTTGGTCAATACCGCTGTCACTGCATTTGGCCATTTAAGCAATTATCTAAACCGGGACCAAGTATATGTATTAATTCTGGCACCTTTGTTATGGGGACAACAACCTTTAGGACAGGTGAGAGTTTAAGTGGAGAAGCAAGCAGTGTTAATGCCTTAGACTGCCTTGGTTGTTTCAGCCTAGTCTTACAAAGGAAGCAAAATGCCTCAGCCTGCATCAGGGAACTTGTATTGTTTCTTCTCAGCTCTTACGTGCAAAAAAGTGCATCTGAATGAAGCTTGAAAAATGTGGTTTGGATGGACCTTAAATTAATCCAAAAGCTCAAAGCACACTTGTGTTCCCTGAAGAACAGAATGCGCCCACATTTTTAAATATAGTACAGATTGTAAATTCCTGGGCACAGGAGCTTTGGTTCATTCTACTTATGTCTTACTCTCAATACTATCTAACAGTAGTTAAGGAGATACAGACACTGTAAGGCACTTTTTATTTGAGATAATTTCTTTTCATCTTGATTCACTTTAAACTGAAAAAAGCCATAACCAACAAACAAAGAAACAACACCCACTCACAACTCTAGCCTAATGCACCTGCAATTAGTTTAATGAATTTTGGAGTTTTGATTTTTTTACAACTAAAACTTCTTTCCACTAATTCTGAGGCTACTTTTTGCTCTTTGGGGAACTTCCAGTCAAAATTTCCTTTTATTTTTATTTTTGTGGATAGTGTTCTGTGTTTGATCTGGTTTTCCAAGCAAGCTTGGGCATCACCACCAAACTCTTAAAGGGACTAGATTGTATCCCTATAATTTATCTGGAAGATTCTGAAATTAAGCACAGCAAGATAAATCTTGTATAAAAACTGAGTGACTTTCATTGCATTTTTTCCCTCTTATGATCACAGGCAAAGTTATTCATATTACTATGATCAAATCTAAAGTTCTGCCTTAAAGTTATGTTGGGACAAGTTCTGGCACTTCAAAACAGAAATAAATTAAAAAGCATTGTCTCTAAGTCTCTCTAAACCCCTTGTTAAAATTGCATGTTCAGTGTTAACACAAAACAAGTCACTGAAGCTCAGATGGGTAAAAAGACAAAAAAGAAAGTTAAAAGCAATAATACAGGGTAAGACACTCTAAAACACGAATAAAGACAAGAGGCTCGAAAGACATCATAGCATCTTTAAAAATGTAAATCTTTTGGAAATGCTTTGGATTTGGACATATCACTGTTCTCACAAAAGGCAAGAACGATATTAAATAAGGGTAATACATACTTATTATGTAGATAGTGTACACCGCCAAAACCAGAACAAGCAGTAAAGGCTGCGCATTGCTTTCTCCTTCGTAACTAAAACGCCTACTTCCATTTTTGTGAGGGCAAAAGAAAAAATATGAATCAAAGGGTAACTGCCCAGAAACCATAAGAAACTCCCTGTGCAGCCAACATACAGGACGTCTATCCCACCTAATAGGCTCACTGTGTGGCTATCAAACAGTCCAGTGGAAAAGACTGTTTTCAACTTGTTTAGAAGTTGGGAGTAGCCAGTAAAAATCAGGTGAAGTATTTAGCAATTTGGTGAAAAAAATCCTATCCATTTTCAAAATAATAATCTTACTCCTGGAAGTACAACAGGACATACAAGCAAACACCTGACTATACCTGTAAGGGGTCAAGAGAGGATAGGGAGTGTGTATTAACATGTAATCAACATGGTCACTATCTCTTCTCTGAGTAGTGTATAGACCTTTATTGAGGAGATTTCATCAGCTAATGTAATATCGGTCTGGCATTTTCTTGAAAAAGGAATAAATATTATTACCCTGAAAAACGCTATCTAGAAGACACTTTGGGGTGTGATTCTGAAACAGGTTTTATCAATAAAAATCATAGAGAGAAAGACAAAGGAAGAATGGCAGGAGGGGAGGAAGGGAGGAAGGGAGAAAGAGAGAGAGAGAGAAAGAGAGAAAGAAAGAAAAAGAAAGAAAGAAAGAAAGAAAGAAAGAAAGAAAGAAAGAAAGAAAGAAAGAAAGAAAGAAAGAAAGAAAGAAAGAAAGAAAGAAAGAAAGAAAGAAAGAAAGAAAGAAAGAAAAAAAAAAAGAAAGAAAGAAAGAAAGAAAGGCAGGCCAGCTTTGAGAGTGTGAACTGGTCCCACTCAGTTCAGAGTGTAGGATACATGTCAGCAGTTAATGAAAAAAAATTTATTTAACAAAGAAAAAGGGAAATTTCATCACTGTAACTTTCTGCCAGTAAGGTCTATTTTGGTTAGCAAATAGCCGGTGGACATGGCTACTGTCTCAGCCAAGTACAACCCAGGCTGGTGTAGCCTAGCAACCTCATACAAAAATGTCTCTCAAAAAGGGGATTCTCATTGCAGCATGGCCACAGATGCACCATCAATTGCAAGATGAGTCGTATTTGTCATTTCATGGAGGCTCTGTCCTGCTCTCCCACCTGAGCCAAATTCCTGTATTTGGGCAAGAATAGATACACATCAAGAAATCCTTTTCCATCAGAGACCTAAATATAATTGAAGTCTACAGGCAAACTGCATGTTAGGAATAGACAGTGGAAACAGTGCTGTTTGTATAGGTCTATTGCAGTTGGATTCCCAGATAAACAGGAGACAAGGAAAATTCTCACAGCACCTTGTATACTGCTGACTGTAATGTATGTCCTTGTTGCCTGGATACCTCTAGTGAATTACCGAGCGAGGGTGCGAGTTTTTTTCTTGATCAGTATTAACTAAAAAAATCCCAACCTCCTACTCTATAAGAGGCAGAGGATGTACACGGAAGCTTCCCTCGCCTTGGCCAGCCAAGTGCCAGAAAGAGACAAATCGAGCCTTGAGAATTTTAAATCTTGTGGGTTGCTGTGCCACGTTATGAACTAGATCTCATACAATTCATCACCCAAGTTGCAGAAAAATAGTTCAAGAACTCAAAATAATGAATTCTGTCATTTCCAATAGAACTGTGAAGGGAGAATTATGAATGAACCTTTTAAAAACACGTATGTGGAGGGAGATTGCCCTTCTACAAAATGAAAGCAGCAGGCTTCTATTTAAATGGCCCAATCCTGATAGCGAGACCTTTCATTTTCAATTAACTTAAATTGACAATTGAGAAAGGTTTGAAAATGTTGTTGGAGCCTTTCAGTTTGATAGATCTCAGTTCTGACATTACACACAGCATTCTGATCTGATTTTTAAGGTGTGCAGTTTTAAAATTGAGAATTTGAAATGAAAAATATTTGGCTCAATCAAAGCTGTTGCAAGACATTCAAACATCTTAATCTGTTGGAAATGCATTTTCCGTATTTTCTCATCATGATATATAATGCATCATTCATTAAGATACATTAAAACCTAAGAGCCATGCCTTCCCTCAACCTTTCGTTCTTTTATGTTGCAGTGATACTTTCATTGAGAAATTAAATTTTATTACAGAATATATTACCACATACAAAAGGTAACTGTTTACCACAGAAATAAAACCTTTATTTATATTCTAAAGCAGTCTATGTTACCAATCCACATTACCAGAATAATGCAGCCATTTAATATGACATACCTTCTATCTACCTGACACAACATAGGCAAATCAAACAAATTTTCAGGCTTAATATTAATTTTCAGGCACAGAAATGGAAGACTTCTGAAGAGCTAAAAAACTTCATTAAACAAAAAAAAAATCAGAAAATATTTTAAGGCTCACAAGCAAGAGATGGCTCTTTGAAATCACTGAGAAGTGAGGTAGAGAGATTCCCACACTGAAAGAGTATGCTTATCAATTAATACATGGAGTACATTGCCTCTGCTACTTGACAGATGCAAAAGTACAATGTGTTCAGCTAGAACTCCCCTATACCAATGTTGCCATCTTAAATCAGTCATAAATTTATTTGTTATAACAGAGTTCATTCCCAAATAAAGCAGAAACAAAGTTGATGCTTTTTTCCATCATATGGGTTACCACATTACTACTTTTGAATTTTTTTCAGGAAGTCTCTTTTAATTGATGACCTGCTAAGAAGAATAAAAATGCTTTCAAGTAATGTTTTGTTTCTTGTAGCCAGTGGAAATTGATGTATATGATGCAGATTTGCAGATAACACTGATGATGTGCTAGACCCTATTCTTCTGCCAAAGGCTTAACAGACAGGGAACTTCCTGTAGTATTGAGTCCATACATCCATGACATAAATTCTGCTGCAACGTTTGAAACAGGACCCATGCCAAGCACAAAGACCAAGTTCTATTTTTGCACTACTGTAGGTTTTTTGGTAAACTCAGCAGAAACAAACAGGATTTGATTCAGGGATTCAAACTTTGCCAATCATTACTAGGCCATAACTTGAGGAAAAGGAGCAGCAAAGATGTGTTTATACTAGTACACTTCTGCTAGAGAATTGGCCCAGAGATGATTTCATTATGTGCACAAATTGGCAGCAAATATCACTTGGCCATCCAAGGAACTGGCCATTACAGCTGGGCCACAGGAAACTCTTTTTTCTCACTGTAGCTCATGGATTCTTCCATGGTGGGAGGCAGGATAGGGGACAGTGGTAGCTCCATGCCACCCAAAGCTTTTTCCAATAGTCTAAGAGTACTCATAAGAGCCATTTTGGAGATGCAAACCAGACCTCTGTATTACTCTAGTTTTACACTACTTCTACTAAATATAAAATTTCTGGAGTAGAGATATTCCTCTGGTTACCCGAGATAAGTTGCAGAGACAGTTATGCTGTGTGTTTAAGGAAATGCAATATTTCAATTCTGGAAAATGAGTCCAAATGTGTTAGCTGCTAAAATCAAAGGTAATTCCACAAGCAAGATAACAGCACCCTGATCCTGACTTTTTTTTTTTTTAATATATGTATGAAGTGATACTTATGCAGCCTGGTGAGCTTCAGTAAGAGAGTGGGGGAGAGCGCAGAGAGTCCTGGACAATAGCAATAGCACTTTTAAAATTCTTTTTTCCTCTCAATGCTTCAGAGGCAGAAGGATAATCATAAGTGTGAACTATGCTACCACTCATCACTTGCTCCCTTTTCTCCTTATCATATGACTATAAGAAGGAAAGAGGAAAACAATGAAATCGTCAAAATAGCATTCATATTTGAAAACCACCTGCATATATATATAAATGTAAGGACTTCTTAAGGAATATGGGAAATGACATAACACTTTATAGTTTTCTTCAGCAAACCAGACTCAGGGGTTTTGAAAGTTGCATAGTATAGTAAGTCTTACTAACTCGGTTTTAATGAACTCAGCACCAATTAACAAAATACTACTGTAAATTATTCCACTGTCTTTGTAATATGGATCACAGTAAATCAAAGCATGGGCAGCACTGTAGAAGAAAAGGCCTACACAAAGGAAGATCTCATTTAATACAGCCATAATTTACTATGGAATAGGAGTCACTGTTGAAAATGTGAAAAGTTGGTTTAGAATATTGATATCATTGCAACCTACTGTCTACGTTTTAAAATACTTGACTATAGCTCCCATTTCAGTGTACAGGAACAGATGTTCAACTCACAGGTGCAACAGCTGAAAGTTGGCTTTCATCAAAGGTACCCTATAAGCACCCCGTAAATAGTGCACCTGCTGCACTGTAAAAGCTGGATCCGCCTTCAAAACTCACGTTTGGATTGCTTTGTTTCATGTTTGAACTTTTCTCTTTTAATTATTTTTCTTCTAAATATTTTTATGATTCTCTACCAACGTGCTGCTCCTTGCACAGCCCTACAATAACAAGCCCATCCGCTGCACAGGTGACCACAAGGGCGGGGGCGGAAAAGTCAAATAAGGGAGGCAAAACCTTAGAAGCCTTTAGGAAACGTTCCTAAACCTGGTTTAGAGCCGTGAGTTCGGCTGCTGAGGATCACGAATGCCAGCACAGCGCCAGGCAGCCATGCGGTCGGTGGCGGGGCAGGGGCAGCGGGGCTGGCGCTGGGCTGCGGCGGGCTCGGCGGCGGGGACATGGGCACGCACCCACGGGTACACACCCACGGGCACACACACACACCCCCACGGGTACGCACCCACGGGCACGCACACACCCGGACACGCACCCACGGGCACGCACACACACCCCGCCCCGGCGGCCCGGGCTGCGCCCAGTGCAGCGCCTTTCCCCGCAGCGCCTCGGGCGCCGACAACAGGGACACGTGACCAGCGAACTGAAAAAAATAATAAAAAGGAATTTCCAAAGTAAAATCCCCCCAGGCCGGCCGCTGTCCGCCCGGCCGCCCGCTCTCCCCGGCGGCGGCCGCCCCGGG
>WBMV01008221.1:1415775-1449055 GCA_013396655.1 Campylorhamphus procurvoides | reverse complement strand
CGGGCCCGGCGGGCACCATGCGCCGGCAGAGGTGAGTGACGGAGGGCTGGGTGGGTGCCGGGGGCAGTGCCGGGCCCGCCCCGCCCCGCAGTGTGGGCTCCCCGGGCCCGCGCTGAGCCCCCTCTCTCGGCAGGGACTGCGCGCAGCATACGGGCCCCGGCGCGGCGGACGGCGGCGCGGGCTGTGCCATGCGGGCCCGCAAGAGGAAAGCCGATGTGGCCACGGTGAGTGCGGGCCCGGCCCGTGCCCGGGGCCATTGCCCGGCCCGCGCCCTTTGTCGGGGTGCGGGGCCATGCGGTGCGGGGGCTGCGGGGCCCGCCGCGTGCACCCCGGGGAGTTACATACTGCTCTTTGTAGTTCTTGCAGGATCCCGATGAAGAAGTTGCCAAAATGGACGTGACCAGAAAAAAGCAATGTGCAAACCAGGTAACTGATCTGGCTTCTAATAGTTTTGCTTAGCTGTGTTATTATTTTGCAGTGCCTCATTATTGTTGCAAATGTGGTGAAACATTTGCAGCTGCCACATGTTGCATAGCAGTGGGCAAGGAGAACTGTAGGCCCTGGTGATGGAGCCTGCAAAACACTTCAGTCCATACACGTTGCTTTGGAGTCTTTTTAAGAGAGAAGGCCTATGTTGGTCTGAAACATTATATTAATACTTACATATGTTTAACTGTCCAGGGATTCCAATGGTGCACCTGAGAGGAGCCTTAGCATGCATTTAGGCCTACTCTGCATTGACTTCCCTAGAGAGTTGCAAAAGTACAGTCATGTGCTTGTGTAGCTTGCTGGACAAAGCATGAGACATTTCAGCATGCAAATAGAATCATCTCTTGAGGTGGTTCTCTTTGCAGTTATGTCTCTACTTCAGTATCACCTAGGAGAGAAAAGATTCCTGTTTTCTTCCACTATCAGCTCCATTCCTGTTGACAAGGGTCATTATACTGACGAAGTAAGGGGTTCCTGATTAAAACTCTGAAGTCTATACTAGATGCTAATGGCATAGTGAAAAAAGCTTCATTTCTCTGCAGAATGAAGGAATAACTTTTGTAAAGTCACCTGTGAAATTCAGTTCTGCAGTGGAGGTTGATAGTCACGATTACCAGTTTTCTCAATAAGACATTAGAATTCTCTGAGTTACGAAGTAAAACCACCTTTAGTGGTGTCCTCTAGTTCCCTTGATGTGCTTTCTGTATTCTTCAAAACAGAGATGCTTTTGGTATCTATATTGTGTGCCATGTTGGTGTGTGGTATTGAAAGCATGTTGCTTCTGTGCATTGAGATGCCCACTCTAAATAAACCAGAGTAACCTGTGTTCTGGAATAGGTTTAGTCCCATCCTTTTTTGTCTGCATGCACACACATGCACGCTCAGTCACTGTCACTGAGACTGCAGCCAGTTACTGCACACGCAGGGCGATACTTAAGTTGCAAAAGTCAGGACCAGGGTGTGCAGACTGCACTCATTTGGTACGCGAGGCTGTGCATAACGTGGCACATCTAACCAGAAGTGGCAGCTGGAAGTTCTAAGACTGAAGTGGTACCATAACAGATGGGCATCATTGTTTGGAATGGCCTCTGCTTGTTGCAACTGCGTACACTAGTTATCAGTCAACATATTAAGCAGGGCTCAAATGGTGAGCATTTAATGAGGGGATCTCTCCTTCCCTTCTGTCTTTCTTTTGCACAGTATATTAAACTAATTCCTCACTTCTGACAAGGAAGAGCTGCCTGTCCTTCACCACAGCTTTCTCCTTCACCAAAAGATTCATTCTGTTTGAACTGAGCAAGGCCTTCTTGGGCATGTTTATTGCATAATAATAAGGTATTGTTGAAAAATCTCAAGAGGGACCCAGTTTTACCTTCTTTCAGAAAGACAGTTGAAAGCAACTTGAAATATATTTTGTATGTATTGACCTTCAACTTTGAAATTAGATGAAGACTTCCAATTTTGTCTTCTTGTTGTGTTCTTGGCCTGGTAGCTATTCAGTGATACTTCGTGAATGATAGGTAAACTAAAATTATATAATTTAGGGGGTAGGTGTTAAAAGTATTTACTTGGGAATTATTTGAATTAAGCAGAGGATGCTGGTGGGATTTGACCTTTTGATCCTGTAAACCATAAATATGGGTATCTGTATCTTTCCCTTCATAGAAAAGGGGTTTTTTGTTGTAACAAAGTAGCCAGATTGTTACAGATCTGGTTAAAAAAGCTAACATTTGGCTGCACAGCAGCAGCTCTTCAGTCTATGGTGTGACACAAGCTATTCTCTGATATAAATTGCCATGGACCACTAATGAGAATATGTTTACGGTTCCAGCAGCAGTATAGCAGGCTTGTATGATAGCCAGGGTGATAGTTATTCTGTTGAGACATGACAATTCTAAAATGCAAGCAGCTATAAATCCACTGCAGCCTATACCACATGACTTGTACATTAAATAAATTGTTTACTGACACTGGGTTATCCACAAGGCAAAATATCATGGTCACATCCCACTTTATGACATCTTCATAGTCAATTCATTAGTTTGCTTCTGTGGAACATAAGGCCTGAGTTCTTAATTAGGATGCTGTTACACTTTGTGATGAAGGGTGGCTATATCATCAGGTCTGTGACAGCAGAATATTGCATAAATTCTCTGTTTGATTTTAGAGAACTGGCACTGCTGTAATTCTGCTAGCAATTGTCATATTAATTCTGGCTGCATTCTGTGGAGGAATATACTTCCAAGGCTCTGTGTAAAACAAAATTCATCTAACTAGATTAATCTGTGCAATTGCAATACAAATTACATGGCCACCTCCATTAAAGTGGAAATTGAATCTAGAAGTTAGTTTCTTTAGATGAAACTAACTGGTATTTTCAGGTGTAAAGATGGCCTAAACTCTCAGGATACTAGTTTTGATCAGTTTCTCACTAGAGATTTTTCACAATCTGGTCTCATCAAAATGTTCTAACTAGTTTGAAAATATCCTTTAAAACATTTCTTTGACTAATGTAGATTAACTTTAGAAGACTCAGTTTAAGAACAAAAACAATCCCCCCACCTCCCAAAAAAAGCTTACCGGTCTTCAAACAGGTAAAAAATGTAAACTATATCCAGGTTGAGAGCTTCCCTTGGGCCTAATCTGGGTCAGGACAATATTCAGACTCTTATTTAAAAGCAGTAGAAGCTCCTATGCTATTCAGAAATAATTAGAACTTAATAATGTCAGATGCACTTCTCTCCTATTTTTTAATTCTGGAATCCCTTTCTGATGGCAGAGAAAAACCCAGTACTTCAAACTCATGCATTCTATGAGTGAAAAATTGCTGCAATTATAGGTCTTACTGTTTCTGATGGGCAAGCTAAGGCTATGGTCTAGTAATCAGTACCAATGTCTGTCACAAGGTGCTGCTTTTAGAGATAAATAGGTCTGTCCTCTTCCTGTTCCCCTGCCTTTGATTTTCATGCTGCAAATCCTCTGACCTTGCTGTTTGAATGCAGTTCTGAGTCGTCCTCTTCCTCTTCTGCTGCTCTCCTTGACCTGGGTCTGTGGAAGCTGCTTCTGGTGTCTCCTGGCTCACATTGAGATGTACGAGTGTGTCAACAGGCTGTGTTCTTAGGAGTGGTTTTTTCACTGATTGCTCTGCCTGACCTATAAGCAGTGACTTCAGTGGTCATGACCTGCTCTGATTTGCCTGTCCCATGTCCTCAACATTGCTCCAAAGATGCATTTCTATGAATGGTTGATACAACAATGAATCGTGACATGATGCAGAAAACTGAGACCTGGTAGTGTTTGAGCTTTAAAAAAAACCCCACCTCTGAACTCCTGGGTTTTTTGTTGTTTAGAGATATATGGGCTTTATTGCTCCGATGGACTTTTTGTCACCTACCTTCTGTCCTTGGTGCTCCTTCTCCTAATGAGCCTTCTCATGTGCTTGGTTGAATTTCTCCAATCCTTATCTCTGGCCACTTGTTCTTGTATCCTGAATATTAATGTAGGTGTCACCAATCTTTCTTGCTGGGTTCCATATAGATTTGAAGAGGCAGTTTTCCCCAGTGGTTTTTTTGCTTCCATCTTAGTTCAGCTCCTATTTGGCTCAGAAATAAGCCAAGGACTATAGTATTTCCTTTGTTAGGCTGTACAGATTCTCTGTAACCTCTGTTGCTTTCTGACAGGTCCCTGCTTTCAGATTGGCTCTGTGAAACTCAAAGGAAGTTATTCATAGTTTCCTCAAACCCTCCCCACCTTAAACTGTTTTTTTTTTGATGGTGGCTCCTACTTCCTCACAGTTACAGTGTGATGTAATGCAGTTTCTTGATACCATGTTTCTACCTGTTGATTAAATGTCTTGCTAAAATCTACTTTAAAGGCTCGAGAGTCTGATATGCTTGTTCCCTCAGCTAGAATCCATGCCAGAGTTATGGTGTTTCCCCCACTTACACCAATCCAGACTCCTGTCACCCTCCCCATAGCCTCTTTCTTTTGAGGGCCCTGCACATTAGTTTCCTTCTTGTCTCTAGCTAAGCTATATACTTTTTGTGTTGCTTGCATCTTTTGCCCAGTTGTCTTGTAAAGTGACATTATGTATCCAAAACCTTTGTTTTCCCTTCTTCTCGTAACACCTAAGAGGCTCTTGACCTTTATTTCCGTTTCATTATAGAACATGGAGGGTGTTGAAACTTTTCAGTAATTGTTGCATGTGGCATGTGAGGTATCAACTTCGAGAACTTTTGTGGAGCAGATCTCTGGTCCCTCAGAAGCTGCTGGTGTAGTAGGCACCTTTAAATAGATATTATATAATCTACTGTTTTCTGTTGGTTTGCTGATTAACTGATAAGCCAGCACTCCTCCAAAGGCTGTTGGCAGCTGGGCTTGCTGTGCAGTTTGGAGAACAAAGTGTGACTAAAGTCTGGTTTGGAGGGAGGACAAAAATTAACTTAAAGCAGTGCTCATGTGATACTTTCATTCAAACTTTGTTTGTAAGGAGTCTAATTTTTGAGATAAAGACACTATTCCCTCCTCTTGTCTCCCTGCCCCAAATTCAATTGTACCATGGCTGGGTATGTAGCTGTGCTAGGTTTGCATGTAGAATTCTAAGAAGAAAAAGGACTGATCTGTGTGTCAGTAACTCAAAGTACAAAGCAGTCTTAGCTGTGAGTGAACTGTGAAATCTGTTTTTTGTTTCATAAAATCAGTGGTTCCTTTTTCTCAGGTCGATGCAGGAGGTGGTCACTTTGCTGGAAAGTGATGTCATTTTGAAGGAGGGACAGGGCAAAAATCAGCTGTGGAAGCTGCTTTTGAGAGGCAGTTTCATGCAGTGTTTTGGTTGTTATCACTTAATGATTCTTCTGAATTTTTAAAATATTTTTTAAGCACACTAGAAGACATGTTAGGGAATTTCTGTCCTTTTAGTGGTGCAGAACAGATCAGTTTGCAGCAAAATGGCTGACCTCACTGTTAAGCAGAAATGCCAAGTTTTAGTTTGCTTGGGCATGATGACATGGTGCTGGCTTTGTGTTCTACCACAAATAAAACAAGTAGCATTTTCCTGGGGAACTGTGTGAGGTGTGCAATAAGATCTTGTTTAAGAGTTAGACAGGAGAAAAGCAAACCTAAAGTTAAGTTCTAGTCCAAATAAAAGGACAGGACAGGTGAAGAGTTGGATGTCTGTTTGCAGAACTCTGCATATGAAATTGTCAACTTGGTAGTTTAGTGGCAATTACTTAACATGTTCTTGCTTTATTCTGAAAACAATTGGATCATAAGGGCTTTGGTTTTTTATCCTAACACTGCTGGATGAATAAGAAGTTCTATAAATTACTATTTTTGTGTTCATTTTCTGAGAGAATTTGCATGAAACCATGACTTCAGGCATCCTATCTTCATATATGAGTCTTAAAGTTCCATCTGCTTGCTCTTTACCTGAGGGCAAGTATATTTTTGGTTAAAACAAACTGCAACATGACAGTAGGGGACTCTGATTTGGATATTCTTTCATGAAGCAGTTGTGTTCCTTCAAAAGGAGAACAGGGTGAATGTTTTTCAGCTTTTGTTGCAAACTTTCTCTACTGTGAAAAAAATCGACATCCACCTACTCGGCACTGGAGGGGCCCCACCTATAGTGCTGTGTTCAGTTCTGGGCTCCTCAGTACAAGAGAGACTTCAACATACTGGGAAGAGTTCAGAGAAGGTTCATTAAGATGACTCAGGAATCAGAACATCTTTGATATAAGGAAGGCTGAGGGAGCTAGGACTGTTTAGCCTGGAGAAAAGAAGGCTTATGGAGATTGTATCAATTGTATATAAATATTTGAAAGGAGGATATAAAGAAGGTGGAGCCAGGCCCATTTCAGTGATGGGACAGGAGATGGACACAGACCCAAGCACAGGGGGTTCCCTTTGAACATCACGAAACACTTTTTACTGTGAGAGTGACATTGCATTGACACAGGTTGTCCAAAGAGGTGGTGTAGAGTCTCCATCCTTGGTGATAGTCAAAAAGCCTTCTGGACATGGTCCTGGGTAGCTGGCTCTTGGCCTTACTTGAGTAGGGGCGTTGGACAAAATGACCTACAGTGGTGCCTTCCAGCTTCTTGATTCTGTGATTTAAAGGGCTGGTCATAGTTTTTGTACTAGTTTTATGCCAATGTCTTTTCTATTTACAACTAAAATGATTCTCTAAAAATGCACAGTGTAAAATCTTCTCTTTCATTTGATAGATGTCCTGGAACAATATTCACGAGAATGCCCATATGCTAATTCCTACTCCTGATAAAGATGATGATCCAGTTAGCCTTGATTACTCTCACTTTATACACCTGAGTGTTGTGCCAACCAGAGCTACCCCATTACCAACTCTAGGGTAAGTGTGCTGGTTTCTGCTGCTGCTGTCTTCTTCTTGTCTGATGATTCAAGACTAAACACTGATCTGTCTCAGCTGGGCAAACAGGGAGGACGTATGGAAAAACATGATAAACAAAGAAGAGACCTATGTGAGAGATAAACTTTATTTGCAAAGGCACCCTCAGCTGCAACCGAAAATGAGAACAATCCTTCTAGACTGGCTAATGGAGGTAAGCTTTCCTGTGCTTGTGAGCGTTTCAAGTGTGCTTTTGTTGAAGTGCACTAATAACTGTCATGAGTGCACTTCATGATCTTTGCATTTAGCTCCAGATACTTGTATTCATCTTAAATTTTGTCAATGAATTGCAACACCCTTAAAGAGTATATGATGTATTGAGTTGGTTTGCAAACTGATAATATATTCTGATATTCATTTAGATTGATGGTGGATAATACTTAATTTGTGCCTAACTCACTAAGCTTTTTGAGGTCATGCTGCAGGCAAAACCTGAACGAATGATTATGAAAGTCACCGTAAGAAGGAGGGTGTGGTAGCGTAGAGATCAGATCCATCTCACAACCTTTTTATCTATTTTTGACATGTGGAATGTGCTACAATTCTTCCCTCTGTATGTGAGTCTTTTTTGCTGTTTGGATGACTTGGTAACATAATATCTTCTTAATTTTGAAGTACTTGTGATAATTTTGTCTTTTGAGGTGTTGGAATGATGCATCTTTGCAAAAACTGAGGAACTGATGTTCTGACATTGTTGGAACGTATGCTTGCATTTCCTAAAAGGGTTTTCACTATGATCTGGGTTTTTTTCTTAGAAGTTACTGTAGTGGCAGTCATCTTTATTCAAAGGAAACTGTTTAACTCATGCTCTTAGTTAACATGTTACTTCACAACAGCAGTGAAGCAGAAAGCCAATATAAATTTTATGTCTATCTCTTTTTTAATACATCTGTAGCATCTGTTTTTGACTCTTTAACACTGTTTTTGACCTTTGTAATCTCTGCTGTCTCTCCAGGTTTGTGAAGCCTACAAGCTTCATAGAGAAACTTTTTATTTAGCACAAGATTTCTTTGATCGGTTTATGGCAACACAACAGGATGTTGTAAAAACACTACTGCAGCTTATTGGTGTCACTTCCTTATTCATAGCAGCAAAGCTTGAGGTAAGTATCTCCAGCTTTACTTACACAGAAAAATGTGAATGGACACACAGTGTGCTCATTGTACACTAGACACATTTTGACAGGCTTTATGGAGGTTGCTGCTATGTCCTTTTTAGCTGGGAGATAGAAAAAAGTCTTTCTTTTCAACACTCCTACTTTTTTTCAGAAGTGGATAAAATTATACTATGATGTTAGCTTGTTTTAGCTCGGAGAATTCAGGGTTAGAATAAATCTAAAGTTTTAATTGCTGTTGCTAAATGAATTTTTAGCTGGCTGCTGTATACAGAGGTCACCTGTTGCAATTCTGTTGTCAGCAGAGTACCTACTGCATGATAATCTTTACTGGAAAAAATTGAACTATTAAAATACACAGTGCTTTTCAAGTTTGTACTGTTAGTCATTTAAGAGGGCTATTCTTCAATCTGTTCTTCTCAAGGAGGAGATAAAAGGCTTTTTCTTTAGGATGCTTAAAAAAATCCTGATGCCAGTTATGATATAATCACAGTGGTGCTGTAGTCAAACATAATGGAGGTTGTACTGATACATCCAAAGTGAAAATTGAAGGATATGATGAACAAAAATCTGTGTCTGTTAAAGGCAGAAGAGAACATTAGGTTTTAGAAACAGGTGGTGGTTTTTCCCTCCACCACGCCACTCTGTTTTGAAGGGCTGAAGCAGTGGTGGGTTGTTCTTTTTATTTATTTATTTTTAATTGAGACTAGGTACAACCTATTCCACAAATTAAATACTTGATCTCCTGTCTTCCAGGAAATTTATCCACCAAAATTGCACCAGTTTGCCTATGTTACAGATGGAGCCTGTACAGAAGATGAAATCATCAGTATGGAATTGATCATTATGAAGGTACTACTTAAAAGTAGAATTAGTTCTACTTTTAATTTTTATAAATGTATAGGATGATCAGACTAAAAGCGGAGCACCTCAGTTAATGTGATGTGCTGCTAAGAGGAAAGATTTCTCTTACTAACTAGAAAAAAGTGTTTTCTCTGGGTAACAAGTGATCTAAAGCATCCACTAATATGTGTGTATTAACAAAATCATTTGTTCCCTGATCCCATCAGAAGGAAGAGGTACAGGAGAGGATTTGCTTAGTGTGTTTCAAAGATGCCTTAACCTACTGGGATTAGAGCTTCTGATTTGGAGTGTACAAAGGTGTGCGTGGTTTAAGCTAGGGAACTCTTTATTGGCTCTGAAGTCTTGTGTATGTCTACTCTTTCAGGCTCTTAATTGGAACTTAAATCCACTGACAGTCGTATCGTGGCTAAATGTTTACATGCAAGTTGCATATTTAAATGAGCTTTACGAGGTAATGATGCCACAATATCCACAGCAAATATTTGTACAAATAACAGAGGTAAGATTGATTTCCTTCAAATGCTGTTTAACCTGGAAAACAGTGCACTTGTGCTAGGCTTATTAAACATCTATTGTCTTGTAGCTCTTGGATCTCTGTGTGCTGGATATTGGCTGCTTGGAATATACGTATGGAATACTTGCAGCTTCTGCTTTGTATCACTTCTCTTCATCAGAGTTGATGCAGAAAGTTTCAGGTATTGGCATTTATAAACTGTGTCTAATGTATTGACAAGCCTTATCTCTTCCTTCAGGCAGATAAGCATGTCTTTGTCTTCCAGGTTATGAATTCTGTGAGATAGAAGAATGTGTGAAATGGATGATCCCATTTGCAATGGCTCTAAGGGAAGTAGGAAGCTCCAAACTCAAACACTTTAGTGGAATAGCTCCTGAAGATTTGCACAATATACAGACGCACATAAACAGCTTTGATTTGCTGGTATGTATGTGCTTAATGAAGACAAAATCTGTCTGTGAAATCTCTGAAGTCTTGTTTCTTCTTTGGTTAGAACATACAGTAAACTTAAGTGAAGTGTTATCAGATTGATGCTGAATGTATTTGGATGATAAAAGGCATAAGGTTGTACTCCACAAAATTCCTGGGACAAAGATTTGTCTGGGGACTGACTTGTTTAGTATTTAGTGTAAAAAGGAAATTGTGGCTTCAGTCTCTCATATCAAATGACAGATAATTACCCTAGGAAATCAGAAGCATATTTTTGACCTTTGGGATACTTTAAATACCATGTGTTAGACCTTTCTATATAGGAAATATAGATAATGCAATCTTGTCTCATGATAGAGAGAAAAATAGACTGATCTTGTGGGAATGTTGTGTAACAGTGGTAGTTGACAAGCAGTTGAGCAAGAGTGGTTTTTAATGTGAGAAACTTGCAGAGGATCAAAATCTGGCCCAACAAATTGTGGCTAACCTTAGCTATTGGGGTTGGTTTTCTACTTGGGTTATTTAATTGCAGTAGAAGTTCTTCCTGTTCAGTTGTTTCTGGATTTTGCTTTCTTGAAGGTACCAGAATGCTTGCTTCCTCTGAGTACATACTACTAATCATCAGATTCTAAAAGTTAATAATGATCTGAGTTTTACTACAAGATAACTATAGATATAAAATAACTGCAAGTAACTTCTGTATACTATATGATTTTTCAGTTACTGTTGGGGGGTTAGATACAGAGATGCATTTCCAGATTAGCAATCTATCCAGTTATGAAACATTGAATTACATTGATATGCTGCATAGACATATGAAAGTAAAGATTTCTCTTTCCTGTACTTTCAGGACAGAGCTCAAGCAAAACAAGCCATATTGGCTGAGCAAAATAGGACTTCACCTTTCCCAACTGGTGTCCTTACACCACCACAAAGTAGTAAGAAACTGTCTTCTGGACTACAATCAATATGACTTTAGAAACTGTTGACAGACAATTTTGCTGAAGTGCCTGTTCTGCTGGTTTTAGCTCCTGCTCCATTACAGAAATGCTGCCGGTGAAGTTCATAAGCTTTTATGGAATCTGAAAAGGAAACCTTACTTTCATGTGACAGAGGAGTTTTTCTATTTGAAATAGTTTTATTGAATGTTTAAAATATTTTAAAGAAATGGATCAAGTACACCAGCCACTTGAAAGAACACCGAAGTGTGCTCCAGATGCTGCTACGGAGGGTGATGCTTGATCAACCATTCAGAAAAAGGGCTTGAAGTTTAGATTAGTGCCTATGCCTGTTTGTCCTTTGGGAAATCTGTCCCCTGGGGACAAATGAGCAAAAGATAGTGTGGAAGACAACATTTCAAAGCCTCTTTTTCGAATGACTGGCTTACAACTTGATGCCTTTAAAAAAACTCTTTATTGTAAAAGCTGCTATGTCTCTGTGTATTCATTTTTAATAAAAATGCTGTCTAAGACAGCTGGGTTTATGTATATTTTTATTTTTCTTTTAATTATGATCAACTAAGATTTTTTACAGACCGTGACCACTAGTAGTGTGGGAGTTGGGGATGAATAATGTGGTAACTATTGTTTTATTTATTTACCACTATTGGCTCATCAATTGAAACTTTTGTTTTGGATACTAAGACAAAATTGTCATGTTGGTTACTTGGATTTCTGCTAGCCAGATGCAGGAGGCTAGGGAGGGGATAATAAATATGACAAGTATTTCGGGAGTCCTTCCACAACACACTTGTAATCATCAGCATACTGGGAAATTCTTGAATCAGATTGTCTGGCTTGTTACCCTTACATGATGGTTATTGAGAGGTAATCAGTAGGAAAATCTACCTCTTAAAGCTTAATCATTTAAATGTTGGGATTTTGGCTTAGTATTTGACAAATAATCATCTGTGCAAAGTGAAATTCTGGAGAAGCGTGTGCCTTTTTACAGGAGAGTCCTTGACTTTTGCAATATCTGAGAATCTCAGAAGTCCTAGTAGGACATTTTTTGGAAAGCCATGGTTCTGGAGAAGAGTGGGATACAGAATTAGATGGTTGCCTGTTTTTTCTCATGGTGTTTGCTTTGGAGGACTGTTCAACAACACCAAAAACTGTTGTGAGGCTACCAGGATTCATCATGTCCTGCTGCAGATAACTTAAATGCTACAACATTTAATACTTCAGGAAACTCCTACTCTGTTCGTTAGTTTTTCTAAACATCAAGTTCCAGAAAGGCTGCTTTCTGGGGTTTTCTTGTTATTCTCCCAAATTTTTTCTCTTCCCTGACCCAATATTCTGATGTTAAAGCTTTAATGTAATAAAATTGCCTCTGGTAACTAATGGTAAGCAAATTATTTGGTGCTGCTGGCTTTTTTTCCTTGCAATGAATGGTTATATGTTCTGTGCTAACAAAGTGAGTGGAAATGTGAGCTTGAACAAGTTTGCTGGTGCCAGTTGAGAGGTTTAATTTCTCAGAATTGCATGTCTTAGACAAGGAAGTGTTGTACTTGACTATTATTGGAAAAGTTTGTAACAGTGAAGGACTTGTCAAGACACATTTTGGTACTTTGTCCTTAAATTTAGAACACAGACAGAGTGTGGGTGGGGGAAACAACCCTCCTGAAAGGTAGTCTCTAGGCCTACATCACTAAGCAAGCTTCACTACTAGTCCTTTTGCTGTTACTTTTCAGTTCTTAGTCCCTTTCACCTATTCCACAAAAAGAAGTAGTTGTAGCTGTCCTTAAATTGGGGATTGCATTTTCTTTGACTTAACTGTTCAAGAAAATATTCTGTAGTAACATTACAGATATAGTGATCTCTTAACTTTCAGTTTAAGCTAAATATTAACTGTGGTTAACACCTGTGCAAGAGTGAATGCAGGTGTTCCATGTGTTCTCTGGGCTGTGTGGGAAACCAGGATCTGAGATGTAGATATATCTATGAATAAAACTGTTTGAATAACAGGCCTCTCTTGAAATTTGATCTCTGCTTCAAATGGTGATCTTACTAATTTTATAACTTTCTTCTCTGAAAGGTCAACTTTTTTTGGGAAGTAGATTGTTCCAAGCACGGAGATCAGGGCTTTGCAGCTTCCCAGGTAAGAATGCAGTCACCTGCTGGAGATGCAGCACTTTCCAGCTGGGATGACTTATCTTAAGAGCTATTTTCTTACTTTTTCATCTTCATCTCATATTTAAGAATATCCATTAATGGTTGTCTTGCAGCACATGTGGATACTGTCTGAGTGGGGTGCTCTTTCTAGTATAGCTTAAAAATTATGCACTGGTTAGCACAGGCTGAAAAACACTTTAGGGAGGAACAGTGCTGATTGTAAGGAAGATAGTTGTCTGTTTTGGAAAAAAGACAAGCAAGAAAAGAAACCCAAGCACATTCAAGAAGGAGTTTCCCCGATATTTGCCTATGGATCCTATTCTCCTAAATTCTCTCTGATCCTGGCCCAATCTGGCAGCAGGAGCTAAGGGGGCAGTTCTGCCTGACTAGGTAAGAGAAAAAGGTTTGGTGTGTTTACAACTGGACTGAAGTTTCTGCAACAAAGGTGAGCTAATATCAAAGAATATGTTCCTGTAGCTGTCCCTAAGTGTGTTACCCTCGGGAGTGGGGAGGGGGCTCCAGGGGAGGACAACCCCAGGTGAGGCTGGATGGCATGGGGCAGCCCTGGGAAAGCAATTTAGCTGAGCAGTGCTGCACACTCCAACTGGAAACTGTCTCTCTCCTTAATAGCTACAGACCAGCATAAAGCATGCTCCAAAGTAAATTGAATTTTCAGTAAGTCAGGTGGCATATGATTATCTTCTTCCTCCTGAAAGGTTTGTCATAACGATGTATCAAACCCTCCCCTTGGCCTGAAAGCTTGGGGGCATTGGAGAAACAGAACAACAGAATTTAATCTGGTGCTAATTTTGTATTGCTGCTACTATAAAATTGGTAGTTGGTGATACCTGTGTCTATTATTGAAGGAAATAGCCCCAAATGAGTGAGCTGAGGCTGCAGCTGGTAGGCAGAAAGGATGGAGGTGTGGCAGTCCCTGCTGTGAGTCTGCCGGATGCTCTGCTATTGTAAATGCTGTGGGTACCTAACAGTAGTTCATAGAAATAGTTCTGCATAGCATGTCCACTCTAAAGCGGGAGGATGGTCTCTGTCTGGCCATCTGTCCAGTTCTGGGTCTTAGGTCAGCATCTCCTCTTGGTTCTCAAGGTTTATTGCATCCCTGATTGCATGAGGCAAGTAGCAAACAGCCAGCCCAGGGAGCTGCAGGTCCTGCAAACTCTCATGGCCTGGTTCAGGTTTCCCTCCATTCCTGGGTGCTGTTTCCTTCCTGAACAGCACAGCTGCCTTGTCTCACAGCAACCTGAATTCAGGGGGCTGGCTGGAACACTTCTTTCACCCAGGCTGTGACATCAGACCTTGTGCAAGTGTGTGAGGCTTACAGCAGTATCCCCTCCTGGAGTGGCGTGTCAGGGCACCCGAGTGTTAGCTTGGAATTTGCCAAAGGCTACAATGGGCTTTCTTCCAGATTGTAAAGGAAGTAACACCCAGTCAGGGCACTGCAAGGTAAAATTCTTAGGAAATAGTCGGGGGGTCAATCTGCAGTGGGGGATTGGCAAGTTCACAGGTTGACATTGGATGGACCCAATTCACCTTATTTGTTGGCATAAATCGTCTGTTCTGGGAACTGCTTCCTCTAGGTGTTTAACAACATGCATTTAAAGCAACAGCCTTGTTTAGCCTTGAATTTGTTGGGGATTAAGCACAGCTCCTCCTTGCTGGCCATACTAAGGTCACCTTGGGCTGGCTCATGTATTCTCAGTTGGGAGATTTTTTTGCTCATGTTTGGGCCATAAACAGGGGATGCAGCTCCATTGTGTGCTGCTTGTGGCAGGAATCAACACAGCTCTCCCTTCCTCTTCTGGTCCTCCTGCCCTCGCACCAGCCATGGAGGGTGAGCAGTCAAGGTGGAGTAATATACTGGTATTTGATGTTTCAGCATGATGGCAATAATATTCAAGAAGGAAAAATATGGAAGCCAAAAATGTTTTCCTTAGGATATGTGTTTGCCTGGGATACAAGAAAAGATGATGTGCAGAGCTTCTTCTGCCTGGTGCCTGTACAGTGAGATGTGCCCCAGCCCCTGCCGGGTGGAGGAGAACAGGTGCCTGACCAAACCTGTTTTTTGTCTGAGAGAAAAGGATTTTCTTTATCAGCATGTGCTTCTGTGATGTGTTATTAGTCTCAAATGTTACATTTCGGCCTTGGCTAGAGAAGTAATTCTCAAATTCCCATAAGTCTTGCAAGGAGGAGGAGGTACTGTGGGTACACATGGTCTATGGAGTGGAAATGGTTCTCTAATTCTAAATGAGCTTAATGTCTTTCTGGCAATATTGCAGTTGGTTGACACTTTGTTTAAAAATAAGTATTCCACCACATAGACTTTTATACTACAAAGGCAAAATCAAAGGATCAAATGTTTGGTTTACTTAGAAACTGTATACAGTAACATTCCTTGAAACCGAAGTGATAATGGGTTTAATCGAGAGCTAAATGACTTTGCTGACAGAGACAAGCAACTAGCTTAAACATTTTCTGGAAAACTACACAGCTAATGGCCACCCCACAGACATGATTTTCCTGGTGCTAAAAGCATAGCTTGGTATATAATTTTTACTTCTATTGAAGACAGATTATTTTTAGTAGGTTCGGGGGCCCAAAGTAACTTGTGTACACATGTGAGTTTCCAGAAGGAAACTGTTGATGGCATAAGGATGTGAAATCCACTGAAGCTGAAAGGGTGAGACACTGACTGGTCTGCACAAGTGGGCAGCATAGCCTGCTCTGGATCTAAGATTGGAGCTTTTTTTCTTAAGTTCGGATGGAAGAGGCCTCACACAGAACGTAGCTTGGCTGGAAATTAGGCATATAATGAAACTGTAGGAGTGGGTTTGGGCTCCCCCCAAGGTAAAAAAAGTTAAAAAGTAGGGACAGCTGTGATTTGCCAGGTTATCGTGTTCAGACTCCAGTTACATGGACTTACCTATTGTGTGCTCTGCGTGTAACCAGGATAAATGGGCTGAGCGTTCTTGGATTGAGTCCCAGAGCAGCAACATCAGACAGAGAAGAGTAATATGGTGCTTTACTTTGCAATTCTGTGTAAGGTGTTTGGATTTTTTTTTTTTTTGAGGAGGGTACTCTACCAAGACACCAGCCTCTGCAGCTCAGCGCCTCTGGTCAATTTATGCGCTAACAACTATTGATCATGACAAGAGTTGAAAGAAAACCTTTTTTTCTTTTTTTTCCACCCCAATATCCATTTTCCAGTACTTACCAGATGCCAGTGTAATATATTTGGACTGTGCATCTCACAGTGAGACTTGGTTGTTACACTTGGGTTTAAGATCAGTCTGAGAATAAACAAGTTGCTTTCTCACCTCAGCCAGACCTGCCAAATGCTGCTGTCTGATGAGGGTAAAGCTGATGTTTCTGGGCTCACAAGAGGCACACCTCTTACCTCTGCCAGAACGATGATGATTTTATTTGAGCACAGTAGAGGGCAAGTGAAAACCTTTTACATCTCAGATTGGGAAGTCTGGTTGTCAGCCACAGGTTTGTGAGAGCAAAGAAAAATGTTTCAGTTCTAGCCAACATCTTGCAGAATGAAGAATGCTCTGAAGAAAGGTTAGCTGATCCTGCATGGTGTTATTAGTATTCTGGGCTTCAGTCAGGAGATTAATAATAGCCACAGACAGTGTCTCTTCATATTAAAGTGTCTTCACATGAGTAGTTTGGGTGAGTGCAAAAGGACTGCAAGGCACAAGCAAGCTGTCTTGTCTCGCCCCAACTGACAATGAGTCAACACTTTAATATGAAGAAGAGACAGTTGGTAACAGTCATTAACATAACAAAGTGCCCTACAGATCACTCCAAATTCATCTGACTGTTTTTAAGCAAGTGTTTTCCCCTGAGAAGTGGCAACGGAACAATTTGTTGAATGTTTTGCTGCCTGGGCCACCCAGTTCTGCTGGGAGTGGGAAGATGCTGCTGTGGGATGACTTGTCCAGAAACCCCCTAGTAGGGAATGGTATTTGCTTGCAGTGACAGTGTGCTGATTTCTTTTTTTTTCATCTGATTTCCTACTAAAACTGGACTCATGGGGTGCCCTTTCTTCCCCACACTTCCCTGTCTGTTGGCTTCCTCCATGGGACAACGTAAAGAAGATCTGACTTCTGTTTATACAGGTAAGAAGAAAAAGGAGTCAGACAGGCTGCTGATCCTCTATGTGAAGGAGAGGCATAGGCTCAGCCACTGTGCTCAGTGCTTGGCCAGCCTCTGGACAGGTGACAGCAGGGACCCTGTGCTGACAGGATGAAAGGTGGGAAGAGAGGAAGGAATTGGGGGTGTAGCACTGGCAGTCATGATGTACATCTGGCACTGAAGAGGGATGAGTAGAGGCTAAGAGTAGCTCCAAGGAGGGAGGAAATGACATGCACAAAAGTAAGTCTGTTACTGGTCCTCCTGGAGAAATTTGCTTGACTTTGCCCCCTACCACCCTGCTGGGATGATGCATTGAATTCAACATACCAGGAAGCCACTGTGCACCTGGTCAGAACAACCTGGTTTTGTTGCTGCTGTAACTTCCATGTGCTCTTCAGCTATGGTAGGACTCCAGGTTTGTCCTGCCCTTTCCAAGGGCTGCCTGCCAGTGGCAAGAGGGGTGGGGTTGCTGGTGGGTTTGGATCCTGCTGCTGCCCAGTGGACTTTGCTCCCCAGCTGCCTGCCTGAGGAGAAACCACCTTTGCTGGAGCTGATGTCATGGAAAGGATTGTCTGGCGAAGGTAAAACGCAGGAGTCTGGGAAGTGGCCTGGGAAGTGTTCTGGCTGACAGCTGAATGGGAAAGGCACCATGGGGAGAGATACTGGAGCAACCCAGGCAGAGGTAGCTCTGAGAGGCATCACTTCATCCCTGTAAATGCCTACCTGACTTTGCTGAGCTCCTACATCTGGCCCCTCACCCCGAAGGCACGTGGGACGCTGCTTTGGGGACGGCTCTGTGTGCTCTGGGACTTGTTGCTCACGGGCACGAGAGAGAAACCCCCGATCCTGCCCAGCTGCTGTGTCAGAGGGGAACCAGAGGGACCCTTTCCGTGCTGGGCGGTCGCCTCTGGGGGGTCATGAATGCATCCCTTTGTGCAGGGCTGCGCCGGGGGCCGGGCGCTCCTTCGGGGATGCGGAGAGCGGGTCGGAGATGTCCGTGGGGGCCGTGGCCGTGGCCGGGGCAGGAGCAGCTCGGCGGCCCCACGCTCATCGAGTTAATTGGGGCTGCGCTGCGGGGCCCGAGGAACGCGGGGCGGGCGGGATTCTCACGGCGACGGCCGGGACCCCGCCAGGTCATTAGCGTCAATTAAGTACAGAATGTGCGGATTACTGACATGTTATTGTTAGGGCTCTAAAGGAAATATAATTAATAAACCCCCCCGCCCTCCAAGAGGCAACCCTTTGTGCTCCCTGCAGGCAATGTCTCTCCGCTCCCGCAGCCCCGCGCTCCTTTCAGCAGCCTCGGACAGCATTAACATTTGAATTAACATAAAATCACTTTCTGAAATCTGTTAACATTTATAATGTTGCTGTACTTTGCCTGATCGCTGCTGTTTTTTCTGTCAGTTTGAGCTCGGTGAGGTTTTTTTCAAGTGATACCAAACATAGACCCATTATGCTGCAAAAATCGCATATTTGTTTAATGATTTCCCATTGGTATCTTTGTTGCTATGAACCAAAGCATTAAATAGAAGCCAGCACGTTAATGCTGTGTTGTTCTACATAATAAATTTGAATATCCCCCAATGAATATTTTTAACAGGGGTTTTCTGAATAAAATGCATATGTGCCAGGGTATTAGTAATTACTTAAAATCAGTTTTTGACATTTAATGTTGGCAACTGAAATATTTCCTTTAATTTTTGGTTGCCTCTGCAAACAGAAATGATGGCATTCGTCCTAAGGAAGGCTGGGTGGACAAATAACACTTTTACTCACAATGAAATGAAAAGCAATAAAGAAAATGTGCTAAATGTCAACAGTAAAGCATATCTTCTCTCCACGTATTAGGAGGAGAATATACCCCAAAATATGCATACACACACAAAAATCCTTCAAGTGACTTAATATGCTTGGATATTAATGGTTTGAATGTTAATTCGTTGCAATGGTTCCATTTTTTGAAAATTGGCTATTTAAATACATTATTACCTCAATAAATTCTCTATGGTCACTGTGGTAGCTGTAGTATGAAAAATAATCATCATAAATCTGAATTTACAAAATATCTCCAAACCTGTGCCGTTTTGCTGAGAGAAACAGAAGATGAAGTGTGTATTATTTAACTCAAAATATTTTGTCCTTGCAGAAGTTGCTTGTCTAAAAAACCAGCAGATGGAGTCTGTTGGAAGACATGAGGGTCTGGCAGGAGTCTGAGAGACCAGCTCAATTTTGTAGGCGAGTGATGACTGAAAGCCTTTACCATGTGAGATGTGGCTGGAAACCTTTGCTAAAGAAGTTGTTTGATGCTGATGCACCTGCCTTTGCAGAAAGCAGCTTTGCTGGGCAGCCAGGTGAGTCGGTACAGGATTCCCAGGGAAGGGATCCTGGGAGGAAGGGATTTGGCAGGGGGCAGTCAAAGAGGGCTTGTGCTGTTGCTGTGTCTTTCTGTCAGGTGGCAGAAAACTCAACGGGGTTTGATGTCAGCCCAGCCAGCTGGTATTTTACAGTGTTAGCAGCTCTGCATTAAACTGCATGGCAGTACCAGAGCAAGGCTATCAGACACCCTGGGCAGGAGGCTGAGGATGTGGGATGGCTCCGGCACCCTGTGCTGCAGGGCAAAGCACTGGGTGGCCTGAGGGGAGGAGGGATGTCACGCCCTTATCTCTCTACACAAGATGCTCTTCAGCACCAACATGTGTCCAAAGACAGGCTGTGATGCTCCCTGTCAGACAGCATCTCCATGGGCACTCAGAGGCAGGAGAGGCCAGGGCAGAGGCTGTGTGCCAGGCTTGTGTGTTCTGTCAGGTGGGCTGGGAAAGCCCTTGTCTCTCCTCCTGTATTTCACTATTTTTTTGTTAAAATAACAAAGCACCTCCACTTTTGCATCCCTGAGTATCTCTCATTATGGAGAAACAAACATGTTTGTCCCAAATGTCCTGGACTTTTTAATAGGGAGACACCTGTTATTTGTGGTCAGCAGTTGCTGGGATATACTTTGCACAGAACTGGCCTTTTGGACAGCAGTGTGGAAAAGCAGAGGGAGAGAGAGGGATGCTGTGCTTTCTAAGTGCTCCCCTGATACTTTGCCATGACAAAAGGAGGCTTGTGTTCAGTGTTTTTGCAAGAAGTAGGGTCCAGCAGGACCTGCAGAAAAGTCATGGGCATCACCTGTATCCCAAAACAGTGGCATTTGGTAATAGCAGTAATTTTTAACAGAATGGGTGAAGGCTTCTCCACCTCTGACTTTCTCTGTTCTTAAGATATCTATTCCTCATCATCACTGTCAGCTCGTGCCCCCTCATGACTGCTCTCACCCATGCCTCAAGATCCTACTTCAGGTGTATGGTGATGTTACCCACTTGTCATTACTCTCTTCTCTTTCACTCAAACTCTTATAACCAGAGTAAAGAACCAGAGTAAACTGTGCATACTGTCTTAGATGATGTATCCAGGTTGTTCAGCCACACACATGCAAGGACAAGGAAGGAAACCAGAAGACCCTTGAGTCCTTCCCGAGCCCCTGGACATTGCAGCAGAACGTGAAGGAGTGTGCTGTCACACAAACACAGCACAGCACAAACCCCCTTTCACAGAGGGCAGAGTCCAGACCTGTGTGTGCAGGATCCAATCCTTGCCTAGCTCAGAGCTGAGCATCTCTGTACGTTTAGGAATATAGAAATGAGATTAGCTTTGCTGCTAAACCCTCAAAAAGCTGAGCACCCTATGAATTACAGCCTTTCCTTTCATATCTGCAGCTGAGTTTGACATGTGTAGCTGCAGCTGGCCCTACCTCTACAGTTTTATTTGATAAATCTGATTGATGAGGGTTTTTTAATTCCTCTCAATCTATTTAAATTAAAGGAAAAAAGAGAGAGAGAAGTTGAAAAGTGCTGTAATTGCAAGTGAGCACTATAGAAACCTACAGCCAGCAGGCACACTTCAAAGGAAACGGGGCCAGCCTGGACCCTTTCGTTGCTGGCTAGTGAGGGCTTCAAATGTGCCTGCAACGTAGCTGTGTTTTAATTTTGATCTGTACCAAAAGGGCTTAATTGGAAGACACTGGGGGGGTTGATACATAGGGCTTCTTCAGTGTGATGAACAGAGGCTGTTAATAGAGCAGATGCCAGAGGTGGATCCCTGGGATGATGGAATGGGTGTCCTGGCAGCTGGGAGCTCACTGCCAGGCTCCCTGTGTGCAGGCACTGCCTCCCCTTCTGCCCGAGGAGCTCTGGTTTGTGTTTGGTCAGTAACAAGCAAAAGTTTCCTCGAGGAGCAAGAGACCTGCTTGTGGCATGCAAAGCCCCCAGGCTGCAGAGCAGCCTGGCTGTGGCACCGGGAGCCCACCTCCCTCAGGTCCTTGGGCACATACCATGTGCTCTGAGCTCCCTGGGCAGCAGGACAGACATGGCACTCCTTGGCACTCATACATGACTGCTCTGTGCCCCTGTGGTCACTGTCTGGGCTTTTAGGCACGCTCAGCCAGCTGCCTGCACACCCTCCTGCTGCCTGGCTGCATCAGCCCTGTCCCATCCCATCTTTCCATGCCTGAGGAATGGGGCATGGAGGGCAGCAGCCTTCCCGGGCTTCCCCACCACCTTCCCCAGCATGTTCCCCTCTGGGGCTGGTGAATTAAGCAACTAATTTTCATCAGTGTCAACGCACCTTGCACCTAACTCTAAACTACCAATTAAAGTTATTGATTGTGGTCAGCAAAGATACTAAATTCCTTCTAGAACTGAAAAAGCAGGTACTAAAATGTACGGAGACAGTTTATTGCAGCCACAGATTAAAGCAACTGATTCATTAGCTTTGTGTGTTTGCAAACACTAATCCTTGGGATGTGGGTCTGGACGCACTCTTCTGTGTTTGGAATCTTATTTCATCTGATCATGACAGGTTTGAGCTGCAAATCTCCAGCTGCTGCCTCAACAGCTCCTCAGAAACAGGTTGATGTTTTCTGGTTCAGCTGATCCATTCTACAGGATGATTAATTATTGCGTAAAGATAATTTTGTGTTTATTGGTTTGGGACATGAGAATTTATCCCTTTATTTCCTGATGCTGCAAATACAGGCAAAGGGTTACTATTTTTCACCAACTTCTGCTGTGGATTCTTGTGTGGCTTTTCTCAGCCTGCTCACTGAATTTGGTCTTGCTTGCATTCTCTCCACAAGGCATCAGTCCATGTATCTGCACTCTGGAGAAGGTATTTAACATGTTTATGTTCTAATTTCACCTCTCTGAAGGCTGCATCCAAGCAGTCGTTGATTGCTAGGATATTTTGTCCTGGAATATACAGGAAAGATGCTTCATACACTGTTACTTGGTCTAAGTTGTTTCAGGGGGCAGGAATGTTGGCATTCCTCTGCAGCAGGAGTGACCTGTGTCTGCCCAATTCATAGCAGCAGTTTAAAAAGGTAACAGTATGTTTGAACTAAGAGTAAGGGAGAATATGGAAGAATATTATAATTGTGCATAACAGAAATTTCTATAATTAAAAATGGAATTCTCTGGCATTGGAGCAGAAATAGCAATTTTCTACCCAGTGAAGCTCCAAATTATTTTAGAGGGAATTGGATGTATTCTCCTGGACTGTGATCACTCTGAAAGATTTTTTTGATGCTAAAGTGTCTCTGAATATTGGAAAGAGCAAACTGTGTTGTCCTCACCTGCTGTCAGATTGGAAGTGGAATCATCAGGGTCAGAAGTGTCATGGCTTTTGGATTTGTTGCACAGTTCTGTTCTCATTGCATGATTATAACCCGGGAAATACCTTTTATAACCACTCTCTTCTCATGCACTCACTTTCTGCCTGTGTTTGAGCTGAGGTGACTATTGGCTTGATGTGCAGCTGCATCCTGAGGAGCTACTTTTATGGATTAGTAGTTGAAAGGTCCAAGAGGTTCTGTGCATAGGACAGAAAGCTCCGTGTGAGCAGAAACCTTCAGAGTAGGCTGAGACACCAGAGCATCCTGGAGCTGCATGGCCCAAGGACTCCCAGATGTGCCATCTCAGTCCCTCCAGTGCAGTGCAAAACTGAAGAACAGTTTATTTTGCTTGGTTTTTTTCCCTCCCAGTTTATTCAGAATTGGCTTGTGCTGTAATCAACCATTTCAGCACACCACCTAGTACCTTTATGGCTTTTTTTGGATTTCCCAAACCTGACCTCCTGCATACCAGAAGGCTGCCTGGATGGGCTCTGGAGATAACAGTGAAGAAATACTTGGGGATATGCATGTGTGAGCACTGTCACTAGGTTGCCCTCTAGTTTTAGTTCTGCTGCAGCTGACTCAAGGCTGTTGCCATTTAGTCCAGGTTTGTCTGAGCAGTGTTGCCATGTGTCCTCCAGGCTGGGAGCCTTGTGTGGTCTCCCATCAAGTAGCACCCTAGGGTAAGCTATGTTTGTGTGATTCATTTCACTGAATGGGGAAAAATTCCAGTGAGCATTTGCTTGCATGAGAAATCCCCCTGTAGGCTGGCTCCAGACTGGTCCCATGGGTATGGGGTGCTGGTGTAGCTCCCTTGAATACAGCTGAGCATCCTTTGGAAAGGTGGGGGAAAGATGGGCTCTTCCAGCTGATCTTGGCTATGGTGTGTTTGGTGTAAATAAAGTGATGGGTGTTTGCCTCCATTAGCGCTGATGTAAATATTGCTGCTCTGCCCTGGCCATTGACAGCATCTTCTGCTCAGCAGCCCAGTGCCAGGCACTGACAAGGTTGTGCCAGGCTCTGACAAGGTTGTTCCAGTGCAAAAACTGCCTTACCTGGCCTCTGACCTGGTGCTGTGGAGAAGATGGTTGAGTTTGTGCTTAAGGTACTGGGTGGGCATCCAAGGGAGCCTCTGCAATTCCCAGTTTGCCACTAACTTCTGCTGTGACCTGGATAAATAATTTAATTTCACTTTCTCTTTTCTTTAACCTCTCTAGCTCCCCTTTTGTGGAGAGAGGTGGGAGCAGCACCAATAACCTCCTTTGTCTTGTCTGCTTTAGGGCTATATGGCTAATAAAGTGTGGCACTAGACATTTTCTATTTAAAGGGTTGCTTTCTGAAAACAGGTCTGCTTTTACTTGACACTGAAGATTTAAACCCACACAGATCAGTGCTTGTGCCTCTGTTGGGGTATTAGATCTTTGCTGTGATGCAGCAGGTGGTAACACAGTGCTGCAAGAGCCCGGTGGTGCTGCTGGTCCCTCCACCTCTCCCCTCACTGGCTGTGTCCTTCTTTTCCCAAGGAAACTCTCCAGCTGTCCTCTAATGTCTGTGTTAAAGCAAGAGCCAGCCAAAAACTGCCCTACCTAACAGCATGAGGAGGTCAGGCGAGGGAACATATTTTACTTGCAGAGCTGACATAATTGTTTAAAGCAAACAGACAGCTCAACATTTTTGCTAACTTACAAAATCTGGCATCTCGGGAGAACGTGTTCGGACTCAGCAAGGCCATTTTCACAGGGAAAGCATTGTCATTAATCTGCATGTTTGGCATTGCTGCTGGAGAGCCTCCTTTTTGCTTTGCACGAGATGTATATTCATGGAGTGAAAGTTGCCTGGTTTTGTTTTTATGCCCGCCGTGTGGTTCTGCTGGGGTGGGATGTCCGTGCACAGGCACTCAGCTCTCCCAGCTGCACCAGCACAAAAGCTCTGGTCACTGCTGCTGGATTGTCGAGCAGAGTGTGAGCTGTGATTGTACCGAGGCCAATGCAATCATATCACCTGCCAGTCTGGGGAAAAATAGGGTCTAAATAAGATGACGAGTGAATGATGTGGTCAGAATTAAAAGGATAAACAGCATCTTTCCCTTAATGAGCTCTGTTTAACATGTGAGAAGCCCACACATGCTTTATCTGTATTCTGACCAGCGAGGAGCCTTGCCCAGACTTCATACAACAATTCATCACGGCTGATTTGTGCAAGGCATATTTGAGATGTAAGATGTGTGACTCAACCTCTTTTATTCCCTCATTAATTTTCTATTCTGCCCGAAATGGGTTCTTAGAGTGCTCATCACCAGGATGTAAGCTGGTGAAAATGGGGCGTTGGGATTTCTGCTCTTACTTTTGTCACTGTGGTTGATAAAGGGGCAGATGTACAAACGCCTGGACTGGGCAGGCTGGGCATCCTGTGTCACAAGCACCCACGTCCACCTGCAACTGCTCCCATGCATGGGCAAGGCTGAGAAAAAGGGCTGATCAATGCTGTATTGTTGAGAGCCTTTCCAAGAAAATTGGTGGCTGAAAATTTAAAATTTGAAGTTTTTAGCTAATGTTGATATTTCTGAAGACTTCACCTGAAAGCGCTCGAAGCGCTGGTTTGTGTGGTGAGCTTGTGTGTACATCTGTGTCTCCCATGCAGGTTTGTTTTTTCACTCTGGTCCTTCTCTCCCTTTCAACACTCCTACACATGCTTCTCACTGTGTCTTTGTGTTGCATGCTTTATATGTCGTTCTGCTGTGATGTGTATTAACTACTCAGACTCCCAAGGGCCTCAGAAGATGAATGGCTTTATCTATAGGATTCCAGTAATAATCCATTTGTGTATGAAATGTGCTCCTCAGTATTAGTGAATTGCAGAGGGATGGCATTATCTGATAGCTGCAGAGGAGGCCACGGGCAGCAACTGTGTTCTGAGCTGTGCCTCAGGCTCTCCCGATAACTCCTGACAAGTCACTTAAATCCTTTGTAGCTAACTGTATCCAAAGGCAGATATCACTCAGCTCGATGGATGCACCGGATGCTGCGTGGTTTCCTGAGCTAACACCTGTGAAGCACCTCAGCCTTCAGGGAAGTGCAATCACAGAGCTCCAAGCAGTGAATGCAGATACATTCCTGGGAGATGTGGCGGTGTAAGAGGGCTCAGTGACACCAAGGGCACTTTAGAGAAGAGCCCACTTCACCCATCTTCCTCCAAACGCCTCCTCAGATGGAACTGGGATTTCTAGTCATTTCAGGTAATGCCTGTAGCAGCATGGCAGCTCACTCCAGCATGCAGGGCATTGTCCACTGGCTTCAGATCTAATTTCAGATAATCTTAGTCCACCAGGCAAAAAAATGCAGCCTGTGCCAATCAAGAAACACAGAGCGCACAGTAAGCACAGTTCAAAAGCTGCATTACCCTTATCTATTAGTAATGATCAATTAGCATGAAGGTCATTGGGCAGCCTGGAAATGAGTCAGATAAGAAGGGCAGAAGGAGGACTTGAATGGAAAGGAAATTTTTGATTCATATTCAGCGTTTAAAGTCATAACTCTGTAACGGTAGGGGCGGAGGGTAGCATTAAGTAGTCCTGCTGTCACACTGACTCAAATAGAGTGTAAATCATGTTGGGAGAGTGCTGTGGCTTTTTCCTGGTGTAAAAGCATTATCCTGTACCACAGAAGGTATTGCAAGTTGCAAGAAGTCCTCCTCACCCTCCAGCTCACCCTGAAAATCCCTGGCCAGTTTGACTCCCCTGCCATGGCACAGCACCACAGGGCTGGTGGCTGCCATCAGTGCCACCATAAGCTTAACTTTCTGGTCCCTGGCTTGCACCAAAATGAGTAGAATTGTCAGTGAAGGACGGTGTAGGACAGAGGTGGGGCCCTCACAGGTTTCCTGGGCATCATCCAAGCAGGAGGTACCATTCAACACAATGGCAATGGTTTTGGGGAAGAAGAAAGGATGACTTGTAACTAATTAACTTGTGAATTTTACAGAGATGATCTGAGTGTGCCATATTAAACAGTAATCAGCCTTTCCCAGTGTGTATGTGCACTCTGAGGAAAATAAAAAGGTGTTAAAAAACCTGCCTGGGGTTAGGTGTGCTCACCTGGTGTGCTGTGAGTCTTTCCACCCAGGCTTGTGCTGGAGCCTGGTTTCTGTCATGGGCTGTGACACTGTTCAGGCAGGGATAACAGGGCACAGAGCTGTGCTGGGCAGCATCATAATGCACCACCACAATGATGCCTCTGCCCTGTCTGCTACTGAGAACTAAGTGTGTTCAAATTGGTGAGGGTGAGGAGGTGTGTTGGTGTAACACACCTTTGAAGGAGAGGAGGTGTGAGGCCATACCTGGAGGGACAGCAAGGTCGTTCTCTGTGACTCCCATGGTGGCCATGAGAGCTGCCAGGAGAGCTGCCCTGGTCCCTCAGGAAGGGACCTGGCCCCATGCACAGGAGCCTCCTCCAGGCAAGGTAAAGGGGATCTTCATCATGAGATACCTCAAAGCTGTTCCTGTGAATAAGCACTGATATCTGAAGCAGCTTCTCTGGATTCAAACAGGCAAGTGAACTGTGGCACTTGCCACAAATTTCAGGCAGTATGACACAATCTTTCTTGTTTTCTCTGTTGCTGTGGGGCAGGTTGGTGGATGGGTGAAAATCAGTCTGCCACTTTCCAGTGTGAGGTTTATTTCTGCTCACTTCTCCCACGCATACGTACAGGTGCCTGCGTGCCAAGGCTTAGCAGAACGCTGCATCTCCTTGGGCACTGGGTGTGTGCAGGGACACATGGGTGCTGTGCTTCCAGCTTCTGTTCCTGAAATACCATATGTTCTGGCCCGTGAGCTTAAAATATCCCGGTGAAGTGATGTTTTAAAGCATGAGAGCACTACATGTAGGGTTTCTTCTGTTTTCTGGAGGTTAATTAACTCCCTTAAATAGAGAGATAGTAGTGAAAGAGGTGCTCCTGCTACCAAGGAACTGCACTGCCTGTTGAAGGTGATGAAACATAAGTACAAAAGAGAACAGGTAGGGGTAGGTTAAACCCAGTGTTCCTGCCTCTGACAGTTTACTTTGATGAATGCACTCATTCACTCAGCCTCACCATTTGGATCCTGCATAATCAGAGATAACAGGCGGATGGTTTGCATGAATAACTAAGTTTGTCATGTTTAATTTTCTTTAAAAAAAGAAACAGCAGTTGCTTTACCCTCATCCTTCAGGCCCAATACATATTTATAAATTGTCAGGAAATGAAAAGCCTTTTAACAGCACGCAACAAGCATGCAAAGCTACCAGGAGAAATAACTGGGAGAGCAGTGAGTATGAGGAGCAGTGCAGCCCACCTGCAGCTCCTGTGGGCTCACCTCATGTCACCTGGGAAGGTGGTGTGGGCAGAGGATGCTGAGCAGGCTGTCTGAATTGTTAGGAAGCATGGCACTGATACTTGTTTTGTGTTCTGTAGACAGTGTCTTCTGACAGCTTGACACTGTGCATCAAGAAGTATTGAAACTGAAAAACAGACCTGTATTTGGCAGTTAGCAAGCTGGCAATTCAGTGACTGACTGTATTGCTTAATATTTGATTGGGTACTTGCTTTATTGTGCTTATCCCATCACTGACAATGTCTTAAATCCTAGAGAAGGTACACCTGGAGTTTGCATGGAGTAAAATGATGGAGGAATGTCTTCTGCAGTGTGCTGCTCCCAGCAGCCACATTGTCCCCTCCAAAGCCAGTCCCAGCTGCCCTGGGAGCTGTGCATGGTGGAAATATGAAGGTGAAAGGACTGACTTACTGCTAAGATGGCTTTGATCCAGGACCAGCCCTTCCCAGCCTGTGCCAGGCATAGGTGTGGGCACTGTGGCTGCTGTTGAACACTGCTAATATTATAATTAAAAAAAATCTGGTCTCTTCACTGAACAAATGATTTCTGCAGAGAATAGTGTGATATATTAAAATGTCTGTGTAGAAAGCTCCCAAGGGAGAAATTCAGAAGAAGAAAGATTGGATCACTAAAACTGAGAGAGAAAGCAGGATTTGCTAATGTGATGCTGAAAGAAGAAGACCAAATCTAGTTAGAGGGTCTTCTAACCAGCATGGCTTTTTTCATAATCATCCCATCAAGATGATCTTTGCAATAGGGGACCTCTGACTTCAGTACCAATATATATGTCACCAGACACAAATCCCTCAAGAGCTAACTCAATGATATTTCAAGTAAAAACTACTAGGCAGAAGCACAATCTGATTATTGGCGTGTATGCAGCCTGGGAGGCACAGAAGATCTATGAATGCTGGAGCCAGGGAGAAGCACAGGCAGGATCACAGGGGGCCCCTGGCAGTGGTCCCGCTGGCCGCCCACCACTGCCCCTCCACAAGTTCCACTGATGGCACGTGGCATGTTACCACAGATCCCCAAAGGAAAGCATTCTTGAGCTGATTAGAGATCCCCCTGCTGGGTTTTAATTTGACTTTAGCATCATTTAAAATGATCTCAGAGTTGCTTTAAGTTACAATCAGTTTATCACTTCCTGCAAAGCCCCAGGTTGCTGGCAGGGTGGGTGCTGGGATTGCTCAACATCCTCAGGGAGCCAGAGTCCCTTTTGCCCCACCTGTGCAGGCTACAAAACCCCTGCAGACAGCTCAGTGGGGAAAGGCACTGCCAATGTGTCCTTGAGTGCGTATTGGATTCAATGGTAAAAATGATAAATCTTACCAAAAATGCCACTGAGGTGAAAAGTATGAAGTGTTTGCCACTAGTGGTTGTCTAGGGAATAGAGAATAATGAAACAGCAAATTCAAAACCACAAGGGCCTGTAAAATGTTGTTTCCCTGCTACAAATATATTACAGAAAAATCTTTAAAACATCACTTTTATAGCCCATGCTTCACCAGGCACTTATGCATGTGTTTGGCTTCCAGCATGTGAGCTGTTCTGTGGGTGCTATGGGAAGAGCGTGGGCTTAGAGCGCTGGCATGTGGTAATGTTTGGCTGGATCAGCCCATGGTGAGCGCTCCTGGGAATCTGGCAGAGGGTGGTTGTGTGGAACCTGATTCTCATTTACATCGAGGTGGCTGTACATGGCTCCCTGGGTGAGCAGGGCTCTTGCAGCGAGCGAAAGTGTGTGCAAACACTAAACCATGTAATTAATTTAAAATCCTCTCAAGTTAACCCCAAATACTCCCATATAGACGTTGTGGTGCTGGTAGACCACAGATGACACTCTAGTCCTTCCCTGCAAAGGTGCCAGCAGGCATCGCACAGCCAGGGTGGGGATTTCTCCTGTCACTGCCTTCCCGCCCTGGCCACAGCCCCGAACATCCCCCGAGGAGCCACGTCCCACCCCTCCTCTCTGAGCATCTCATCTGCTGTCTAGACTGGAGAGCCTGGTCTCAAACAGAGACGTTAACATTTCTGTTAATAGGGATCTCTATGTTGCTACATAGTCTGAATTGGCCTCTATTACTTATTAATGAAGATCCAAAAGTGCATGTACTTAAGACCTTGCTTAGCTAAGGGGAGTCTTCTAGGGCCAATTTGAGTCCTATTTAATGACTAATGGCTATTGAGACATAATGTCCACTAAGCAGATATCACATCCTATTTAGTATTTAATGTTTAAATATTTAATTAATTAAACACTGCCAAATATTTAATTAAATGCCATCAGAGCCATCCTGACACTTCCACTATGCATAATGCAAAGGAAATCGGGGCTTTCCTCAGCAGCCCCACAAATGATGTGGATTCAGCCTTACTCAGAAATAGCTGGGGCCTATGTAGCCCAAATACCTGCAAACATACACAATGCAGAGGGAGGGTTTTTAAAAACGTCTTTTCTATTTTTTTCCTTTTTTCTTTTTTTTCCCCAAATGAGCTGAACTAAATGCTTTGTTAGTAAATCAGGCTCTGAAGTGACATGTAGGCAGAGCGGTGGTACCGTGTGCCGCAGTGCAACAAGAATGCTATGCTTGTATATTGACTTTTAATTATTTAAAAGTAAATGATTGCTACTTAGCATGGCATACCTGCCAGCAGTTTACACTAGTTTTGCTTAAATATTTACTCTGCTATTCAATAAAAAATGAGTCTACTGAAACAAAAAATGGGAACATACCATATCACGTGACCTTCCTTCTACCTGTGGCATGCCAACTTCACAAAGATTTATTCACAAAGAGATGCTAGGTTTTGATGCTTTTCCTGGATTAAGCCAAAATATGGGTTTTAATTATCCAGTTTGACTTCGAAGTACAGCCAGGTCATAATTATCAGCTTTTGACATTTGGTTTCATATTTACTTATGGAAACTTGGCACTTAGAAATATAAGGATATTTAAATCCCAGTTTCAAAATCTGGACACCCAGCAGGTACAGAATCATTTTGGGTTGAAATGCTTATTTGAATATTTTATTGCCAAGCTCCATCCCCTGATGCATGCTGAAGCTGCTAGGTCATGTTTCCCACCCTGTGTGGGCATGTCTCACTTTCATATTCCCACATGGGATCTCTTGCTAACAAGGAATGTGGCTACCAGTTGGAGAAACCATTAAAGTCACATCATTTTTATGCTTGGATTCAAGCCATTTATTAATGAAATGAGGATACACATTTTGGGCTTTCTTTAGAGGATCTTATACAATCTTATTGGCTGCTCCAGACAAATTAACTGTAAAGAGCTGATGCTCCAGTTGCTCAAATTGGGTTTTACTTATATAAACAGGAAAAAAAATTGGACTCAGTGCTGTAAAAAGACTCTATTGTTAGGGGACCTTTATCTCTCAAGTTCAGTGATGCTTTGCTTTGTCCATTTGCATTTATTGAACAATCAGTTGCCTGAACAGCCATGAGTTTGCCTACATCTCTAGGCTGCTGGGATGTTTTGAATTTTCATGTTCTCCTGCCCACTCAAGCAATAACCTCAAACTACATTAACTCCTTTCACTTCTCTGCTCCTTACAGTCTTTTAAACGAAGTTATATTGCCACCCAAGGTATGGAGGGGGAGGTAAAACACCATTGTGCCCATGCTTTGCCCAAGAAATAAGTGCTAAAACTGAGCAGGATACAGGACTCATCCACCTCATTTAATGTAACAGGCACTTGACAGTCTTGTTTGATGTAGGTCGTATCTTTTAATTACCTTTTACTTCATTCTCATATATGCACATGTAACTTCCCCAGCTCATTTAAAGCGGGCAGTGATTTGTGTATGAGATGCAAAGGTGGCACAGAACTGGCTGCTCTGAGCAGAGGGGAGCGAGTGGAATGGTGGGATGCTTTGCTCCTTGGGCTTGGTCCTCCCTGCCGGGTGAGAAGGCAAGGTGTGCAGGTGAGGGAGAAGGCACCTGGTGAGAAAGCCAGGCTCTCAGAGGCGAACTTCCCTGGCAAAGCCGGGATCTGGGAGCGCTCTGCCAGCGCAGCGTGTGCCTGCTGCCCTCATCGCAGTTACCCGGGGACTCAGTCCCAGCTGCAGCCGAGGCCTTTCTGTGCTCATTCATTATTCAGCACGTCTTGACTGCTTAATTGAGGAGATGTGTAGCNGGGGGGGCGGGAATCAGTGTGGACGGCGATTCCACGTCTGCATTCTCAGTTTATAAAGAAAAACTCCTGCCATCTGCCATCAGCCCGCATGTCCCCAGTTACAGTCACCAGCCGCTGAATTTTGATGGTGCCCTGTCTGGGTTTGCGTTGCTGATTGTGCCTCGCAGCTGCAGCCAAAGCCAGCCCCGCTTGTCCCAGCCAGCGGCGGGGCTCTCCTGCCTCCCCGAGCCGTGTCACAGCCCCACCAAATCCGTGTCCCCGTGGCTGTGGCGCCTGAGGACACGGCTCCCAGAGGAGGGTGCTACTGCAGGGCTGGTTGGTCCCTGGATGCACCTCAAGGGAAACATCTTAATTTTGCTCCAGCAGGCAAATAAACGAGGAAAAGAGGCATCTCTTTTCGCCTGTGGCACACGGGGTGGGTGAGCGACCATGCAAGCCCCAGCGCTGCCATGCAGCACCGCACCACTGCCCCGAGTGCCTCCAGACTGACCCCTCCCGTTCTCTCCCCCCGCCAGGGTCTGTTCTCGGGAACCAAAAGTATTCCAGATACAATTTTCTTCTGTCGGGCGTTTAAAAGACCTCAATAATGAGAAGGTCCTTCTCGTACCGGCAGTCCCCAGCCGAGCGCGGCAGCGGCCAGGAGCATCCCGGGCCGGGTGGCAGAAGGGGCTGCAGAGGGGGCAGCGCTTCTTACGGCTCAGCCCCGGGTACCGCCTGGGGATGCTCCCCCGCTGCCTCGCGTATCGCCTGGGGATGTTCCCGCACCGTCGCAGGTACCGTCTGGGGATGCTCCCGCCTGGAGGTGTTCCCGCACCTCCCCAGGTACCGCCCGGGGATGCTCCCCCGCCGCCCCAGGTGCCGTCTGGGGTTGCTGCCGCACCACCCAGCCCTGCCCGGGGGCCCCGCCGGTCCCGCTTCTCCGTGACACCCACCGAGGGGCGG
>WBMV01008221.1:1390036-1415686 GCA_013396655.1 Campylorhamphus procurvoides | reverse complement strand
TCCAAAGGGTCTGCTGCCACCTCGTGGGCCGCGCCGAGCCCGCCGAGCCCCGCATCCTCCCCGCGGCACCCGCATCTTCCCCGCGGTACCCGCATCCTCCCCGCGGTACCCGCATCTTCCCGCCGCGCCCGCCCCGCATCTGCCCCGCGGTACCCGCATCCTCCCGCCCGCACCCTCACCGCTCCGTCCCCACCACCCCAAAATAACGAGGTTCTTGTGCAGGAAATTGCTGGCGGGGCTGTCCGGCCCACAGAGCTTCATCCGGTGCCTCCGCACCGACACCCGGGAACTCTCAGTTTCTTACGGAGTTTGCTCTCCACGTGAATAAAGTTTGGCGTGGAAGCAACTCGCTGAGACACAACCACTGTGTCCCATAAAACAGCTGGTGCAGCTGTGGGTTAGGCTTCTCCCCATTACAGTGACTAAACTAAACCACTATGTCCAGTGTTAAAATACAAAGCTCAAAACCACTCGGTTCATTTGGGGTTCATCTTTTTTTTTTCCTCCCAGGTATGTGAAACACTACAGAAAACACAATATTTTTTAGACATATGTGTTTATGGTCAGCGATTTGATGCTTGCATGAGGTCTTGAATAAATGTGTAGATGGAAAAGGCCATTTTTTGTCCTCCATGGTCTCAAAATGTATATTACATTTCATTGTTTCATGTAAGATTTTATCAGGCATGTTGTTTTCACTGCATATCCTGACTTAATGCAATGTGGCCTACAAAAATTAGTCATAACACAGTACATCAGCCAGGAAGAGACAAACATTTCCATAAACTGCATGTTCCATCAGTGTGTCAGTGCAACCTATAGGCAGATGGTTTTGTCCAAATTCAGTGGAATCACATGTTTTCCAGATGGCTCCATGTTCACAAATAATGTATTCCCATACAACTCTGACCCGGACATGGGTCAGACTCAGTCTTGAAGCAAAGGTATATTAGAAACAAATGTGCCTCTCTTTCTCCCTGCGCCATTTCTGGGTGAGCACACTACAAATTTTTTGAGATAAATGTCCTTAATCCTAACAATAGGCTTTAGAGTAGTTGTAGATTCACTGGCTTCCATGCTGATTTGTTGGTTAGTGGCTCCTGTGATTGTGGCCAGCCCTGATCACACTGGGCACCCACGTGTGGAAGGGGCCTTGCTCCCCCTGGGCTGCCACAGCCCCAGGTGGCCCCTGGAGCTCCAAGGGCAGGGTGAGTGCTTGGTGGGATCTCAGCCAACATCCTGTCCCTGTGAAGCATGTCCAGCCACAGGTTCCTCTGCACTGGGGCAATGCTTTCCATGCACGGTGCTCATCTCCTGGTAGGCATCTCTGGGCACTCACCCACTCTCCAGCTTTGTCCCCCCATTTCAGAGGCAAAAAAAGAGCTGGTGAGCTGCCCTGGTCATCAGTCAGCCCTGCGTACACCATTTCCCAAGAAAGCTGGGCTGGTGCCCCAGCAGGGCCAGCAGGATGTCCAGGCAATGCTGGGAGGGAACATGGGAGCTGGTAGCTGTGTCCCCCTGTGCCCAGAGCCCCGTGCTGTGTCCTGCGGGTCAGCTCCGCTCCTCACCGCGGAAATGATTGTCAGTTGATCCTTCACTACTTCAGTGATGCTGATCAGCTTTTGAACTGCTGCAAATGAGGCCAATCAGCATTACTTTCGTTTCATTACTTCAAGAGCTTACTCATAAATTTCCTCTTATCCTGCTTCCCCTTTGGTCTGGAATTAGCCACAGCACTTGCTACGAGCTGCTGTACCCAGTTCTCCTCCACTGGAGCCGTTTGATCTTTCCTAGGTTTAGTAATCAACTGGCAAACACGCCTTATCTTGTTTGACTTAAAGCAATACACCTTCTTGCCCATTTTTCTGCACGTTGCATGTGTGGTGCTGCTGGGGAAGCAGGGAACTGGCTGCAGCACTTAACTGACCTCAGTATAACACGGGAGAGAATGAACTGGCACCGAGTCCATTAAATAATTGACAACATCTTTCATTTAGCTGTGTGAATTTTATTACTTGGATGTTAAAAACAGGGAGGATGGATTTCATTGTAGATGAAAGGGTGGTTCCTCCCGTTACTACCAAGCAGCCCACAGCCCAGTGTGCAGTGGGAATGCATTTGACAGAAACACACTTCTGGGGTGAAAGCCATCACGTTCCTGAAAAGGTACAACTGGCATGTAAAATTTTCACACCATTTCGTTGGTGTTGGGGTAAGTTGAAAGAGGTGATGGATGGATCCAACCATGCTCCTGACCAAAGTGTCCCTTACTTGCATGGTTGGTTCAGGGAGCTGCAAAAGCTGTCCCAGCCTACAGCAGATAATTAAAACCAGTGTGGGTGTAAAATAGTTGTAACAAATGCAAAGCCCTTCAAATGTGTTTCCTTGTCAGGAGAGAGCAGAAAAGGGTCATTTTCAGAGGTATTTTTCCTCAACTTTCTTGGTATGCAAAGTAACACAGCCTGCTTTCCACAGAGAGTGAGGAGCAACTGTATTTCTTTTTAACAATTAATTTTTCATAAAATGCAAGTGAAAAAATTATTTGCTTTCATGATGTTAGAATCTCTTCTAAAGGCTGATGAATAAAGTGAATATTGAAACTGCTGAGACATGTAAAAGGCAGCAGGGCAGACTGTCTGTGCAGCTGGTGCTGAGCCTGAGCCTCCTCAGCTGCTGTGGGCAAGAGGGTGAGGGAGCCCTTGGGAAGCAACCCACTCCCTCCAACCTGCATTCACCTGCTCTATTGTGGATGGACCATTTCCTGATGAACCCCAAATGGTTCCACCTGTCATAAATTACAGGTTTTTTTTCTGGGGATGCTGAAATTCATGGCACCTGGAGGGCACCAAAGGCATAAAAGAGCCCTGTGCTCTTATGAGCCCTTTTGAGACTTGAGCTCTTGCCCTGTGTCTCTTTGTTTTGCAGTCCTGGCCTTGGAGTAGACCCAAGGCAAATAATTATTGCTTCATGCTGTGCTGCTGGCTGGAGAGGTAAGATGTGACCTCATCTTCCCTCTGTGTGGATCTTCAGGCCTGCAGGGATCCTCTGGGGCACCAAAGCAGCAAGCAGGAGCCTGGTGCTTATCTGCATGTGAGGGCTGGCTCTGGTGGTATGTTGCAATGGCTGGGAAGTTTCCCATCTTTCTGCCTTTGTAGTGTGATGATTTTTACAAAAAAAAAATCCCTTTTCAGAGGGATATGATGTGTGGTGTTGGAGCACAACCTGCGGGCTCTGGCCATGCTGTTAACCGTGTGCTTGAGGAAAGCACATTCTGGTGACTCCCGTTTATCATATATAAAATGGGGATAATAATAACCTATGTCACAGGGGTGTTGCGAGACTTAATTAATTAGTATTTGCAAAGAGCTTTCAGATAATTGGATTAGAGGTGCTATATTAACACAAACTGTTATTGTTATTATTTATTTATTATGTACTTGTAGTGTTCATCTGTGCAGGATGTTTTTGCTGAACTCGCTTGCAGATGTAAACAGAGGAGATTGCATTGAGTTAAAGGGAGCAAAAAAAGCAAATTTCTATTCTAGCTCTTGCTTGTGACCTCCTGAAGGCTGACCCACACTGGAGGCTGAGCAGCAGTTCCAGGGAAGTTTTGAGTGGTGCCTCCTGCACTGGGAGTATCTTCACATTTCTGGAAGACGCCCAGAAAATGAGTGGGGAGAAGTTCCATAGTCTGTGAGGCTGTTGTACAACATGCTACAGGTTTAGCTTTCCTTCCTGAGTGCCTTTCAGCCCCTGTGTGAGGCACAGGGAGTGGGAGGATGTGGAAGGAGAATCATGCAGGGTACCAAGACATGTCTCTATCCCTGTGTGAGATTCACAGCCCAGCAGCAGCAGGGCATGGGAAGTGTGGCACTGCAGTGTATGCAAGTGATTGAGGTTGGGTATCTTGGATTCATTTTTTATTTTGGGGTACATTTTCTGGGCTCATCTGAAATGGAAAGACATGAGAATAACAGAAATGGTCAGAAGGAGCAGCACTGTGGGGATCTGGTATTAATGAGAATGGTTCCTGCCATACTGGGTCATGGCACAACATGCACCAAATATGCACTTGTTTCCACAAAATGAAATTATTGGAGAATATGCAAAATAAGCTTCCTAAAGCTGCAAATGCTTTTCCATCTGATTCCAGCTTCTCTAGGTAATTCACCCCTGAGGTGAATACTTGGGTCAGAGTTAAATACAGCTGCTTTGGGATTTTGTGGGTATGAAAACAGACTAATTTGGTGCATAAGTCATTTTTAGTGCACTAATTTCCTGTTTTACATGCAGAAATGGTCCATAAATGGCACAAAAGTCTTGAGGAAACTAAGCCTAAAGCATCTTGCTCAGATAGACTGAATGCTGGAGTCTTCCTTAAGAGCATATTATGTGAAAACTCTTGGTGCTTTGCTGGAGACCAGCAAATCTTCATCAGTTTATAGCTCTGCATAGGTTATTAGTTGTCTCAGGCTTGCATAGATCTGTTTTCCTTCATTAATACTAGGCTTTTGGCCTTTGAATTTTTCTCATTTTTGAGGAGCTCCAAGTCCATAGCTGAAGATCTAAAGTCTTTCTTCATTAGAAAGAACAACAACAAATACAGTGTTCAAATGAGATATTTAGGGAACGGAGCAGAAGCTGCTGTATCTGGTGGCTCTGGGGTGGCTCTTCTACAGAGTCCCAGGTGCTGCTGCTGCGGCATCTCCCCCTGGGTCCAGAGGCTGGGTGCTTGGCACTGCAGGACAGCAAGATGCTGCCCTGCAGTGCACCCAAGCTCCAGGCCTTGCATAGAAATGCACCAGTCTAGGTTCAAACCTATTGAATTGTGTTAAAATGAGGGCTCAGTCTCACCTTCCACACCTTTGGCTCAAGATTCACATTAACTGTGGACCCTTCTTGCCTTGAAGAAAAACCCAGGAGGAAGGGACTGTCCTGGGGGGAAGGTACTGAAGTCTGGAAAACTTGTGAAGATTCTGAAGTGCAGTACCAAGCCTGTATGAAAAATTTAGGGATAAAGTTTGTTTCTCTTTGCTGGTGACTCACAGGCAGAGGCTGGGGGTAGGATTTCACAAGGCGAGAGAAGCAGCTTCCTTGGACAGGTGTTGGCTCACCTTTTGGGCTGCACTTCTCACCTTCCACATTCTGCCTGTGCATCACTCTGTGCTTCCCCCAGCCTGTGGCTTGAGCTTTCAGCCACATTTTCCAGCAGTCCATGACACTGACTGGGACATGAAGTAGCTGTGTAGATGGATCCTGAAAGGCAGCAGTCCCAGCAAGGTGCAGGTGTGGAGAGCTCAGGGGCTGGCTCCAGCACCAGGAGGGTGGAGTGGCAGTGAGTCCACAGCAGGCTCAGCTTGCCCAATTTATGGCCATTTACATGTGAAATTGCGCTGATCTAATTTGCATATGCAGTCATAGTAATCGCGGGCCAATTAAATTTGTAGTTCACAAAATCTGGTCCTGAAACCTTTACAATTCTTACAAACACACTAATCTGAGTGTATATATCACTTCATCAAATTCATGAAACCATAAATTGTTCCTGTCTGGCATCACCAGCTGCATGTGGGAGTCGCTGGGGCTGGGCTGAAGGAGCCATTGGCCCCATGCAGCGGCTGGGGAAGATATTTTTAATGAGCTCTTCCCTATTCAAGGATTGAATCAGAGCTGTTAGGATGTCAGTGTAAGATTCATTGCAATATCTATGGGAGATTTATCTTTATTCTTCCTTTTTTTTCTTAAATGTAGTTGTCCTGGAGGAGTTGTTATAATGTCAATAAATGTGTCATCTACATTTGTTAGTGCAAATGCAGTTATAAAATGTCAGAGATTTGTCTCAAGTTTTCTATTTCTACCTTACTACTGAAGAACAGAACTGGCTTCAAAATGGGCAGTGTGATGGGCTCATGGCTAGGTGGGGAGAGTGAGCCTCTGGCCACCCCAGCCCTGGAGATCCTGCTTCCCTGCTGAGGCTTGGGTTGTGGGGTGTTTTGGGTCTCCAGCCCCAGGATGGGGACAGCGAGGGATTGTGGAGGTCTTTTCCATGAGCAAGTGGAGCTGAGTGCTGCACTGGTACCCAGCCTGGCATGGCACCATCCCACTACTGCTCCCAGGAGCTGCCTCCTCCCCAGCTGGAAACATCTCTAAGTACCCAGAGAGCTACTGACCCTTATAAGAGCAGATTTAAAAAATTTAGTCTGTCTACACAGCTTTAATCATCCTCTTCCTGACCCAGTGAGGCACATGCTCAATACCTTCTCCAGCCTTCCCAGAGGACACCTACTGTGTCTCCACTTACCCCTCTATGCAGTTCAACTTCTCAGCACATCCTGCTCATTTAGCAGGGCATCTCTGAATAGTTGGTGTTGGAGCAAGGCTTTATCATAGCCAGATGCTGTTGATGACTTGAGGTTTGGCTTTTGTTCAGTGAGAAGAGCTCTAGCTATTGAAGCACTAAGTCTGGGGCTGGCTAATGCAGAGCCAGATGGTTTCGTTCCAAATGTTTAAATTCTATAAATCTTTAATCTATAAATTCTGTTGTCACTATGAAAATGATAGGTTAAATTTTGCAATCCTTGTAGATAGTTACCCTCTGAGTAGATATCATCAAAGATTAAAAAGTCATTATTTCTTGGCTTTTTATATATTTTTTTCCTTCTTTGTAATTTTTGTGTAAGTTCCTACAGGGGAAAAAAATTATTCGAAGCTCTGAGTTTGAAGAACATCAGAAATCAGCTTCTCTGAACTGAATTTGAAAGATTTTTTTTTTTCAATGCACTGCTCCTCTTTGGTCTAGCTGCAATGTTGAAGGCCTTGGTGTATTTGTGGGGTTTTTTTTCTATTTATATTCCAGCCAGATACAAATTTTATTCTCTCAGATATTTTACACGTTTTGCAGAAAAGCTGTTACTTCATTTTTACCCTTGTTTTTCTGGTTTTAGGCCTGTAAGGAGCACTATTTTTCTTCCCTCTTAAATCTTGGAAGGCTCTGGTGTTGCTTGTTGCCTGTGGCTGAGGTTGAAGGGCACCATGCTATGTCTGTCTGTCACCAACATAAGTTTTGCAGAATAATGTGGCTTAAAAACCTTGGAGAAGTCATGTTTCTTCTCACTCGCTGTGTTGAGAGGTGGGAGGCATGGCTATTCATGGGGGTGTGATGGTCTATGTGCCCTGCTGAAGGTCTGAGCTGCAAAGTGCTGATGTCAGGATGTGCAGTGTGGAAATAGGGGCTTGTGGCTTTCCCTGCCAGTGCTGCACTGCCCTGCCTGCTTGGTTTTCCCTGGTTCATGTCAGTAAATGCCTGGTGCCTTGACCCAGTGGGATAGTCCCTTCTGCATGGCGTGGTCCCACCATGTAGCAGGTTATATCATAGGATGAGGGAAGGCTTCTCTGGCTGAAGAACACAACTGAGAGCCAGCAAATCTGAGGCTTTTAAAAGCAATTCCATAGTCTTGCAACAAATTTTATACCTGATCAGTTATGGATCTGGGACATGGAACAAAAGCAATTCCATAGTCTTGCAACAAACTTTATACCTGATCAGTTATGGATTTGGGGGATGGAACACAACTTCTTGAAATGAGAAATGGGGGAGCTGGGAGAAGGTGGACTCGCACACCTGACCTAGAGGCTTAGTCCAGGGAAGAGAGACGTTTAGCCTGCTCCGGTCTGAATCTCCCAGTGTCTGACCACATTTCTGTGTGTACCTGAACTATCTCTGCTCAGTAATTGCTGCAGATAGTGTGAGGCTGATCAGCTCCTCAGGGATCTAACACTGGGCTCCAAAACGTGGGAGTGAAACAGTACAGACTGCTTTAAGCCTGAGAACTTACCTGCAGTCACAAAACCAGTCTGGGCTCACAAGTGGTTGCCTTGCTGCAGCCAGGGATGTGCCCATCCCTCCCAAGTGTGCTGCCAGGGCAGAGCCCAGCCCTGCTCCTTGCCCACGCTACCCAGGTGGTGCCATGCAGGGATAGGAAAACTTGCCCAATTTAACCACCCCCCCAGGCAACAGCTTGCAATGAGCTCTGGGTGCTGGCGTTTTGCTCCAGCATAACTTTAAAATTGTTGGGGACAAAGCTTTCAATGTATTTGCCTGAGTTTATGCAAATGTATTAAAATGAATGCAAATTGCAATCTATTGATTTTTTTAAAATGATATTGGCAGGCATGAATGAGGCAGAAACACACCGCACTGATTTTTCACTATCTTGCATCTTTTCAAGCACTTTTCTCTTGTGCACAGTGAACAGAAGTGTCTGAAACTCTGTTTTATGCTCACTTCATAAAGGCCAGAAAGCTGAACACACAGTGGAGAGAAACAGAGCCCAGAACCATTAACCATTTTGAAGCTGAAGAGGATTACTGTCACCAGATCTGTGTATTGGTGAACAGAAAACACATGTGGAGGGGAGCAATTTGTGCTCAGTGTGTGACAGAATCAGAAGAGCAGTAACTTGTGTATGCTGGCAAGTGCAAGCTTGGGAAAAATCCCAGGAGGGGAAAGAGGTTGGGGGAGGCTCCAGCAGAGGTTCATGGAAAGCCAGTTCCTAGGGCAGCCCTTGGGGTGGGCGGATGTGAGGAGAACTGTATGTTGGGAACCCCAGCAGTGTGTTGCAGTGAAGGGCCCTGCTGCAGAGAGGAGGCACTGAGTGATGGCAGCCTGCCTGCCTCGGGGCCAGGGCATGAACCTCTGACTGATATGCCCAAAACCAGGACTGGGCATCTGAACCTGACTGGTGGTGCTGGAGGAGCCCTGGGGTGCAGGATCTGGGCTCCCGAAAGCTCTGCTCCCCCATGGCTTGTGCAGCAGGAGAGACGTGGCCCTGGCCCCCAGCTGCAGCTTGTACTGAATGACTTAGTGTTTTATTTTTGAATTCCTTTTTAGTTTATAATAACTGGCCTGAACCCTTGAGTTCTGCATCTCCTATCCATATTGTTTTTTGAAGTCTTTGTTACAGAGCAAGAGTGTCTATCAATACCACATGGTTTTTATTTACGTGAGTTTGCTAAAGGATACACAAAAAAGGTGACTCTTGATCTGGTGTTCAGGACAGGCAGGTTGGGAGGGCGCTGGTGTGGGAGTGATTGCTGCCATGACTTAGCTGTGTGCTGAAGGACATCAGCCCTGTGCTCTGCTCGTGGGATAGTACATAGGGACAAGCTTAAAGCTTTTTGTAATTTAATTTCAGTTTCTTTGTTTGTTTGAAAAACCCTCCAGTGTTTTCTTTCTAAGGTGGTTGGTTTGAAGCTGAGGGCTGGAAGGCTTGGGGAGATACAGAGCAACACAGCCTCTTGTGAGGGTCCTCTTGGCAGCTACAGTGAGAGAGCCCAGGCAAATCTGGGGGGTCACTGGCAGAGGCTGTAGCACAAAATACACACAAGTGGAGTGACCTGGGGGCTAATGCTGCATGCAGAGGCTCAGCTCAGCATCAGAGGGAATGAGCTCTTTGTGACCTTCCTGTTGTTGCATGGTGCCTCTCACCTTGATACCTGTTCCTTTCCTGCTTCCACCAGGTGTGGCTGGGGACTGATGCCAGGTGGTGGCTGCTTGGGGACCTGTGCAAAGGTTGCAATTTCAATGCATTCCTGAAAATGTAGATAAATATCTCCAATTGCAACTTGAATTTGTCATGGCAGATGTGGGTGTTTTTTGATTTTGGGGTTTTTTTCTTTTCTTTTTGGAAGTCCTCAGAGCAGCCTTGCAGAGGGAATGGGTACAGAAGTCAAACCTCTTTCATCAGGATAATTACCTTTCAACATCTGGGCACTACAGGAGAGGGAGGCTTGTCCTGTTTCCAGCCTGCACAGGCTCCTGGCCAGGAGTGTTTGTCATCATTAAACTTTTGTGACAAGCTGAACTCAAACACTGGAGGAGGGAAAAAGCATGGGAGGCGTGTTTGGTGTCCTCAGTGTTATACATAACTGCTGGACATGGTGGAAGTAACATGATGAAGAAGAATTGATGACCTCTATCAGAAACACTAATAGAACATTTCTGTTGGAAGGGAATTACATGCTCATGTTTGTATGGCTTTTCATAGGAAAATATTTCATATTAAATGGCTACAGTGGAAATCTTAGGATAGAAAATGGCTTCTTATGTCTGGTTCTATATAGAAACCAACGAGGTAGAGCAAATTTGTTGCTAACCTGCAGCTTATATAGTATCGCTTTATTGGGGCGTCTAGTTAAATCCTAAGACCACTGTTATATACCCATTTATGGAGCAAACACCCAATGCTCTTCTACTGTTTTAATATACTATTTGCTTAATGGACCATTGACATAATCATTTGATATAGATTCCAGTCATACCACGTTACCAAGCCATGATGTACTGATATAGCCACATATTAATGGTGGAGGGCAAGCATTTTTTATTATTATCCATTAGGACCAATTAGTTTCTGGCTATCTTAGAGACACAGTTCTCTAGGTGTTGGTCTTTATAGACCTGATTTTAAGAAGCCTCAGTATTCTTAGCTTCCACTGAAGTGGACTGTGTTTCCTGAGGGATCCGTATTTCAGGGTTACTCGAGGACCTCTGTCAAATACAACCTGTGAGCACTTCACTGTGATTGTATGTTTCCACTTGCAGCTGGAGATCTTTAAGTTTGATTACTGTTAACTGTTTTCTTCCATTTTTATCCAAAGGATAATCAAATAAGACTTTTCTTTCCCTTTTTCGCTTTCTACATGATCAATCAGAAGATACCTATAAGGTTAGAAGGGACTGCTTTTGTCAGGAAAGCATGCACTGCTACAGGCTGTGGGAAAAGTGGCTGGAAAGCTGCCTGTGGAAAAGGACCTGGGGCTGCTGCTTGGCACCAGCTGAACATGAGCCAGTGTGTGTGCCCGGGCCAATGGCATCCTGGCTTGTATCAGCAATGGTGTGGCCAGCAGGACCAGGGCAGGGAGTACAAGCCTTATGAGGAGCAGCTGAGGGAGCTGGGAGGGCTCAGACTGGAGTAAAGGAGGCTCAGGAGAGACTTTATCATTCTCTGCCTGAAAATAGGTTGTAGGCAGATGGGGGTCACCCTCTTCCCAAGTAAAAAGCAAAAGAACAAGAGGAAATGGCCTCAAGTTGCACCAGGGTAGGTTGAGTTGGGATACAAGGAAAGATTTCTTCACTGAAATGGTGCTCAGGCATCAGACCAGTCTGCCCAGGGAAGGATTTAAATACCTGTAGATGTGGGACGTAGGGATGTAGTTTAGTGGTGGACCTGCTGGATTAATGGTTGGACTTAATGTTAAATGTCCTTTCTAACCCCAATAATTGTATGACACTGTGATTGGTATAGATATATTTAGTTGCTCACAAACAGGATTATTGTGCTTCAGTTACAATAGTGTAGAGCTGTACAGCAGAAAATATGATCTCTTCGCTTCTGTCTTTCACCCCCCTCATGCTCAGATTATTAATAACAATATGAAAATACGAGGGACCAGCATGCAGATTCTGCTCTTTGTGGGGTGCCTGCAAAATTAAGTGATCATTATAAATAGGAGACAAAATTGGCATTTTATCTGTCTCATACACTGTAATTAAGTAGCTGATTTCTTCCTGATGTAGCAGCAGTAGTGGCTATGGAAAGAAGGAGAAAGGGTAATAGTCTTTCCAATCAGTTCTGGGAGGCTGCTTTACACAGGAAAATAAAGATATAAAGTGTAGAAAGTGTAGGTGACAAGGGAACAGAAGAGTCAGTGATAAGGACTAAAATAAGAGTTTTGATTTGCAGACAGATTGAAAGGGATGTTGAAATGTTGGAAGAAAAAAGGGTGGGACAGTCTGGATACCTGGAGCAGGGAGGACAGTGCCTGAGGGCACAAGCAAGGAACTGGGATGCATGAGGAGTTCAGCCAGCTGTTTTGGAGTAGGTATTTTTAACATTCTGGACTGATTTTAACATTAAAATTCAGGTGCAAAATTAAAGGAACACAGTGCTTGGAGAAAAACAGGCACATTTTTGTGCTGGTTGCTGAACAGTTACCAGAGAAGCCAGCACCCTGCCCATCCCACCTGCTCTGATGGTGATGCTTCCAGGGAGCACACAGGTTACTGCAACCCCATGCTTAGCCTGAGTGATGAGAGGCACCTCCTGTGACTGTTTTCTGCTGAGTGAAGGCTGTTCCTTATGTTCTCTGACACAATTCTGGCTGTTTTCCCTAGGGTATAATGGGGACTTGTAGGAGCATCTTTAGAAGAGGCTCTGCCAAGCGTGTTAAATTGTGTATTTGGGTAATGTCATGTGTAGATGTACATGTTTCATACTTGCTGATTCAGGGAGTGCTATTCATGCTGTGCACTGGATAATGTAAAATCCTATAGAAAGTGTAATATGGGAGAATATAATTAAAACTATATGATGTGGCTGTACCAAGGAACTTAACAGAGATCTTGAAGGAAACCATTTTTTGCCAGTTTTTAACTTTTCATACTTGCTTTCTTTTTTTGTAGAACTACCATTTTCTTAATGTTGGCATTTGTAAATAACTTTCTAAGCTTCTTAGATGGGGGGAAATTTCCCCTCCCTTCCCAAGTTTTTCTACACACATAATGTTGGAGGAAAATGTGCCAAGCAGGGTCTGACATCCTGAGAGAGGTGAGGCTGCTACAGCTCCATGCTCCCAGGTCCAACCAGCAGAGAGGCTGGAGATGTGTTGCCACTGGGCACATACATACACCACGTGAATATATATATATATATACACATAGCTGGTGACAAACACCAGCAAGTACAGAGTGCTTGCAAAAATTCAGGAATCACCAAGAGCAGCTTCATCCTGCTCTCCTCTCTGGCTAGGCAGCATGGATGTCTGCTAGCGAGAATGTGTGTGTGTAAATATATATATAACATATATATAAAAATATATACACAGAAAGTGCAACCCTACAGCAGCTCAGCTCAGACACATGACCTGCCCATCAGCTCCCTCCCCTGGGAGCCCTCAGTTTGGGTTCCTGCCATCCTGCCCCTGTGCCCCTCTGGGCTTGAAATGGGCTGATGGCCCTGAGGAACTGCTGCTGCTGCAGGGGGAGGCTTGGCACCCTTGCTGCCTAACAGAGAACACACCGAGGACTGCCCATGGCTCTGGTGCTCCACTCATGGGGGTGGCTGGGGCTGCCAGTGCTGCCCCTCCCCAGAGGTTCCCCCTTTCACACCCTGGAGTGTCTGGCATCTCCTCTCTTCTCCCTGAAGTGGATCTCACTTGGACACTTCACTCACTGAGTCCTCCTGGACCTGCTGTGGGATGGAGCAAAGACAATCTGAGGCCTTCTCCAAAAAATCCCTGCAGAGGCAGGGGGAGGAATATGGATGTGCAGGAATTATCCCACTCGAACTTGGACAACTGGCAGCCATATGTGTAAGCAAACAAAGTTTTACTGCTTCTCTAAAAGAGATGGTTTTAAAAGCTTTATATTCTTGCCAGTTGGCTAAGAAGCGAGCAAGGAACAATAGATTCAAGCTGAAATAATTTGCATTTATGATGAAGACAAGGAATATCTACCTTGCATTTTCCTAAAAAAGAAAAATTAAACCCCATTTTTAATTAACTGATAAACTATTAATCAAATTTTTGCAATGTTAGGTGACACATTATTCATTTAGATAGAATGACTGTGAACTTAAACTAATCAAATCTGATTTGCCCACATATGCTTGATTGAAATACATTTTAACTAGCATATACAAAGAGAAAATCTTGGATTTCTTACCTAATCTTCAGAGTATACTGCTGAGTTAATAAGGGCAGTTTTTTTTAAATGAGACCACCATTTCTTAATCTGCATATCAAAATCAAGAGCAACTTAATTGCAAAACACATATTCCTGAAATCTAATCATTATACTGCTTTAGGGTATTTTATTGAAGCATGTTAAATTATGGACAGAATATTAATGACGAAGCTAATCAAACCCAATTAGTCACTTCTAACAATAGTCACATAAATATACAAGTCAGGTACTAAAGTACTGTAGGTATGGTTTTAAGTTTTTTTAATATAAAATTTATGTGGTATATATGAATTATATACTTGTTATTTTTAATCTAAAAATCTAGGACAAGTCATTTCAAAGAAAATGTGATATGCCAGAAGACAATGGGACTTGTCCCTTACCATTAGAACTGACAGTCCTGATTTTTGAATATATAAATGTCGCTCTGCCATGAGGCTGATGGGCACACAGTTAATAGGACAGAAGGGTGGATCTGCCGGGGCTGCCAAACGTGGCAAGTCGGACGTGCACGTGCAGTTTTCTCTCTGCTTGTGTCGTGATCACCCTGACTGCACAAACTAGTCATCTGTGTGTACAGTCTAGTCTCAGGCTGCATGGTACGAGATTTGCATATGCTGCTATAATAACTGTAGTATACAATAATTACACAAGTATTGTGTCTGCATTGAAAATCAGCATCTTCCTTTAAGCTCGGATAGAGCATCTTGTAGAGATTTAAGCATAGTGCTTATCTTTATGCTGATTCGTTTGTGTGTACTTTGAAATTGATATTTTGGGTGGCTTTCAGTTTGTTTCAACTTCCTACTTGATAATTACGAGAGGGCAGCTGTCATCTTACTTTGGGTCTATCTACTCCATCAGAAAATCCACACAATGCAGGGGTCACAGATGACCTTCTACTGATGTATCTTTTGAAAGATGATGTGTTTTGAAAATCCTTTTAAACTGCAACTCTTACAGCTTCCATAATTATTCAGGTCACATAAAAGAATGACTTAGCATATTTATAACCCCTCTTTGCACTTTCAGATTTAAGGACATGTATTTTCTAATTTGTAATCATCTAATTTTAAAAAGGGGTATCCATAAATAATGGGTATGGTTTTAGTGCCAGACAGGGAAGCCCTGACAGGATTCGTGATGGTGCCAGTGGCTGTGCAGTGTCAGGGAACAGAGCAGGATTTTCCTCCTACAAGCCATGAGTCCTGGTGGTTCAGTCACTTCACTTCTGCTTGGCCCCAGGTGTGAGGGCTAGCCAGGGTGCTGGGGAAAAAAGGGACTGGGAAGCCTCCCCTGCTAGATTTCATGGAAAATGGGTCTCTGGTGAGGAGCAAGGAGAGCAGCTGTCACAGGCAGCCAGGCAGGAAGGGGAGAGCATGGCTTTCGTAGGGAGGTGTTGGGCACAGCTCTAGGGGCTGGAGCCACAAACAGGCACCAGCAAGGGCTGATACGGATTTGTATAATCATCACACGGCTCTGTGGTTGGGAGCAGGTTGTTGTGTGAGGGGCCACCTGGCAAACATCTGTCTGGGAGCAGGTTTGTGGCTGCCAGAGGGGTGACTGAGGCGCAGCTCCTGGAGGGTGCTACCTGTGCCACCGAGGGTGAAACTTGCTTTTCCACGCTGATTTCTTCTTTAATAACAAGATCACACACAGGTGCTTATGCTAGAAACCAGCCAAAGCACACTGGCCGCTGTGTCCAGAAAATAGCTCTGTATCAGAGGTCTGGGCAGTCCCTCCAGAGATGCTGCTGTGGGGAGCAGCCCCTGTCCATTGCTGACTGTGTTGGCAGCAATCAACAGCAAGCCCTTGCAAACAGTCTGTAATAACACTGGATCTGCAAAGGGTTTTCTCAAATCAGCGTAAGATTAGTTGAAATCCACTTCTATGAAAAGGTAATACTTCAGTGAAATAAAAGCTGCTGTTGAAAGCAGCACTAGAGCTTTAGATTTAGACAAGATTTACGTTTCTACCTGCTATGCAATTCCAAATTGGTTTGTCATAAATAGTGCTCATGTCCACAAGAACAGGTTGAGGGACCAAGGGCTATCTGAGCTGATACATGCTTATGTGCTTTTTTATGTGAGTATATCGCTTTTTCCAAAAGGAATCAAAAGCTTCTGGCAAGTTTGAAAAGGGAGATGACTGATACTGTATTGTAAGTAGGGAAATTAAGACTTCCTCTACTCCTTCATAAATTCTTCTGGAAAGCTGCCTATGCTCTAAGGGCCGCAGGCTGCTTTATTCTATCTTTCATTATAAAAAGAAGATTGAGAAGTGACTCAATTATAATGTATAAGCACCTTCATGGGAAGAAAAATACAGGGTATCAGGGAGCTTTTTCAGCTAGCAGGGAAATGTGTCAGAAGAACCAATGTCTGAAGTTGAAATAGGAAATCAAGCTGCTGTTTCAAAGTACCCACCAGAACTATCTGCTGGGATTCATGATGGGTTCTGTGGGTCTTGGTGTCTTCAGACCCTTCCAAAGTGCCTCTGAACAACATTATTTAACTATTATTAATCAAAGTCTAAGTATTAAATTGAATGCAAGGGTATTTTCATTGTCCAGAAGCTTTTGCTATGTGAGTTAGGATAGCTGACCTAATATTCCTTTCTTGCCTTGACATCTCCAGTCCTATGCATTATACTTCCTTGTCCATCACAGCTGAAATTCAAATATTTGGTGCTGTCTTGTGAGTGCAAGAGGAAATTACTGGTTTCTTAATTTTTCTAGCATTTCAGTTGCATAATAAAGCATTGTCCCAACCAAATGAACACGTGCAACTAAAGAATTCAGTGTTTATTTCCTCTCATTCACAAATAATATCTGGTTGCTTCTATTATGGCTACATTAAGAGTTAATTTTCTCCAAAGTCTGAGTTTATGCAATACTTCAAATGCACTGCAGCTGTGTGTACTCTGCAGTGGCTGCCTGGCCTTTGCCAAGGGGACAGTGACTGTCTGTGCAACCCCTTGGACAAGGACATGCCTGTCTTGCCCAGACAGCTGAGTGTCTGTGGGTGTTGGGGATGTGGGAGGGAGAAAATCAGCTCACAGTGTATGGAATCTGGGGGAAGACCCACTTCAACCCTAGCTTACTATAGTGTTTTATAAGAATAAATGGGACACTGCAAACTAGCTACAGCTTATCAGCTGGGTGGTTATTACATCATTCCTAGAGTGGAAAAAACAAAAATCCTCTGCTCTAGCTAAACTGCTTCAGCATGGCTCGACTACAGCTCTGCTCCCACTGTGTGACTCTTTGGACCCAGCAAGCTGCATATGGTGGGCTTTGAATTCATCAGGGTTTCAAAAGAACATAAAAATTTAACAAGTACATTTAACTAAAAAATCTATATCTAAATAGCATGGAGGTAGTGATAAAAAGGAGGTAATTCAGGCCAAGATGCTGCATTAACTTCCCTGTGAATGGACCTTTCAGACAGCACGGAGCCGAGCTGAAGTCACTGAACTAATGCCAGTTTCTTCACTCAGAGCCCAAGGAGCCTGTGCCTTGGTTTAGAGGGGTGTCATAGCCTGCTTTTTAACATGTTGGGATTTTTGGGTTTGTTTGTTTGTTTGCTGCTTGGGTTTTTTTTTGACAGAAGTTCAAAAAAACTGAAACAAAAAAAACCCCTCACAAATGAGGAAACCCCACTTTTTAGGGTGGATTTTTTGTGCTAGTACTACAAAGGTATTTTGCTGCTAGAATCATTTTACTGGAAAGCTTTTATCTTCTTTAACAGATCTACTGAAACAGGGCAAGAGCGTGGCCAACCCATATATTACTCCAACTTGACCAGTGACTTTATATTAAAGTTAGTTTCTATCTCTGATAACAGAATTTTGTTTCTCTTAGGAGAAGTGAAAGTTCTGAAATGGTAGAAAAAAATATTAATTCCACATAACCTTGCACAATTCCTTAGAAGTGTCTACTGAAGCAAGACTGACAAAGTCTGTCCTTCTACCTTCTTCCCACCTCATGCTGAAACACCTCCAAAATGCTAATGAAACAAAGCCCAGATCCCTTAAATTCTTTAATTGTGGATGAAATTAAAATGCTTACACTATATTGTAGAGTACTCTGCAAACACTGAGTCACCACAGTCAGTTGTCAGTTCTCCTATAAAAATTACTGAAAATCATTATTGTGTGATTTATTTTCCTGGCAGTTTATCTAAAAATAAAAATCAGACCCAGATTTCCTCAAAGCCTCCACTTCTCAGCTGTTTCAAAACTGAAAGTTAATAGTGAAAGCTGCTGCCTGACAGTTTTAAATGCCTTTTCCTATGTGAGCTGGGGCTATGCAGCCTCAGCAGCTCCCAGGGTGTGCAGGAGGTGGTGAGAGCTGTGAGCATGGCCATCTGCACAGACCATTCCTAACTGGCAGTTCTACACCATGTGTTTCCTCTCCCTTTCATCTCAGAAAAGCACAGCAGAATTGCAAGTTGAGGTATCGTGGAGCAACTCCTATTCTGGGAGGGTCTCCTCCTTGGCCCCTGGATTACAGTGAGGTTGACTGGGAGGCTTGGCTGTAAAGAAGGGCTGGAGAAGGGTTTGTCACTGTTCAGTGTCCTGCTGTTTACAGCTATGTGGTGAATGACACTTCCTCCTTCTGAGAGCTGGAAGTTGCCAGATGTTTGCACCCAAGTCTTCCAAGCTCTGCAGGTCGGGGCAGACCTGGCTGGGCTGTAAAGATTTGAGCATGATCCCTTTTGGGGACATATGGGTTAAAGCAGAGACTCAGAATAAAATCCCATTCACTCTGGATTGTCAAAGCCCCCTAAGATTTGTGTTCTGTTAATAATTATTACTTGTACATAAAAGTAAATTTCTATATTTAAAACTTATAACTTGGCAACCACAGAATGCACATGTGTGTAATGAATAACCATGTGAGCCTTTTACTCCAGCTCTCCTCCATTCTCCTCCTTTTCTATATTTTACCTGCTATTCATCTGTCCAAATTTTAGATTGTAAGGTTTTCTGGGCAGAGATCATTTTTTTTCTGCTGGCAGAGCAAAGCACCTCTGTGGCTCTGTGTTAAAAAAGGCAAGTATTTTAAATCTGGGAAAACAAATGTTCCTGCGTTTGACAATTTCTGAACATGAATGCAAGTGATCAGGCATGCGTGTCTAGAGATGTGCTTTCTACATACACATATTGTTTCCTTTTAAAGACATCTGCATCTGCTGAATTCAGTCCAGAATTTGGCCTAGAAGTTTACCATTATTATGCCTCAATTCAGCAAAGCGTGACTGTAAGGAGACTTAAAATTAAGTATACATGTAAGTGCTTTGTTGGATGGAGGCCTTTAAGATTTTGTGCATTTATGCTCTTGTAATTTAAAAATGAAACATATTATTTAAAGTCTTCAGTTCCTTATGCTGTCACTTCCTCCCTTATTTTGATTTATTACATATAAATACATGTCTTCTAAATTCTAGATGCTTTTGAAAACAGATTCAAAATACATTGAAATCAAATGTAAAAGGAGTATCTGCTCTTCACTAAGCTACAATAATGCCCTCTGTTTACCAGCATCACTTTTGTATCTAAACAGCAACTCTCCTATCAAGGCCCTCTATGCCAAAATCTTGGGTTTTAGCCAAGAGCAAACACGTCTACTCCAAAGTGGGGGGTTCTTCATGCTCAAGCAGCCCTACCTTGCTTCCTGAGGGTGGTAAATGTTGCTCTATCTGCCCTTCACTGAGCTACCACCACTGATCAAGAGTCTTGTTGAGCGGGTGTTCAGAAGTGCTGCCCTTCCAGTCCTGCCACGATGGGTGATGATGTTTTGGCTGTTGGTTGGACTTGCTTTTGGGATAGCTATAATTTTCCATGCAAATTTTAAACCATGGGGATGCCAGCTAGCTGCTGCTGTAGCAGAGTCGACCAGGTTTTGCCTGGTACTTTGAAACAGAAAGGAGGTAAGATGGCCAGGCAGTGCCTTCCTTGCAATGTAACCCAGTAAATGTGTGTAAACAGACACTGATTCAGGCTCATCATGTAAATTGATATGGTGCCCAGTTCAGGTTGATTAAAATAGCTTGAATGTCTCCAAAACTAGGTCATTAGATATGGCAAAGGATATGGAAATACCTACTTACCTTTTGCATAGGAGTCTAATCATCTCAATTTGTTGTGTTTTATACAATCAGATCTATTTGTATATGTGTCTTGAAAACATAGACTATATCTTTGGAAGCAGTCTCCTCTTTGGGGCCCGTTGGTGCTTGTCTCAAGGGTTGGGGTCATCTTAATTAGGTTTGCTCAAATATTTGTAGTTTACATCATTCCAAATACATCCTTAAAGACTTTAATTTTTTTCTTTCCCTAAATAATGACCATAAACATCTAGAGGGAATCTTCAGGTTTCAGAAAATATGAACTGACTTTGTTACATTCCCTTTGCTAAAGATGCTGTGTGAGTTCAACAAGAAGTGGATTTACACCACTGAGCCTGAAGACCTCCATTTTAAGTGCCACCTGCAGTGGTGGTTTATGAGATGAGGTTTGCTCTCCTAGAAGTTATAATGAGACCACCCAGCCCCAATTACATATGCCATGGATTAGAATTCAGATGGTAATAATTTCTCCCTATTACCAAGGCCAGATTTGCTCTGGTTATGCAAAAAAGTTCCAATCGTGCTTTGACTCTCCTCATTCTACAGCTTCCAGATAAACTCTTTCTTAGACAAGTCAACTGAATTTTTCTCCTTTGAGGAGAGCCTGTGATCATGTAGGTACTTTTCTGGAAGGCACAAGGACTGTCTCTGTATCTGGGATTACATGCTTAAGAAAGGACATGCAGGAATGAATTGTAATATGCTTTTGGTTTGTAGCAGCAGAAGTAGAGGACTGTGGTTTCTGGCTTCCTTCAGTTTGTCATATTCCCGTCCAAGTTGTTTTGTTAAAAATTAATGCTCAGTATCATTTGGGATTTTAGTGAGAGGAATTAAAACTGGTAGGATATCTGGAAACCAAAGATGTCTTTAGCAACAAATGCAGTGTTTTAAAGTAGAACAAATGTCAAGAAACAAAACAAAAGGTGAAACAAAGAGAAGATGAATGATAGGGAAACAGGTCCAAGCTTGTCAGGGAAATGCCCTATTTTCATATGAGTACATTTGTTGAAGTGTACAAATAAGTATATGTAAATATATGTAAATAGTTCCCTGAAGTGAATAAGAAATTACAATTAAAAGGATAGACAAAGGTATTAATTGAAGGTAATGATAAGCCCAACCTTTGTAGTTACAAGCTTTACTTCAGCCACAGAAACTGAGGTACAAAGTTTGGGAAGCAATCTGGGGCTGCCATGCTGGCTTGCTGCAGTGTAGAGACAAGAATTCAGTTATTTGGAGAAATGCCACTTGAGCACAGGCAAAGGAGGCAGCGTGAATGCCCAGTTAGCAGGGACACCTCCTTTGGGCCTGCAGCCTGGAAACCAAAGGAACAGCTCTCTGAGGCTTTAACAGTGTCAATCTGACCACCTCTGCTACAGCAAAAGTAATGGTGTATAACCTGCTCTTTAGCCATAATGAGCACAAAAACAGACCCTGTAACAGAGTATTTAACAAGGCCACTTTTGGTTGAGAATTCTCTGTGGCTCTGACCCAGGTGGCTCATTGCCTGGACCTGAAGCAAGACCTGTGTTAAACACACTGTCATGGGCCAAAGTCTGGCAGCCTGATTTTAGCTTGCGAAAGTGAAGTGCAGGTCTTCATACAGCTTTGGTTTGTGTGGGAATGTTTGCTGGTTCCTATATATCTTTGTTCTCTCACAAAGAGAGTGTGTGACCCAAACACTAGCAAAAAAGTCTTGCATTCGTGGTGGGGCAAACCTCTGAATCTGCTCCTTAGGTCTGTATAAGGGCTGCTCTCATGCTGCATGACCACTAAATGGGTACAGGTGTAAATAGTTTGGGAGGACATCCTTAATGTCACAGTCTTCTCTTTAATGGAAATGTGTTTTGGTCCTGTCTGTTTAACAAGCTAAAATAACAAATTTCATAGTGTCCCTCATACAAACCTCAGAACTTGATTATCCTTTCAATAATGCAGGTACAAATCACCACTGAAGTCAACAGAGTTATTCCAGCTTTAATTCTGGGACATACGAGAAAAGATTGAGGCCCTTAAGGTATTTGGTATCTAGGCTATCTTTACTGATACACTGCCATGATCAGAAAGCTCTCCTCCTTTAGGGAAAAGATGAGGGGAAAAAGCAAAGTGACACTAATCTTTTCCGAGTCAGTCTTTCCTCTTGGGTGTGACTACATGCAGAAAAGCTGAGACTTCCAGGTGATACTAATCAAAGATGGCAGAAGCAACTACAAAGCATACAAATAAAGCATCCAAGATTCATGTACTAAACCAACCATGACAGTATTCACAGTATAACAGCTAGGATACATTCAGTTGTGTTTCTGCAAGGGGCCTGGAACATTACTGCCCTATAGTAACATGAAAAAAACCCTATGTTATTATTAGCAAATACATAATAAGATTAAAGTGTAATACACACTAATAGTTGGTTATCCTGCTTCCAAAGGTACTATGTATTTTCTGTAGATGCCTTTTTTATCAGGAAAACCATCATTTCTATAGATGGTCCCACCAGAAACCTTATAGTCTGTCTCAATTTTTTTTAAAATAGCCACTCCCAGACGGGTGTAGATGGCAGGTTGTCTACAACTACAGTGATGTACTATACTGTAAAAGTTGTGGTTAAAAAAAACCCCAAACAACAACAAACCACTTGAAAACATTTAGTTCAGAGTCAGATCTAAGAAAAAATCCAGCAGTTCTAGCCATGTACTTTTCATGTCAGAAGGCAGAGTATGAAATTTCCCTAAAGCAGATCAGGGAGCCTGCTGTTGGCTTGGGGAGTTCATTCACTACTCATGTTATCAGACTGTCTCCATGTGCTGACAACAGAGGTGGTCTTCATAGGTCACGCCTTGTTTCCCAAAGATGCATTCCTCTCGTAGGAACTCTGTCCCTGGATAACTTATTGACTCACTCAATAATGATGAGCTCTTTCTTGTTGTTTTTCCCCAGTACCCGTTTTTCCAGCCAATTCCCCCCACAACTGTTGCTTTTAGCACAGCTTTGCATGTATGTGTGCACATGTGTGAGCTCCAAGGATCACTGGGTTTTTAACCCTCTTGTCCTCACTGGCAACGTTTTCTTGCAATCTATGTTGGTGTCGTGGTTTCACCTTTGTTTTTTTCATCAGAAAGACTGGCTGGGGCATTTTCTCCCATCTGACTCTTCTTTTTGTTCTCTCTTTGTTTTCATCTTCCCTTGTGACTGTTCTCTTTGCAGACTGGTGGGCAACAACTTTTAATGAGTATGGGAGAAGGCACAGACTTCTTTGAGCCAGAGCCCTCTGCTTCAAAACTTGACTTGACCTCTCCCAAACTTTGCTTCTACTCCTCTGCTCTCACAGGTAGAGCTGACCTGTTCATACAAATACCCAAAACCATAACACTAATTTCTCATTCTTAAAGGTCATTCAATTTAGCCAGCTTGGGGTTTGGAAGGAGCTCTGCCAGCAATCTCCAGCTACAGTACGGACATATCTGCTGAGTGCTGATCCAGCCACTTGGAAGAGAACATGTAAGCTTTGTTTATTTGCCTTTCCCTTACTTAATCACAGAGAGTTCTCCAGAGTTTTCCCCAAGGTTTTGTGAAAATCATCTGGTACGGCATCTAAAAGATTTAATGGAATAAACAAGTAAACAAAAATCTGTGACTTAGAAGGCCAAATTTCCATTTGATTTATTTTATATTCCATAGAGTTTCACTGGTGACAGTGGTTTTGCACAGGTTATAAGTGCTAAAGAATGTGACCCAGAGACAGGCTCCATTCTCCTCTTTGGCAAATGCTGTATCCCATCTGTTTGTCACTATTAGAACATTTCTTCATTGGCAGATGAAAAACAGTATGCGCAAAAGGACGCAGTAAACTATTCCATACTATCATCAGCACAACCAAACACAAGCAGTCATTACCCTGATAATGATGTAGCCTCACTCTGGCCAACTGTCAGAGGCCTTCAATGCAACACATTCACTGACTAAATGGTGTACTGGAGGCATGTGAAATGGTGAAGTCTTTGGGACAGGAACCAAGAGAAATGATTGATGATCTTTACGTTCTATGTAGAAAGTACTGTCTTGTGATACAAAATTCCTACTTTGTGGCTCCTCTTGTTACTTAAGGGTTTTTTTGATTATGTCAGGCAAAAAAACTAAAATCTTAAATAAGATACTGTATCTTTATGTTGTGCATATGTTTTATTCTCCAGTCAAGCTGAGATGAAATGGGATCAGCTAGAGCATTTAAAATGGACCTGTATTTGTAGTACCTCCTCTGTGAGCCCTGAAGTGAAGTTCAAAAGAGGTTCTAATCAGAATGAAAGGAAGTTATTTACAATGGGCATTTAGAAGCACCACAATTATAATTCATACTCAACAATTATATTCATATACAACTATATTCATATAACCTATTTAAACTTGAGATGTCCTTTTTCTGCTGAGCTGTTTTCTGATGATAATATATAGATGTCTTGTCCATTCAAAGGATCCAGAATCCCTCAGTGACAAATGTGTGCCAGAGATTTTAGCTAACTTTCAATTATTCTTGAAGATTATAGATGTAGTTATTTCAAAAACCAAACAACCCAGCTGCAGTTGCAAATTTTTATTTGCAATATTGGAAGCTGTATTAAAGTCTGGCTAAAAGCTAACTTCCAGCTTGAGTAACCATGCTTTGAAAATTGTTTCTAAATTCCTCATCTGTAGAGCTTTAACCAGCTCTTTAAGGGGGATGGGAACCTGGATTTAGCAAATGGCATGGCACGTACTATGTCATGTGTATAACACAAGCAGTTGTTCTGTGGTGTATACAGGGTTAGATCTGCTCATGAAAAGAAAGAGTCGATTCTTTTGCAAGAGAAGAAAACCCCTGATCTAAATGCAGGGAAGATGCTTATTTGTACTTCCATCTTATGACAAGATAAGCCTCTCCACCCTGCTGGCAAATGTATATGCAGGGTGTTCGGAAACCTCATTCACTTGATCAAGGGAAAGGTGCAGCAGTAAACACAAGGTCTATGATTGGCACCTACATGGTGTTTAGAGTGCAAAAGTTAAAATACACCTGCTAGAATGGCATCAAGCACCACATGAAGCTGCTTGGGCTTCCAGTGTGCACTGCAATCCAGCACACTGTTAACGTGTGGCTCCCTTCCATGACCCGTGTGTTACTCTGTACCTGTGTAAAGCCATTCACAAAATTAGCTAATGAATTTACAGCACCTAAATTACTTTGTGGTACTCCAAGGGCAGCTGTATGCTGCTTGCTTCCCATGCAGCAAGTGTTCTACATGGGCAAGCCCGAGTGCTGCCCTAAGTGATTTTAATGAATGTTTTTTAATCCTCCAGGCCAGGACAGCCCACTGCAGCGATAGGACAAGGAGTGGTGGTACAGAAATTGAAAGAGGGGAAATTTAGGTTAGGTATTAGGAAGAAATTCTGGACAGTGAGGGTGGTGAGGCACTGGAAGAGGTGGATGCCCCAACCCTGGAAGTGTTCAAGGCTAGGTTAGATGGGGCTCTGAGCTACCTGGTTTAGTGGGGGGTGTCCCTGCCCCTGGCAGGGAGGTTGAAACTGGATAAGGAGATTCAGATTAAATATTATAGAAAAGTGTTTTCACCATTAGGATGGTCAGGCATTGGAACAGGTTGCCCAGGGAGGTGGTGGAGTCACCATCCCTGCAGATGTTTACAAGGTGTTTTGATGAGGTTCAGGGGCTACACCGGTAGTGCTGGGTGAACAGCTGGACTCGCTGATCTTAGACGTGTCTTCTAACTTTGATGATTCTCTATC
>WBMV01008221.1:1363081-1388740 GCA_013396655.1 Campylorhamphus procurvoides | reverse complement strand
CGGTGGGGTCGGAGGCCCTGCCCGCTCCCCTTTATCCCTGCCGCGCCCCCTCCGGGCCGGTCCCACCTCCCAAGAGCCCTGGCCGTGACCGTGACCTGCCCCTTCCCGGGGCCGAAGTGTCCCCAGGCCAGGTTGAAGAGCGGGTGCATCAACGCTGGTTATGTTTGAAATGGGTTTGAAAGAACCAGGCTCTTTCCTGCAGGAATTATTCCCGAGGGTTCAGAGGCTGGTTCCACCCAAGACCATAGCTCAAAGCTCAGAAAACTTCTGATTTATTTGGGTTTTTTTAATTAAATTGCACTCATGATCTAAGGCAAGCAGGGTCTCATGGCTTAGTGAGTGCTCGCAGGTCCCAGCATTACCTTGAACTATGTGGGTGCTGGAGTCGCTATGGGACTAACTCATGGCCATGTTCAATGTATTATTGACACAACTGTGTTTGCCCAGTTCACCTTTCACTACTTCTGCTCATTTTCCACGTGTGATTAAAATTTTTGTGAGCTGATTCAAAGGTGCACAGCAGTGTTCCTCAGTTATAACGGAGGCCTTTATCTTCAGCCTGTATTTTGTCACACACTGGTTTAATTAAGAGTAAGAAAACTGAGTAACACCTACGTGGTATAAAAATGTGTCTTGTCTGGAATATTGTGTGCAAAAATGTGTCTACTTTTGAATAGTCCATTAGATCATTACACAAAGATCTGTGTAGCCAGGTGACAATGTGGATGAACAGTAAGATGATCTGCTGGAATACTCTGTGTGGTCCATCCTGCACAGAGAGTGACCTATTATACCAATAATTGGGGATAGTGACTCCTCTGCTTGGGCTCCTTCAGTCAATTCCAAGGTGGTGGAATCTGGTGAAGAATCATCTCCATGGTACATCAGCATCAGTCAGGCCTCATGTGTAAGCACATGTCTGTTGTAGCCACATAGAATTATTCCCACTTTATGGTAAGACCCCTCTGTAAGCAAGTTTAAGACTCTTCTTAAACAGATCTGCTCCAGTGGAAAAGAGGCCCAGGAGACCATTAATTAAGCCTCTGTTAGGCTGATGTACCAAAGTTATATTTTATCAGAGGGAAACTTTACATAATTTCTGCAAATTGGCTAAAAAAAATGGAACACTTCAGTATGAAATTATACTAAAGAACTACATATCTTGGTTACAATGGAGGGTCACGATGAAGATGTACTAGACTTTCCCTCTATGCAATGAATATATATAATTGGATTACAACAGTATTTTCAGTTATGAAAATATTGTATTTTAAGATGAAGGAGGTTTTCAGCAGCCTGTTTTCAGAGATTCACATTTTTCTCATAAAATCACTGAAGTTGAAGGGTCATGTTTTGTTTTCAGCACAAAGATGAGGGAGAATTAGCTATCCAGTACACTGGTAAACTAGTAATTGTAGTGTGAGAATCATAACAAAGAGTAAAGTTATTTAGCCAGAACAATATCTTTATATACTGGCATTTAAGCAGGCAAATATATTTATTTTAATTAATGTGATGTTGTGCTGTCCCAGTGATGCTTGGTTAGGTATAAAGATACCTATTTATTCCCATTAGTCTGAAGGCAACCTTAGGTATAGTAGTGGAATACAGCAGTATGTATCTGCAGCGTTAAAGGTAATATTTTAATCACAGCTGACTCTTTTAACACCCAGGCCATTGTACAACCCTGGTTCAGCTATGGATTTGAGTTTTTGAGTGCTAAAAGGCTGCTCTGGAGAACTCATGAATTGAGGCTTCCTTCCTGTTTAAAAATATTAAAAGAACAGGATGTTCATGACTTTCTGTCTTTAATCTGATTGAGGCTGCAACTTCCAGGTTGAGGACCCCTGGTGAAAAGTAATTTGAATTCTTGTTTAGAACTGCTTGCCTGTTGGACAGATTTCATCTTGTTAATTTGTGGTGATAGTAAGACCAAACTGTTAAAAGCAATTTTCAGTGCTCCTACTAAAGGCACTTTGTATAAAAACATGACTTAGAATGTGTATCTTGGGGATAAATTATAGAAGAATATCTAGTAATTTTCATGATAAAGACCATCATTGTAAGCACAGTGCCTGCGTAAAGTTTTGAATATTTCTGTAAGGAGAATATAATGTATGTATCATGGATTACTTGCAAAAGCAATATATGTTAGCTGAAAATACTGTGGTAAATCTATTGCAAGTTAGTACAGGAATTATAAAATGAATATTTAAATAGGAGAATTCTCATGCTATAGAGCCTGCGTTTGAACATATTATTTGATATACATTTATTCTTGCAATCAAATGGGTTGGGATTACTGATTGGAAGTTGACAAGTCAGATCTGTATTATTTGGTAAGACTTGTGTAGACAGTGAATTTACAGTGGAATGATATGTTCTATAGTTTCTGAGCAATGCAATGACGATATGTGTAATGGGAGACATTACAGAACCAATTAGACCCAAGAGACCTTTGAGGAGTGCAGATACAGCCATGGAGAATCTAAAAGACTCCAGTATTAGCTGGCAATACATTTTTTTTTTTTTGGCATTGCACTGACAAAACATACTTTTTTATTTTCCTTTTAGGGAAATTAGGACAAGGAAGTGACTCTCCTGTCACTCATCATGACAGCAAAGCACAATTAGATTGAGTGCAGCTCTTATTGTAACTCATTGGCCACTGAGTATTATGACATATTCTTAATTTTTCTGAATTTAAGTGGTAGAGCTGTATGATCTTTAATTTCTAAATGATTTTCAAGATCCTGGGTACTTGCAGTTTTTTAACAGTTAAACAGCTTGTAGGTGGGTTATGGGGAAACAAATCAGAGAATCCTAAACTTACACCCTACATAAATTACTTTTGAGAATGACTGCTGCTGTTTAAGTCTTTTTCAAGTAATACCTGTACTATGAAATCAGCAGCTTGGGAGTTTTAGAGCTGTCCCTGTAGTCTGAAAAAGAGCAGGGAGGGCGAGTAGGGTCTTGCACGCTCCATGCTGCCGCAAGGGCCACTGGAAATCTGGAACTGCTTATCTGCAGACTCGCAGATGAGATCACAGATGAGTGGGCTTTCCAGTGCAGTGTCTCCCGTGGTTTGCACTTTTTCCAGCCTATGTCCAAGTTAACAGAATCTGGAAAAACCCTGGGTGTGAGACACCAGTGCAGTAGGGCTTCATTTTGCATGATAACTGTTTCAGAAAAGGGAACAGAGTGTCTGAAGCTTGGTTCAATTTGCTCCTTTTAAATGGTACCTGTCTGAAGCTTTATTTGCCGTATTCCTTTTTGAAAGGCACCTGGACCTTTTCAGAAACTTGTGATGACATACACTCCATCCTGTCCAGTGTTTTCTCATGTGGTGCTTTCAAATAAAAGGGCTAATTCAGTCATTATCTGGAAGCTTTTGATGGAATACTTATTGTCCCTCCTGTGTTAATTGATCATCACTTTTACCTTTTTAGTCAATATTTGTCTATGTTCATATTAGTATGAATTAAATACCCACTAGCTTATATAATGTCAAGACTTGTGAAATAAATTAACAGATCTTCAGTAGAGTTTTTTTAATGGTAATTAAAGGCAAACTATTCACAAAAGAATTTAAAGAGCATTGCCTTTATTCCAGAGTGGGCAAGCGTGTGTGTGTCTGGCCTCATGGGTAACTAAAATGTGTAGAAGAGATAATATGCACAAAATCTGAGTATTACTAAGTTGAGTTGCTCCTGTAGCTTCTAAAGATGCTCTGAGTAGATGCAGTGACCACTGTGCAGGTGCTGGTTTTGTGGTTCCTCTTGTCTATTAGCACGGGCTGCAGTGTCACTGTCATAAAAAGGATGAACCCTCCACCACTTTTGTACTAACACTTGGGATAAGGCTGCTGTGGGGTGAGAGGAATCCAGTAACATGTGCCAAAATGGTCGTGGCAGATGCCATCATGAATGGGGGGAAATGCAGAGACAGCCATGGGGAAACTGGACTGGCCCTTGGAGCTGTGACCAAGTCAGAGCAGTTGTGAGCAAGTCTCAGACATTAGTTCAGAATTTTCATAAATAATCATGTGAATTGTCCAGATGACTTTAATTTGAACAACTTTTTAATCTTAGCTTTTTAAAATTATTATTTTTATGTGTGTCTGCTTTTTTCAGCCTTTTAGCAGTTTTAGGGTGGCATATTCATGGCACTGCTCGATGACCTGGGCTGGGATTCAGCTTAAAATCTAACTTAATTGTTGACCTTTTTGCCTTTTTTTCCTCTTCCTAGAGTACTTTTCTGCCAGTGTGGGACCCTAGTGAGGTTACAAATATCTGCCAGCAGGTTGTATTGGGTTTGAAGGGTGAGACAGTGGAAGGAGACAGGGAGGAATGATGCCTGTTTACTCAGGACTGTGGCAGAATGTTGAACCACAGCCTGCAGATATGTCTGTGAGGAAGTGCCACAACTCATGGCAATTTTAAGCTAGTTAAGCTTAGGTATTGCTGGCAGCGTAGTTGTTGCACCATAAACTACATCAAAGCTTGCAAAACCGGCTTGAGGTGTTCAGTTGCTTAGAGCATGGGAGCTGTGTGCCTGTGCTGGTCTCGTGCCCCCTTGGTACCCGGGTGAGCCTGGATATGGTACAGCCACCTGAATATGCTTACCTGACGTAAGCACAAATATTAAGTTACGAGTTCCTTAGCTATGTGTCAAGATGGAGTTACAGGACATGGCCACTGACTTGGTGCCAGCAAAGGACAAGGCCTTACTCCAGTTTCTTTCTCTCTTGCACCAATCCGGTCGGTTTGGAGCTGTTGAAACTCACTTGCTGAGCAGAGGGCACGCACCTGCCTTTGGGATTTTTTCTGCATAGAATTTTTAAGCCCCCCCAAATCATTGTGGTCAGAACTTAGTCTTTATTTATTGATAAATAATAGTTACATACTACTTTTTCTGCAAAACTGCAAGATCCACGTGTATGTAAACATTTACTATAAAAGCAGTAGATTTCACTTGTTTTCTTGTAAAGAAAGGTAAAAATTGTGGTTATATTTCTAAAGAAGGTTTTTCCTGTAGAAATAAATGTTTGCCTTGATTCAAATTTCTTTCTCTCTTTTCCGTCAGTATTCTTCCCAAACACATTTCTTCAAAAGGCAAAAGTTTCCACCCAAAGGGGGATTTATGTTAATATTGTTGAAATGTAGTGTTTTTGAGTAATATGATTTAATAAATGAATATGAGAGCTCAGAAATGCTTTCTTCCTTTTCCATTAGATCATACAGTGTGCTAACAGACTGAAGAATTTTTAATAGTTTTATTTCATTTTTTGATTGAAAATGGGGCTCTAGGAAAAACAATTGTGTAAATGTTAATTCTGTCTTTCTCCATCAGTGATTGCTGTGTTTTAGGCAAGTACTATGTAGTTTCCTAGAGGAAAAAAATGAAAATTCATTTTAAATGTTTATTTTGTGTGTAGCTTGTTACATCCTTGTTACCAGGAGATGATTAAATATTTGACCACCCATTAGTGTTCTTCTGTAATGTAAAGTCATATTGTGAACTGGTTATTTCATTGGTAAACTTTTAGGTTTTGGGGCTGCAACAGGGAAATCATGTGCATGAGTTGCATGGCAAGAGTGGGTTTTGACACTGCAGACATTACGGATGGAGGCAGCTCGTGCATGTTTCAACTGCAGCAAATACTTGAATGTAGAAGGTTAAGCAGTTATAACTCTGCAGGGTTGGAGTCATCTGAAAGAGGTCAGTAGTATCTTGGATTTGTCATGAGCCTTGCAAACATGGATCTGCATTTCTGGAAACCAGCACACACCTCCACTGTAGCTGGTGGAAGGTTCTGAACAGCAGAACCAAGGTTGAAACTGAGATATTTTCACAGTGCCAAATGGCAGGGACAGTTTCCTGAAGGCAGATCATTGGTTTGAGACTTTATTAGACCCTTACTTTAATTACCACCTCATTACTTGCTTGGCTTCCACAAAAAGTATTCCATACTGTCATTTTCCCTAAGTAACTCAAAATGTGATTGAAAGGGATGTTTAAAGTGAGACTAATTCAAGATTAAATAGTCACAAATTATATTATTGCTACATGTAAACAAATTACTTGCATATCTGATTTTATTCAGATTACTTTTCAAGTGGTAAATAATGCTTTATCACTTATATAGTGCTCTTACATCTTTAGAGTGCTTTTCTCACATTAATTAATCATCATTAAACACTCTAAGGTGGGTAGGTTAATACTATTATCCCCATTTTGCAGATGAAGAAATGTAGACTGAGAGGTTGTGATTTGCTCAAGGCCATATAGAAGAAACAGAATCAGAGCTGGGATTAGATCTGTGTCCCCAGTTTCTAATTTCAGAAGACCAGCCAGATTGTGAGCCACAGTTTTGAAGCAAAATACTCAAGTATGTATGTAGAAACAGCCAGACATTTGCTCAGCCTCTTACATGCCTAACTTGAAATTTGTTTAAACGGAAACTTTACTTTTGTGCTGTGCTGCATATTTCAATGTTTATACCCACAAGTGTGGAAAGTGGCCTTTTGTTCATTTAGGACCCCTTCCTAATCTGATGAGGCATTTTTATTTTCATAATTTTCATTGAAATTAACTTTCTTCTTAAAAAAGTAGCGGCTTTTACTTCTTTGGACTTGAACATCGCTGTGTGACTTGAGTACAGCAGGTTTAGCATTGGTACCCAAACTGCCAGCAGATGATACCAGTACCAGCTCTGTTGCTTACAGTTTTTCATGAGTTGAGACATAGATAAGATTCTGAGTTGGCAGCTTGCCTTACTGCTGTTCAGAAGAGATGAGAGAGAATTGCCCTCTGTGTGCCAAACCCAGCACCTTTGGAGGCAATTCCCAGCTTTTTAGTAGAGAGAAACATTCACATGCATACACTTCACCTTGGAGAAGTACCTCAATAAAACAAAATAGTCTTGGAATGGAGAGGAGAGCAGAACTATTTGTGCACCTCTTTGATAATCAGAAGCATCTCAGAGAATTGTATTCAGCTCTTAGCAGTAGGAGCATGTACCGAATCAACAGGTAAGGAGAAATAAGCTGTAGAAAAGAGGTGTCCTTGTACAGGAGGGTGAAGACCTGCTGGGGAAGGGTGGGGTAATGTGCAATAGGTTAGAGACCCATGGGCATGTACAGGTAAGAAACTGCCTTGTGCTCCAGCATCCTTCTCACCTGTCATCATCACCAATAAAACTTTGCAAGTGATTCTAGTGCCTGGCTGCTGAGATAGGAGCTCTGGCTTCTGTTCCCAGCCCTGCCCAGTGTTAGTGGTTAAGTTGCTCAGCCTGCAGAATCAGTGCAGTGCTTTTACAAAGGGGACACTTAGGAAGTGATCATAGGTTCTGCTTGTGACAGCTGGAAATGAGAGATTCCCTAAAAGCATCAACATAGGCTTCCTTTGAAATAGCTCAGTCTAATATCAGGGAGAGCAGAACCAGCTTGATCTCCGGCTTTAACTGGCTGGTTATCAATCCAGAAGGAATTACATGTTGGGTTTTCAGGTGTCCCAAGGGTGCTTGTGGAGCCTATAGGTTTGGCTCTGTCTGGTCAGGGGCTTGAGAAGCACAAAATTTTGACAGGTTGCTGTTCATGGAAAGGAAGGAAACGAGGTATTTGTCCATTTGCTTTCTTTTAAAACTATGGAAAGTATTTTCGTAGTGTTTATTAACCAGACCTATGATTTGGTAATGTTAAGATTGATGCGAGAGTAGTTTAGTAAATATTTTAGTATGCAGATAGGCCACTGATAACCATGTACATTCACAAACTCATGCACTTCTGGGCCTAAAAGGGGAGAATTCAGAGTTCATTGGTATCACTGCCACTTTGATGTCTTAAAAGTAATGCATGCTTGGTGGCACTAGGTGTCCAGACAAATTGAACTCAAGTGAACAAACAAACAGGTCATTTATTTTGTTTACCCTAAAAGGGATTTTCATTCTTTAATTGTAACTCTAAATATAAATTATGTGTGGAAGATAGACTAATGATTTTCCTGTGTTTGATTAAAGGCAAAGAATCAGAGATTTGTTTATATATTTATCTATTTGTTTCTTTGCTATGATAAGACCAGTTGTTATCCAAACAGTGGGACTGACCTAATAAAGGGCATATGCATAATTGATCTCCATCTGTTTTTCAATATTTATTCTCTCCGTTCTTTTAATAGACTTCAGTTCCAGAAGTGCAGCCTGTAATGTTTTTAAGGTGGTATATTTTAGCACTTCTGTAAAAGATTTGATTTTATGGTGGCCACTGAAACGAAAACGTTTGTTGTTGGTTCCACCCTTTAGTATCCCTTCAAGAGAGATTATATCAAAGAAGAAGAATTAAATTAAAATTGATTGGTGTTATTGATTTTTCTTTTTTTTTTTTTTTAAGGGGGATGAAGGGTGGTGGAAACAGCATACTCCTCTATGTTGTTTTACTGATGGACTATTTTAAAAAAAACATAAAAAAGCATATGTACCCAATTTACATATTTACTAATTAAAAAAAGCTTTCTGGAAACATTAAATAGACTATCTTCTGTAACCTTTAACATGTTAGCTAATGGATATAGCCTGGAAATTTTCATAGAAGGTCCTCTAAATAATGTAAATGATTATGAATATGTAACTAGTTAATATGCAGCTACGAAAGGATTATCATGTAGAGGTTAATGAACATGCTGCTCTTATGGTTTGCAGGGCTTTTCTTTTTGTGCTCTTAGCTCACTTCATGCATGGAAAGTCATGTACTGGGAATGGAAAGCTTCCTGTCTTTTCCATCTTCATCTATAATGGGGCAATTAAATTGGAACTTTCTTAAAGGATTTCATAAACATTTTTGTATGCTAAATTATGTTGAGTACTTCACAATCACTGCCAAATGTGAAAGGATGAAGGGTGTGGGTAGAATAGGCTCTGACTCTTTGACTTGTCAGTGGTGGGCTCCAGTGTGTGTTAGCACTGTTATCAGATATTGCTGTGCTGTGTGGTTTGTACCTCCTGCAGAAACTTTACTCTTAAAATGGGCTTAATATTAATAGTATGAATAAGATTTCAGGGTTGATGTTCTGTACAAGTCTATATATTTACTCTTAAGCTTAAAAATAGTTAGCTTGCACATTTAGGAAGATATTTGCTAGGCATTTGATTTGTAGGAGTTTAAAGCAAATGATAAATTTAAACTTGGCTTACGTGGGATGAGCTACCTGGATCATCCTGATGGATTATGAAATAGCGTAACCACAAATGTAGAGCTGATCCTTTTAATTTAAGAACTTTACTCTGTTTAAAGAATTATTAGCTCACAAAGTAGTCCCATTTTTTTACTCCTACATAAGTAGAAAGTGCAGGGTCTGAGATCTGTTCTGCAATAGCTGCACATATGCTAACTGAAAAAAAATTGTCTTTCATTCTGTTGTTTGGGGGGAAAAAAAAAAGAATTATCTGCTCCAGTGATTTCAGTGGTACTTGAATGTATGTTATTGTTTTCTCTGCAAATTTTCTCATTAATTGCTTTCAAATGTTAGTATTATTTTGGCTATAGGAAAAACAAAATTTGTAAAAAAAAAAATCCAGAAAATGCTCATATTGAGAAGATGTCTAGACATATTTAACTGCCTCATAGCTTCATCGCATTTCATATAATTGAATGAAATTGTTTGTGTTATATTTTTGGTAACCATTATTCAGAGATCAGAATATGTTTTGAAAGACGCAATCTCCATGTAATCGTGGCAGAGAAGGTCACAGGTTTCAGCATCCTGTCTATTCACTCTATATATAGTCTAAAAATTACAGGTAAAAAAGGCAAAAGTAGTTAATTTTAACAATGTGCTTCGTTTTGTAAATTTTTCTGTATCTCTTGGGAAAGCCTGTGGCATAAGAAGTAAGTGAGGTATTCATATTAAAACTTAGCTTTTTTGACACCCAGAAAGAACAGAAGGAAAGCCATCAGCCCATCATGGTGTCAAATATCCGTGTATTTAAACAGCACAAAGTTAATTTGTGCTTTTCCAGGTTAAAATGGACAGTGGAAACATTTGTCGATGTACTGATAGAGGAAAAATGTTTTTAGTGCTGTGAGGTTCATTTGTTTTTGTTTTTAATGACTGAGTATGGAAGTTACATTGATGTCTTGATAATTTATGTTGTTTTCTTATTCTGCAAACATGTAACACTGAAAATAGATCGGCAGATTGCACAAACTGCTACTTATCTCACATCGTGTGTCACGTAATAGTTATGGAGCAGGTATTGTACCAAAATACAAAGTGAAAAGCTGTAATTTTTTCCTGTGGTTATCACTCTGCATTAGTGTGTGATAAAGTGTGCTGCTTAAGAACGACTATTCACATGCCTTTGCCCTGACAAATAAAAATGTATATAGAGACACCACCGAATCTGTAAAGCTGCTGTTCTAGTTTTTGATGCATTGACATTGCAGCTGTGTGCTTAGCCTTGTTTTGTTCATGAGTAGTTATCTGTTTTAATGACAGGTGGTCACTAGCTGCCAAGAAAAAATCCAGCACTGGTAAGTAAAAAACATTTGATTACATGCCTAAAATACTGATGTGTAACCTAGTTATATTTTAGTAAAGTATTGCTGTTTGTTCAGATGAGAGTCAAATCCTGCTAGCATCTTTAGGGGATTATAGTTAGTGATAGCTTGGAATTCTTGCAATGTACTCTCTTTAAAATGTATATGCTTCTCACTGATGTCATTAAATCACAAATACAGTGAGCTTTAGTATTTATACATCTGCCTTAAATACCCATCTCATTCGTCATTTATGCCCAAGTCATTGTGGCCTGAATGCTGAATTTGCCTGATTGGTGGAAAGGCACTCCCAGGGTGGAATTATTGTTTTCTAACTATGAACAGGTAGGGAAATTCTCCTTGCCCCTCTCCCTGTGCTAAAACAATGTCAAAGTAATGTTTCACTGTTTTTCCCCCCGCAGTAAAGTATGTGCTAAAGCTTAATTTTTAATACTTAAAAGAAATGGTTTGTTATGTTAAAAAATTATCTCTGGGCACTTTTTTCTCTGTTGGCAATCTATGGTTAATAGAAAACATGCCTAGTAAATAATAGTTTTGTATGGCATCTGAGGAAAATGTACATTTAATGGTGAATGAAATCTTATGAGTTACTGTGAGATATAACAGTTGATCTTACAGATATCAAATTACGATATATCCATGCTGTGTTTACCATGATTTTACTGAGAGAACAACAGGAGCTGTCTTGATTATTGTCTGCAGGGTTATTGCAGAATCACAGCAACTGCCCCTTTAGTGGTGAGATTAAACCTTTGGTTATACACCATCAAGCATATAATATTTTAAATTTATTTTAAGAGGCTTTTTCTTCATGCCTGAAAGATCTCCAAGCAAATAATTTATATTTAGTGTGTATCAAATGTTTTTAGTTTAAATGCACATAGGCTGCAAGCAGTGGATAAGAGGAAAAAAAAAATGAAGGCAATCTATACACATCATCATATTAAATTTTGACTATTGGCTTGCAAAAATAATCTAAAACTAATATGTTTCATTTATGTTTAAAATTCAGAGGCTGCATTAATTTTCAATAAGGGAAATATTGTTGAAGTGCCTGCTGGTGCTGCTGTGGTGAAGGCAGGCAGAATATCTCCAGCACTTGTACTTTCTCAGGAGCTTTGCAGTGTCCATACCTATTTGGTCCCACATGAAATTCTGCATGTACATTCTTTCACTAAGAGAATATTTTTCAGAGATGAACTATTTGACAGAAAGCCTTAAAATTTGGGCAGATTTTTAAAAGTTTGGAAAGTTGTGGCAATTCTTTTCCCTTTAAAAATGGCAGAGGTTTGTGGAGTGGGCTGGGAGGCTTGGCTGTGGAAGGAGGAGTTGCTCCTGTGTTTGCTTTTATGCAAACTCCAGCCAGAATCCCATGAGTCTGGGGCCTTTGAACACAGAAGGTCTAAAGAAAAACCTAACTTACTGATGCCTTTTGTATAGAAAAGCAGTTTGTACAGCATCCATACAATCTTAAAAAAAAATATTTAAAATTTAGTACTCTTATTTAGGTCTTGATTGTGCAAGAGCTGAGTGCTCTTGTTTCAACTGAATAATTTGTTCATAGAAGACCTTTTAAGTAGTCAGTGACACAGAAGAATGTTAAATAGAATTGGGTGAATAACAATAGGGTTTTAAAATGCTCAGCTTCAATATATTTCCATTAAATTACTTTCTTCATTTTTCACTGCACTTTTTGAAGTATATTTCTAAAGCCATGGATCCAGTAATGGCTCTTGTGTGGGATTAAATATCTAGACATGCATTTCCCCTGCTAGGGACACATTCATAGCTGAAGTTCCAGCATTCTTCCTCCCTGTTCACTTTGGTTCTTCATTGCCTGGGGTAGAGCACAGCACTGGCACACCCCAGGGCTTGGGAGACCATCAGCTATAGGTGAAGAGGGAGGTCAGCTTCCTTCCTTAAGTAATGCTGTTTCAGACCAATTCATTAAAAGGATTAATTTTCATTTTATCTTGGTGGTCCAGTTCAGGATATGGCCCTGCTTTTAGAGGTTCCCATGGTGGAGGTTTGCTCAGCAAAGGGCAGCAGTCCCACTAAAAAAGGCAGAATGCTTTGCTCTCTAAAGCAATGTGGTTTTGTGGCAAGTGATTTCTCCTGTCCCCCAACCAGCTTATTCAGCAACGAGCAGCAGTCAGACCTTAAAGGCAGTGCCTTCTTTTCAGATTAATGAAGAAATGTTGAGTGACTTTCAGCCATGAAGTGATGGGAATGTTTAATCCTGCTCTGAGTGGGGGCATTTTCATACCATTGTCTTCCCATGGAGTCTTCTCTCTGCATTTAAGACATGAGCCAGGCCTTCAGCTTGGGGATTATATTTGTTTTTCAGTGAGTGGTTGGAGTCCATTTCTCAGATCCAGATCTCTGAGGCAAAGGCTGGACTCTGTAAATAGCATTAAGTAATTGATTGTTATTGTTGACACCAAGTTGTCATTATGTTCCTTCCTCCCCCAAAACATCTCAGTGAATTTTGTTAGGATTCATGAGTTTGTCCTTCCTCTTTGAAGGAAGTGAATTATGTTTTCACTCTGATGTGGGCAGTGGACAGAGAAACTTGCCTCAAATGTCTGGGAGAAATCTGCTGTCAGAGCAAAGCAGCAGCAAGCATCTTTTGTAAATGACTTATGTGAAATATGGTTTTAATGTCCAAGTGGCATAAAAGCCTAAATTCTCTTTTTTTTCAGGAAGAGTTCAGCAACTTTAAACAGGTATAAAGTAGGGTAATTACACCTAAGTTCAGCTATGAAGCAAGTGAGTCAAAACATAAGAGTATCAGGTAATTTTTCATAACGAATGCTGAAAAAGATTTCACTCAGCTTATGAGTCTAAGAAAATCAATGGTAATATTTTGAGAGTTGTGTTATCAACTATGACATTCATTTTTCAGCACATTTATAGATTGCTTTCCTGAATCATCCTTAGAAAACCTGTAATTTGCATCTTGGGTCAGCGTTATTAAGTGTGCAGCTCTGTGCTTTCAGTTGCCTTTTATTGCAGAATTTACTACCATATATATGTTTACTGTTTTGAAGTACAAGTAAACAATATCATCAAACCTGACATTTATATGGCAGCTTCTTCATGCTGGAGCTGATTTCTGACCATCTTCAGAATGGCAGTGGTCCATTAAAAGACTTTTTCCAGACAAATTTAAGTATTCAGAAATGTCTTCACAAAATAAGCCTTTTTTTGGAGGGAGTGCACAGAGGAAAATGCCTGCAAAGTCCTGTGAAGAACAAGGTGTCTGCCCTGGGAATGCTTATCTCAGTTCTCCAAGCCATTTCTCGCAACATGTACATGATCCTTACTTACATTTTGGTTAGAGAAGCAGCAGAAGGGATGCTCCTCACCTGTATTGTTCCCTGTCAGGGTTTGAAGATGTGACAGAATCTTGACGGTCAAGCCATCTTTCAGAAGTGTTGACTCTTGGTAGAAACAGGAAGTTCATGTGAAAATCAGAATTAATGAAAATGGTGCCCATTTATTTCAGCTCAAACCAAGGTCATGAGTTCTTTATTACAACTGATACTTTGAAGAATTTGCCTCTTATAAAATATAAACTGGATTTTCAGTTATTTTTCTAGATATTGGTGGTGTTATAACTTAAGCATAGAGTGAGATAGGCCAAATCCTAGTGAAAGAATTGATTCTTTGCACCATGAAAGCTTCAGATTCAGAGAGACAGTCACAAGCTAAGAGTAATGTAACTTTTTTATACACGTTATTATAAAATAATCTAGCTATTATCTTTGTCATTCCATGTCTTTTATAAATAAGTTATTAATCTTTCAATGGCATGTGTTTAAGAGTAAAATAGTTTGTTTTTCTTGTGTGTTGTTTTGCTAGCAGAAAAACATTAACTTTTTACTTTATCTCTGAAATTGAATCAACTTGAATTTGCCAACAGGAAGAAGGTGGAGAGTGATTATGAGGCTCTTCAGGAACGACTCCATACGTTGCCTGACAAACTGTCCTATGATATCATGGTATGTAAACTGGACAGGTCACACAAGAAAATGGGCTAGAACTGTTAGTAATGGGGTGCCTGCACTGGTGGTGAGGTGTTAGTCAGTACTTAGTAATGCTACATTTATTATGATAATAGTTAAACCTTTGCTTTTGTTTCTTTCTCTTTTCTTTGAAATCCATTATAAATTACAGTTGTTACTGTCAACTGAAAGTTGATGACATAAATGCCTAACACAAAACCTGACATGTTTGATATGTAAATCTATTGTATAGAAAACTATAATTATGACTGAATTACAGTACTTAGTCATTTCCTGAGAAGAAGGTGGCCGTAGTATTTCCTGATTCATGGAAATAAACCCTAGAACATTGATTTTTGCATAAAAAGGTGCTGCTAATTTTTGTTCCACCGATCTTCCTATTGACATAGCGATCTTTTCTGGTGCTTTGAATCTTCCCTAACAACTGCACAGCTCCCCGTGGAAAATTTGCCCTGTTGGTTTGAGCTCACCAGAGTATTGTACAAATTGGCTTCTCTCTGTTTTTCCTCTTCCCTTCTCAGGTTCAAGATGCATCTTTGAAGGGAGAGAAGTTGTACTGTACATAACTGAGCAGCCAGTTTCAGCACACACTGCTGTCTTGCTTGGCAGCCTGGCTCAGATAGAGAGTTGGGTTGTTAGTAAGAAGGCGTTGGAGTACGCTTAGCATGTGGGAAAAGAGAGTGTTTCCCTTTCCTGTGTTGATGATGCAGCTCTGGATTTTATATGTGTAGCCTATTTATTGTGTGTGTATGTGTTGCCACGTGATGTAAAGCAAAAAGATTGTGTTGTTTCAAAGCGTATAACCCCCCCTTATTTTAGAAAAAGCTAGATAGGGCTTATTGCTTGTTAAAGCAGCAATGTCAACTCACATCTGTTATTTTAAATGTATATAAATAGTTCCTATCCTGTTAGCCAAATATTTTCATACGTTTTCAATTTTGCTTTCATCATTTTGGGGGAAGAGTGAACAGGCAACTGGTGCAGTCTGCTACTTTAAAACCAAGTCAGGGAGGGTACACGTGCAGGAAAAACACATTCTGCATAGTCTGAATGTGAGGGTCCTGTCTGCTGGAGAAATGTTTCAAGCACTGGTACCCTCCTGGATATTGAAGCTAGGGAAGATTGCTTTCCAAGGAGACAGACTCACTAGGCCAGGTGCTCTGCTTCAGCACAAACATGATGAGAAAGCAAGTGGCTGTACTGGGGAAATGCGAAAGGAGGCAGAAGAATCAAGTAGAAGGAGCCGATACAAACCATCTGAGACAGACCTTTTTTACCGTAAGAAAGAGAAGATTTGATGTGGATGTAGTTATTACCTTTTTGCCACATCCCTTTTTAATTTAATTTGATTTTGGTCTCTTGGTTTCTTTGATTGAAGCCCAAAAGCATCCAGGGAGGTTGTAGTAGACCAGGATGCTGGGGGGCTAGTGCAGGGGACAGGGATGAGGGTAGCCAAGACTCCTCTTCAGCCATAGGACTATCGGTAATGTGTGCGTGGTAGAAGGTGTCTGAAGTCATAAAACCAGTGTCCTGTATGTTGCGAAACGTGTTCAAATGGGGCCAACATGTTTTAAGAAGCACCTGTAAAGTTATAGAATGTGTTTATCACCACCATAGTCCGGCCTGAGGTGTTCTGCTTTTATCTATTGTCCTTGTGCCTGGAGAGTCCTCACAGGACAAATGATGCTGGAGCATCACTTGGAGGTTGAGGTCTGGAAACTGCTCAATGACACAGCAGAGTGACATTAAGCACTGTCTGTGATCCTGCTAGTAGCCCCATGGACTTACACTGAGCTTTAGGTACTTAGTGAGACAGATACTGAGAAATCTTTTAGTTGGTCATACCTAAGTATTTTAAAAATTTTGGCAATGCTAATCTGGCTTTTATTAGGAAATTAATGTAGTCTGCATATAGCAAATAGGGAACTCACTTAAGTGATAATATTTGTATTATCAAGGTTTATATGTTTGCATTAAGTGAACTTGTTTTCCATGCAAACATTCCGCTATACTGTAGTTTTATGTCACAAAACAACTTGTCTGGTGAAATACAACTTTTTAGATTTTGTAAGTATAATACCAAATTCAAATGGATCCAGTCATTCGAATATTTATGAAGAGTTAATCATTGAGTAATTGCTGTAGAATTTTTTTTAAACTCCGTATTTTACTTAAAAAAAAAGACATGTATGACTGTCTACATTTTATTTAGTGATTTTCAACAGTTTCTTCTGTGTCTTTGATAGGTACCTTTTGGTCCTCTTGCCTTCATGCCAGGAAAGCTTGTTCACACCAATGAGGTCACTGTTCTGCTTGGGGACAACTGGTTTGCAAAATGCTCAGCAAAACAGGCTATTGAGCTGGTTGAGCACAGAAAAAAACGTATGTATGCTTCTGAATATAATTTAATAGTCAAAATTAGGTATATTTCTGTTAATATATAAAATCACCGATATCTATGCTGTTCACTTTTTTTGGTGAGCTCACAAACAGAAGTCTCAATCAGGTGTAATATCAATTTCGCACCTTATTTTCTATCTTCATAGTTGATCGGATACTTCAAATTAGGAAAACCAAACCAAACTAAAAAGTCCCTTTCGCTTTTCTTTAATGTGACAAATGCTGTGTTCTTGTCCAGAGAGTGGACACAGTATTGTGCTTTTGCTCTTAGTTACCTTATTCCCTATATTGTGTTCCCTTATTTCTTATTCCTTTGCTGCCTCGTCCTCTGGTTTGGTTGGGATTTTTTGTCCCTATAATTTCCAGTTTGCTTCTGTACCTACTTTCCTCCTGCTTGTTGGCTTTTTCTTTTCTCCTTTGCTGCTCAGCTGCATTTCTGCCTCCTGCCCTTGATGCTCCTGCCCATTGGTGTGGAGGGATCTGCTAGATATCCCCAGAAAAAGTACAGTTGATGACCACCAAATTATCCTACAGAGCAGCACACCACAGAGGCAGATAGGCAGTTCCTGGTTTTGTTTTAGCTGGTGGTGAGATCTTGGCTTTGAAGAGCCGGGACTATCAGGAAGTGCTGTGCACGCTTTGCAACTTCTTTATGTTAGGAAGAATGAGAGCCTAAAATACTTCATTTAAATGTCAAAGAAGGAAAAGCACAACAAAATAGAAAAATAAATTGGTGCCTATTAGCCTTTTCTGTTTGCTTCGGATAGGCATTTGGGTGGATCTTTTTCATGCTGGCTTTACCTGTAACCTGACTCATCCCTCAGTGAGTGCTCACTGCAGCTTTGCCCTGTGTGTGTTACAGCTACAACTATTTGCCCTGGGTTCTTGTTTGACTTCAGCTATCCATATTGCTGCCTGCAGCAGAACACCCTAGAGCTTCCCCATCTGAATAAGTTTTTTTTTTTCAATTCTGTGCAGGCAATATTTGTGTAAGAAAAGTTGGGGTTTTTTTATAAAAATTTATTTGCTGTATTACTTTAAAATATTCCTTTATGAGAGCATTGCCTAAAGTATGTAATTTGTATTTTACCTATTGTATTTCTTAATCTGGTTCTCATGACACAACTTTGCAATTTTCTTTCTTACTGAACTGAATCTACGTTATTTATTGTGATTCTTGTGAGATCTCAGGTCCGTATCTTTTTCCTTGATCATCTGATATTTTTTTCAGTGCTGCAGAATATTTTTGTCACTGTTACTTGCAGTGAAATCATTTGACCTTTGCATAGTAGATGTTTGAACATTAAGTAGTCTGCTGGGAGACACACAATAAATGCTGGATTCTTTCCTTTATGATCTTTTAAATTGCATTTAAAATACAAACTCAGAAATACTAATTTCTTTTAAAGCAAAATAGCAATTGGTGCTGGATATAAAGCCTCCATTCAGCTGATAGTTCACTTCAGCTGTGTGATGGCTGCCAGTGGGAGGCTCCAAAACACTGATATTAACTAAAAACTTTTTTTCTTAAAGGACTGTTTTCAGTTTGGGATTATAAAAAACGTATTAGTACATATGATTCTGTAAAAAAAGATACTTCCTTCCTAGATATACTTTTCTCCCTTAAAAAGTACAGCTGACTTAAATACTTTGAGCTATTTTCACACTAAATTAATGCAACTTAGAGAAGAATATTGGAGATTTTATTAGTTTGTTCTAATTAGAAAAAAGTTATGTATGTGAAAGACCTGTAGGCCATTGCTCTATAATATGAATTGGCTGCTTGTGGCACAAATGTGCAAGACTGATGGTTGGCAAGTGTTAGTTTAAAATCTCTTTTGTGTATTTATTGCACTGTAGTTATTTTCATAGGTATGACTTCTGGCATTTTGTGAGCAGGGGCACTTCACAGTTTACAGGGAATATTGGGCATTACCATTACATTGACACAACGTGATTTGATTTTTAGCACATAATCTTTTTGTTTTGGACATAAATTCCGTGAGTAGGTCACACACACTGGAAAGGAGGGCATGCTCACTGCAGGGGGATTACACTGCAAGCAGTGCCCAATGTCCTGCGTGCCAGGAGGAAGGTCCTCACATAGCAAAGCTTTTTAAGTATGTGCTTAAGGCCAGTGTGTGCTTAAAGGCTTTGAGATGTAGGAATTGGGGTCTGAACAGAGCAAAGGAAGGCTCATGCTGAAATAAAGCTGGCAATATTTGTTGATGGTTTGTTTCTTCAGTGACCTACATTTTTTTTTATCTAATACTAGTCTATTTAATTTAGATGGGTGTTTTTTCATAAGTAGCTGGTCAAATCTGTCCAGATAAGTGAAATGAACTTGATTAATACAGCCCTAGTAATTCAGGGCTTTAACAAAAATGAGGCTTTACAAGGAAGTAAATACAAGACACATTTTCATTGCATGTCATATCTCGTGTCTCACTCTCCTGAATGGTGAGAAGTGTGGAGCATCTGTTCAGGGTTTAAGTTTTCTTTTGGGACTGTCTCTTAGGTAGAAAAGGGTAAGAGATTCCCATAACTCAGTTCTGAATTTCTTTCTTTGTGGTTCTGGGGAGTTTTCGTTATTGCCTTTGACTAATCTGACGTGGGTCTGCCCATTGGAGACCTCTGGCCCCGCTGGCCTTTGAGCACACCGGTGCCCTAATAGTTAATTTAATCAGGGCTCACAGGACATTTTCTTTACAGTTACATTCCTGCTATGTATGTTGGATGCATGCAAGAATGGAGAATATGAATTTGCATGCTTAAGCAGCAATAGTGCCAGATAAATCAAACAATATCAGTGAGTATAAAGCCTTGGAAGTTAGGGGAAGCAGTAAGAGTGTACTATATATAAAAGCTTTAAATATTACTTAGCACTAATTAGGTCATCCTTTTTGTCTTAGTAGCTTTGTTAAATTTGCTTTTTGAAGGAGAATGAGTGAAAAAATGTTTGTTTCTGTGGACTAGAGAAATGCCCAGCCACAGCAGATTAATTTCTTGGTTAAAATTTATTTAATTTGCAGGAATAATTGAAGGATGACTGTGCTGAATTCTGAGTACACTTTAACTGACAAAGCTGTATTTTGGGGATACATTTTTGCTTGCTTAGCTTTTGATTTAGATGCAGACTGTTCAGCACTGTGATTGGTTAAAATGTATTTGGTAAAATTTGGGACAGTCACTCATGTCAAATCTTACTTTTTCATAAAATATTGATTGTGCCTTCTTGAATAATATTTGAGTTGCAGTAGATCTTTAATTTGCTGTGCATTTTTGTGACATTTGAGAGGTTTAGTTAGTCCTAAAACTGTTAATAAATCTACTGAAGTTTATGGAATTGCCAACATTTTTAATTGTTTGAAAAGCATCACGGTTTGTTTAACCAGGTAGTACAGATAATGGGAAACACTTTACACATATGTTTGTGAAGAAGTAGTGAAGTAGATTAAAGGATATGCACACCAAATTCCATTAAAATAAAAGAAATTAGCTTTTTAAGTATGTCACAGTTTAGCACAACAATAATGCAATTGTAGTTTTTTTCTCCTACAATTATCTTGCTTAAGGTACTTCATAATATTTCTGTTCTCCTCAAGGCAAGACTGTATTGTCTCAGAATTCAAAGAGGGAATAAAGATTCTTTTTGTGAATATGGGATTATATCTTTTACGTGTTTGTGATGATATAAATTACATTTTTTCTCTATATCAGTAATCGCATTAATTCTTTAAGATGGGAAATTTTTCATTACAATAGTCCCTGTGGTAGTTACTATGGAAAAAAATTAAATAGATTTTTCTTGTAAATATTTGTGGATTAATTCAGTAGGCTAGGTATTCCAAGTGTCTAAACACTTTAAAAGGTGGGAAATTAAAACATGCACACAGAACGAGGAGTGGTTTTATTGTGTTAAAAATTTATCAGATTAAAAAAAAAAATCCCACTTAAAGGAGAATTGTTGAACTACTTAGCAATTGTGTCTTCAGTGTATGTAAGAATACCCTTGCAGTGTCATGCTGCAAATGAATTCATGAAATGAAAATACTGATTACATTAACATACAGTATTGTGATAGTACCCAATTGTAAATTGCAGTATGTAACCTTTAATACAAATATTTGTGTCAATCAGAATTGACCGATAGCTTAGTATACAGGGTTTAAAAGATACCATTGTTTTTAATGAGATGATCCGGGCGGATGAGGACCAGTTTGAATTTGTTCCTTATCAGCATTTCCAGAAAAAAAGGATATTGTCTCCAAAATACATGATAGGAAGGCTTTCCATTTCCCATCTCTGAATGAGCGAGGCCTTTAGAGGTTTCAGTGTTTCATCCAAGGGTGAAAATAACTTCCTTAATATTCTAAAGAATGTAGCACAACTTGCCTACTCACATTTTTTTGGGATAAAGAACAAAAAGTGCAAGCAATATTACAAAGAAATCTAGCCGTTGCTTTTCTTTATTAAAAAAATAAATAAATTTACTGCTCTTTTTTCTCTGCATGCCAGAGAATTCTGTTTCATTGTTCTTTTGAACTTCTTTAACCATTTTTTGCGATTATCACTTTTCTGTTTGATAACCTCCATCAGTTCCTTCCTTACCCTTGTTCAGGTAGGAGCTGACTCGGTGGAGTGCTAAGTGCTCTAAATTTGCTCTGCAGTTCCCAGGAGGTGTGTGCTTTCTCACAGGACCACAGTCTGGGCATGTTAACCAGAACACAGTGGAAGAAAGGAAGAAGCATGGACTCCTTCTCTAAGTAACATATTACAATTCAAAGAAGCCCCTACCTTTTCACAGTTCTTACTGGGCAACAGAGGAGTTGTCTGAATGCCACCCTCCTTGATTTAGGAGGAATTTAAACATATTCACATAATTCTAGCAATTCCATAGGTTTTAATAAGAGAGAAATGTGGTGCATTTTCTTAGTGTTCCTAAAGCCAAACTGCCTAAACAAATTTTTACAGAAGAAAATCCGAATGACTTTGGTTCTGATACCAAGGGAACTTGGAAAACAGAATGAAGATTGTCTTTAAATGGTGCAAAGCTTCTGCACAAAGGGTTGCATTGCATTTTAAAGAACTAGTGCAGTTGCTGTTATAAGGAATGCATTTATGTGTCTTGTTGCAAGCACAAAGTGAGCTTAAATCCATATACGCAGAAAGTCATAAGGATTCTCTTTTGATTCTTAAATCCGTTTCTAGAAAACCAGAAAAAATATAAGAACAATGAAGAGTGTTTCAAAAAGCTGTTAGTAGATGCTGCCTTCTGTAGAACTGCAGATCTTACTTGGTCAAGTAACCTGTGATAGTTTGATGGAAAATCATTGGCTACAAAAAATTCTGTTGCTGATTAAATATATCTTTATTGAAATACATTTTAAAATCCTCCGATGATTGATCTACTTATGCAGACCATTAAAATAAGAAAATAAGTAATGCACTAAAATAGCACACCATAACTCAACCCATTAATAGTAGTTGTAATTATGCTGTACTTTTGCAGGGAAATACCTTCCATCTCCAAAAGAATTTGGGAGTGGAGCATATGCATTGGATTGAATGATATTTCACCTCCAGCCTCAGTAACACCAACATGCTCCGTTAACAGGCTGCATGACAGGCATTCTTGTTTTGTTCAGGGGTCAGTAATAGCTGGGGTAGGAATTGCTGATCACATTCTGTATGCAAAATACTATTCTCTGGGTCTCCCCTGTAAATTCCCTTCTGCACCTGGAATGGGATGGTGGCAGCCCAGCATTTCCATGCTGGAAAATGCCAGCTGTTAAGATACTCCCTTCAGGTTGTGGCTACAGGTTTTGGCTCTGGAGGAACAGAATCAGTAACTGAGGTAGGTATTTGTTCCCTGGCCTGTATCAACACTCTGTGTATATATGACTGGTTGCCTTCTAGCTGAGAAACTGTGTTAGGCAAGGAGAAGATCCTGACTAAATCTCAATTGCATACAGAATTCTTTGTTATAATTAATCTAAGATTTCTGTCCCATCACCTATCCTCAAAGGAGATTATTTCCTAACTTTCACATGTTTTTTCTATGTTATATCCATGAGACTCCCCTGAAGAGTAAGGGCACCTGGCAAGGTACACTAGACTTCAGCTCTGTCTCAGCTTGTCCTGTTTCACAAAGTCTGACTTTTCAAAATAGATCAACCTGTTCTCACTATTCTTGTCTGTTCTTACTATTTAAATCCCAGTGTAACGCACAGTTTCCAGAAGTAACTAAAATAATGTCTATGATTCCCCAAATCCTTATAGACAACACTCCAAGGACATTAATGTCAAACTCAGATAATTAAAATTTGTATCCAGCCAAGCTAATTAACCCATTAAAGCCAAAATGCATAGATGAGAATTTGTGTCAGTTTGGCATTAGTACGTTGTCATGTCGTGTAAAATCTGGCTTCGGTGGACTTCATTTCAACAATATGAAATGTGTTCCCCAATTATTTTTTCCTCTACCAGTGTATTTGTAGCAAGCAGAGGGCTGCTTCTTAAAAATGACTAATCATGGTCTAGGAAATCCAGTCAAGTCCTTTCAGACTAATAAGGGAGCTGGGAAAGAGTGATCTAAATGTAAAGAGGTCTTGCTGTGTGTAAATATTCAAATGCTGCTGTGTAGAGGAAACCTACATACCCTGATTTCTGGCTCAAATACTTTTTCCTTTTGGTGGTCCGGGAAAACAGTCCTGGAGGCTCTGCCTGGTCTGTGGCACTGAACTATCTTTCCAAGTGGTTTAGCTGAGACATGTAAATAGGAACTACACGGGTTCACCTGAAAGCCATGTCAGACTTTGCTCAGATTATTGGATGTGACAAAGTTGGACAACAGCCTCTGGTTCAATCCGTCTTAAAAGGCTCTAAGAAGCTTAAACCATGGGGTAGTAAGAGGAGGAGACTGTGGAGCCTCTCTTATTCTGCTGATATTTTTGTGGGGGTCTCAATTAATAAAAGACCCCCTGTAGTTTGTAGAGTGACTTGTTTCTCAGTAGTTACTGTATGTTTTAAAATTCAGTGAATTATGTTGGAGGCTTTTAAGAGTCTGCAGTTGCAGGTTTAAAACGCAGAACCCTGAGCTTGCCCTGCAGTTGTGTGCATGAACCTCTTTCCAGGAGACCCCTTGGCTGAGGGGCCTGACCAAAGGAAGGTCTCTCCTTTGACCAGGCAGGAACCTCAGTTTTCTGCTGGCAGGGCAGGGTGAGCAACCCAGTGGGGCTGAGTGGGGACACTGGGATGGCGCACCGCAGTAATCCCAGCTGTCCGCTGCCGTGTTGTGTGGCCTGGGGCAAATCACTTAAACTGTCTGTTTCTTCATCTGTTAAATAGGAGAGAGTAATACTTACCTCCCTCACAGAGTCGTTAATGCTTGTACGGCATTTTGAAATAAAACACAGTATGTAACTGCTCAGTGTCCGTCCCTAACAGAGCAACCCACTGTGGTCCCATCCGGACAGCGGCATCACAGCCTGGTGCTCCAGAAGCAGCATAACCTGGATGGCTGTTGAACAATATTTAGATATGCAGCCAATGAGTGAGACACTCGTGGTGTTCAAGAAACAGCTGAGCACCACTTTTACTATGAATGTAAAATAAAAACGTAAGGAAAATTGGTCCCGACTAGATGTTTATGTATTCTGAGACTACCTTCAAGAGCTGAAGGCACAGGTGGGAGCATTTTGTAGGAAAACTATCAACACCTCTTATTTGGACTTTAGAAGGTGCATTATACACCAAAATAAGCAGTGGATGATGCTGATATGAATTAACTGCTAATAAGAGCTGCTGTGTCTGATAGAGGGCAAGGCAGCTCTCAAAGGAGTTGTGAAGGGGAGCAGGACCCTGATTGTGTGTGGAAGGAGCTGTGTCCGCTGATGGGTCTGTGTTGGCACCACTCGAGACATCAAATACTTTCTGTAAATAGTATTTCATACAGGAGGAAATGCAAATGCAGAGCTTTTTTCCATAGAAGAATCTTAAGCCGTTTCTTAGAGACAGCCTAACTAATGGAGATGACTGCACATTTGACACATAGGTTACTGTTTCTTTTAAAGGTTAATGCTTTTGAAATACCCCAAAAGTCTGAGCTGTGTCTTTGTGTCTCTTGTTGGAAAGCGTGGACTTTGCTTCAGTAGCCTTTTCCAAAATGCATAAAATTCTTTCTAATCTATTTACTGCAAGTAGTTTATTTTTAAGGAATTGTATTTGAGACACTGTGACATGTCAATAGGAGAGAAAAGCATACAATACTGAATCTGATAAAATTAGGATGACAGTAATGTCACACACTTGGTGGTGGTTGTGTTTTGCCTGTTTCATGCATAATTCCCTCTTCTGTGTGTGTGTGGGGAAGAATCTGAACCTGTTCATAGCAGTCAGGGTCAACTAAGTAGATTTTATTTTGTAAGTACAAGTACAAACTCATTTTGTCTACTTAAATGCATTTTGTAATAATTTTGTAGTTATTAATATATTTTCACACTATCACTGTAAGAAATACAGTGTCTGAAACATTTACAACTGCATAACCGAGCCAAAAACCTATGGGGAGTAGCTGTGTATGGGTTTAAAACTTTCTAGGATTAGCCTCAAGACCAGAGATACACTCAAATACTAAAGTTAACAGGAAAAAGGAGAGTTAAGAGTAAAAATAC
>WBMV01008221.1:1343081-1358081 GCA_013396655.1 Campylorhamphus procurvoides | reverse complement strand
CTTTATTCAAATAAAAAAATTCCGAGTCTGTGAAGGTAAGATGGATTTTGTCCCTGAGTTTCATGTGCTATTCTGTGCTATCCCTTGGTGGCCATCAGCTAGACATTTGGGTGATCTTTTTTCCTTTGAAGAGTCCTCATTGGGAGTTTGAAGTTTTCTGGGAGAAGAGAGGCAGGAAATAAATTAGGCTGGCTCCAGGAGAGAGAACTGGAGAAGACTTCTTTTTTTGCATCAAAGTGTGAGTTTTACAACAGGAGAAGTGCTAGAGAAACTCAGACTCTGCCTGTTAGGGGGAAAGTATGTGATCAGTGTCAGCAGGGAGGGGAAGAAGCAGGGACAGGGACGAGACATCAAGGGGCAATGTCAGCTCTGGGGCGTTACCACCACTGTCAGCAAAACACCACCAGAACAGCCCTGACATGCAGCTCCTGCAGATACTTCCCAAAGATTTTTAAGAGGACACTGGGAAGCAAAGATAGTTGTGCTAAGGAGCTGGATAATTTCTGTGCTATCTGAAGTAGTGCTTAATAGGTAAGAGTCAGTGAAAGTTGAAGGAAGGGGTAATTTTACAGTCTGAAAATTGCATCACTTGGACATTCTTAGGACGAGCAGTTGTTTGTGATTTGCAGAGGGCTGAGCTGGGCAGTTCACTGTTATGTTTTTCTAGAATAGATCACAATAACCTTTATATGCCAAGGCTGACTAAGGCTGTGTCTCCTATGGGTAGATGTTGTTGCAAAACAGGAGGAGTAAAATTCTGGGAAATGCTTCCCACAGTAACAGTGGATGCTGTGGACACCAGGTCAACCTTTATGTGGCTTTTTTGTATCCTAAAGTTCCATCATCACTATTGCCCTCTGAAACACTCTTAATTTTTGCTGAAGGTCTAAGTGGAAATGACATAAATTTTCTCTCAGCACCAATATGTACTGAGATTGAGAGACCAGTAGGTAAAAAGAACAGTTTAGTGATTATTTAGAGGCAGGCTGGGCTTCACTGGTTTTGTTCATGTGGAAAAGGGCTGTGCCTCTGAGGAAGACAAAAACAAGGATCCTGAGTATCTCATTAGTTTATTGTTGAGTCTCTGGTTTCTGGATCTTAATACTTCACTTTTTTTCATTACTGTATGAAGTTAATGGTGGTGCTTTGTGGTAACAAGTAAGCACAGTGGATATTGGTATAGAAGGTGGTTACCCTCTGTTGTCTCTTGAGATCTGACCTGGTTTCCTCACTGACAGAAGTGTTGGAGTTAGGAGGGAAAATGACTGGCATGTTGAAACACTTGCTGGTGTTCTGGAAGCCCTGGGCTTATCTTGGTTGTCAGGTCAGTGGTTAATACTGAAGGGTACCAGAAAGAAATTAAGAGGGCACAATTTGAAAATCAAATTGAAATAGATTGTTAACTAATCCTTCCAAATTTTATTTATTAATTTTGTAATTATGCCAAATGAAATGCTCACAAGCTGCGTTGATTGCTTGGCTTACCTCAGTTTATATTCAAATCTCAATAAAGTACATTTCAGCCTTTTCTTAATGAGATGATGAAAAGTGCTATCCCGTGGAAGAGTAGAGGACACACATTCCAACATTACTTGCAGTCACCTGTTTGCTTTTTAGTGTTGCTATTGAATTAGTATTTAACTCAGGATTAAAGTATAAGCTGACGTATTTGACTAAGGATATGTTTAAGCTACGAGTTCTTAAAATTTAAAAAAAAATGGCCACACAGTTGGTTAATAGAGATTTTAAAACTTGAAGGATGCTGAGTAACAAAGACATTGTACTGCTGTTGATTGGAATCAGAAAGCAGTTTCAAAAAAACCCAGAGATAGTGGAGTCCCACGGCACAGATGAAATGTTGGGTGTATTCGTGGCAGTGATGGCAGGGAATGGGTCTCACTCCTGAAAAGAGGTGCAGGTGGTGATGGGCAGAGAGCAGGGAACTCCCCTTGGGAACCTGTCTGGGACCACTCAGAAACAGCTCCCGGGAGCTGCTGGTGTTGTGGAGAAGGGGGAGTTAGAGAAACATTCCTGCCCTTCACCCAGACAGGGCTAAAGCATTAGTATTGTTGGCAGGCAGTTTGTTCCTATGTGCTAGACAGCACTCAAACAGGAGAAGGTATTCCCCATCCTCAATGCATGCACCATTTTATGAGGTAGCAAAGCTTTTAAATGCCAGCAAGAACTTGTCAGTGACTACCATTTGCTCACAAGTGTGTATACTCAGGTCACCTCTGAAGCTTTAAATGGGGTTTGTATTTATTATTTCTGAAAGGCAGATTTATGTATGCTTTTCACAGTGAGTCTTTTTCACCAAATAAGTGATTCATAATGACTGGATTTGGGTCAGATTTTCCAGTTGACTCTGGAGATCATTTTTAATGGTCTTCATTGTAAATTTAAAAAAAATACAATCCAAAACAAAAAGATTCTGCTCTTTGAATATAGGTGACTTTATGAAAAATGAGCTAAAGTACAAACTGGGTTTGTTTTCCCAGTTGATAAAACGTGTTTTTAATGGGACAATGAGCAAATGTCACACTCACATATTGGTATCTATCAGAGCAAATCAAAATCTACTGTTTGGCATAAGAGGTGAAAACCCCCACATTGTAATAAAACTGTCACAGGATCGGTGTCTCCTGCTTTGTAAATAAACATCTCTGCTTTGCCTTGGTATTTCTGTAACATCCGGAGACTATTATCCTGTGCTGGTGCTCTGGTTCATTGACAGTTTCACTTAAACAGTTAAACAATAATTTGAAATGGAAAATGTTCTGCCCGTATTCCTTAATTCCTTTGTGGGTTTTTCCCCCCAGTGTTTTTTGTTGCATTTTTTGTCAGTTGCTTTGGTAATTGCTTGTTACTTTTTGTTACACAGGAAAATACAGAACTGCTCACAGACCTCATTCGAAGCCAAAAGTATCAAATGTTTTTGAGGTGGATTTTCAAGCGAATGGAAGTGATACAAAATCAATGGGCCGTTTTCAGTCAGAGGAGGAACTGTGGGCCCGCTTAGAAGAGCTCGAGAGACAAGAAGAGATGCTTGGTGAACTTGACAGGTACAGTGCTGCTGTGGCACAGGTGGGCTGGAGTTCAGAAAGCTGTAGTGTGTGATGCTGTTGGTACACCCAGGAGCTCACTGTGAGTGCAGGTAGCTGACCAGGCTGACACAGTTAAAATTATAATGGGTGCAAGAGGGATGGAAGATGAATAAAGCATGGATTGCAGTGTCAGAGCTTCTAAAACCTGCCTCTGTGGAACCACGGCAGTCCAGCATTCTAGTATTTTTATTTAAAGATGATAGAAGAGGGGGAAGTGGAATTCATTTCCCACAGACTAGGAAACCCCATAGTTTCCAGTGTGGGAGTGACACATTTAGTGCTTAATGACACACTCGGTCTATTCTGATTGTCAGCCGATACATGCCTGGTTAGCCATGATGTCACAGTTTTGGTATTTCCAGTTGACATGGGAAGGACCTAGTGATTGTTAGAGGGTACAAAGAACCTCCACAGTCTGGCAATAAAAACAGGACTTGGGTAAAGAAAGTTACCTACAGTGTTCATTATTTTACATGTTTGTGTCTCTCAAGAGCATGAATTGCCTCAGTTCACTTAGATGTTTTTCATTCCATAGGATGCCTGATAGAGTTGAGACAAATGGAGAAGACGCAACCTCTTCTGAAGAGGAGAAGGAAGATAAGAGGATAAATCTGAATGGGACATACAGGGCAGAAGACTGTATTACTCAGGGCAACTTCCATAAAGAAGTAACAAATTCAGACTTGTTTGGGGGCCAAGTCAATGGCTCTACTTATTATCACAGTGATGATGAAGATGACATAGATGTTGGAGATAACTCTGTTCCAACTATTTTTTTCTCTCACACTGTTGAACCTAAGAGGGTTTGTAACTTCACTATTTTTATATTTCGCTCGAGAATTTGCATAAAACATATATACCATATCTAAAATAAGAAATTCTAGATCATGTAGATAAAGTAGGATGCTGACTGTGAGTGACATTTGGATATTTTTCAAATCCTTGAAACCCACTGTTTAAATCCTTCAGATCCAAATATGGTATTAAAAAAAAAAGTCTTCAAATGTCTACCTTGCTGTTCTGGCTTCTGGCTGTTGTAAAAGGTAGTATTCTGTCTAGGAGTTTTTCAAATGGCTCTTTACTTGCCTTGAAATCGACCTTTGGACAGCTCAGCTGTTGAGCAGAGTTTGAATAAGCAGATTGTTATATATTATATGCAAAATATATGCACATTAGTGCAAAGAAATGCCCCAGCCTAGTGCAAGTGGCAGAGAATAAACAGTTCACACAACAAGTGTTACCATTCATGCATTTGTTTAACTTATCTATGCTTCCTAGTCCTCAACTGCTAGGGTAGGAGAATGTCAGAGGCCAGTTGATCTGAAGCCTGGTGACTGTTGATTTCCTGGTGTAGACTATCATTTGTGTTCAATTTTCAGGTAAGAATAAACACAGGAAAAAATACTACTTTGAAATTCAGTGAAAAGAAAGAAGAGGCCAAGAGAAAAAGGAGGAACAGCAGTGGCAATGGTCACGCAACTCCAGAACTGCCCAACATCAAAACCCCAGCAGACATTTACCGGTGTGTAATTTATTGTGTTGGCACGTGAGCTTTCCCCTGGGCAGCCCTTCCCTGGTCGTTTCTGTTCACCTCCAGTATGAAACCAGCCTACAATTTCCTGAAAAAAACAGCTGGAACTGAGTTTACTAGTAAAAAATGAAAGTTTGTGGCTTCTGCGTCATTGCTCTTCTTTCATGTCCATAAAACATTTCTGAGCTTAACATTTACTTTTCCAAATAGCAATCCATCCTTTACCTGCTTTTCAGAGCTTCTGAAATTGAGGTAAATTTGCCAGTACCTACCATCCTCAAAAAGGAATGCAGCAATTATGTTATACATTCTGGTTAATTCCATGTCGTTTGCTTCTGTGTTTGTTTTCAACAGAACTGACCAGATCTACCACTTTTAATATTCCTCCTCTCTCAGTTACTAATTTTCTGGATTTTATCTCTTCCTGCCAGTATCTTCAGAATATATTTAGGTCTTTGCATAGTTTCTCTTGAATTCTCTCTCCTTGACTTCAGTTCATCAGTGTGTCTAGTCTCCATAAAAAGTACAGCTCACCTCTAGGACACACACACACACACACACAGAGCTTTAAAAACAGTTTTGGGCTTAGAGGATTGTATAAAACACTAAACTAAGGGGACAGAACACATAAACAAGTACTTAGGTCTGTAAAGATAAACACAGATAGCTATTAGATTGGTTGATTAAGTACTTGTGAAAATCACACTGCATTTATATGTCAGTGTATTTGGGTCCCGGAATATATTAACACAAAGTGTGAAAAGTAAACCCATATCCTGTAATTGCAGCTGCTGGGGCTGAAGAGGAGGTGAAGGATTATTTCGTGGTGCTCTCCCTGAGCTCGCCAAGGGAACTCCATCTTCTGTGGAGATACATTCTATGAGTGCCTGATGAATAAAGCTGGTAGAAACAAGTAACACCCCTAAAACTCATCCAGTCATTGGGCTCCTCCTTTATGAGGCTGATAAAGTTGGCATTGTCTTCTCTTTCTCCTCCACCCACCCTTGACTTGTTTAAGTCATGGAGATGGAATACAAGCTGTAGGAAGAGCTGGTTTTGTCAGTTTACAGTCTGTTAATACTTGGAAAGTGTCTTAGTGTTGATCTGCACTTAAAGCTGATTTTTAAATCCTTTTTTTTTTAACTTAAAGCAGACTATGACACTTGTCAGGAAAAAAGCTCCATCCTTTCCACATACAGTGAATGGTTTGGGTTTTTTTATTCTACATTTGACAAGGACTCAACTCTAGAAAACCTTGTGACATTGTGATCTTTTGATTCTCTTTACAGAAACAACCCTGATAATTTAGTTTACCTTTTTTCTAACTTTTTGTAACTCATTCAGTTTTCTAACATTTTTCAAAAAGCTATATATTTTCTGCAGAAAGAATGCCTCAGCATAATGCTTGAATAAAGGGTATAACAGCATTTGCTCTGCAGAATTGATTCTTGTGCATTGGTAAATAAAATGCCTCAGAAGGTACAGTATTGTGATTCTGCAGTGAAAAAGTTGGAAAAGCACATCACAATTAATTTGTACAAAAGACAAAGCAAGATCACTGTAAATTTGTCATCTGATCCTGAAATGGTTTATTAAAGCTAACATTTTCCTTTATAGAGTCTTTGTTGATGTTGTGAATGGAGAATATGTCCCTCGTAAATCAATTTTGAAGTCTCGAAGCAGAGAGAACAGTGTTTGTAGCGATACCAGTGAGAACAGTGCTGCTGAGTTTGATGACAGACGAGGAGTTCAGAGGAGTATTAGCTGTGATGAAGCTACTCAGAGTGACAACAGCGAAGGCATACTGGAGGAAGAGGAGGAGGAGGGGCGGCAGCAGCAGCTACCGAAAAAGCTTCCTCCCTCTTCAGGGACAACTGAGGTACAGTTTTTAATTAATTATTGATTGTTGGCAGGGATAAAAATGAGAAATCTAATGACTGTAGTTGCCTATACCATGAGTTTGATTTCTTTAAAATAATTTTTTAACTCCTACCTAGTTGGCTTCAGAAGGACATTATCAGGTGACAGGTGTTTGTCACACACATCCCAGGGACAGAGGAGAGGAGCAGTTCAGGTGGCTTCTCTGATACCTGGAGTTTTTAAACTCTTCCATAAAGATCCAACAAAGTAGTCATTTGGTGGTGTTACTCAAACCAGTGTCCTGTCTACTGGGTCACCCTGAACATTTCACTGCAGGGCGTACAGCAGGGTTTAACAAAAGAAAGAGAAAAATCTGTGCTTCGTAGGTGATGGGTGGGAAGAGTTGATTCCCTCACCCGTGTTGCACAGTTAATAGACAGCTAGTTTCCAGCTGGTGGGTTTTAAGTTTTAAAACACAGATATCAGCTGAGCTATTATTTTGACTTGCCAATGGCAGGGAAAGTGCCTGGTGTAAGGAAGTGTTATACCCCTACTCATCCTATTTCGGGCTAGGGCCATTAGTGATCCCAAACAAATCTCTTTTCACATGCTTGGAAAGTTTAGGGCTTCATCATAAAGGAGAGAGTGTATGACATAAGGAAAAATGTACAGTGGCCTAGTGACTGGGTGAATACAAGAATTAAATATAGAAATTCATGGCATAGCATATTCTCCATTTTTATTTTTTAAGAACACCAATTTTTTTAAACTAGATAAAACTTGAGTTTTCAGTAGTTCCCAATGCAATGGGCAAGTTCAATGAAAACACTATTTTTAGAAAAATTATTTTTGACAAGAAATGAATTCCTCATAAAAGCTATTGTTTATCATCATTTTTCATACAAACAGCTGCAGAGGAATCCAGGCAGGATGCGAACACTCACGGTAGAAGATTTATCTGTATAGTTAGCACTTCACGTTGTATACTTTCTCGAATATATTTGCTGTATTTTTATAAAACATCTAAGTACACTTTAGATGTTACCCATCAGTCCATTATCTGAATCTGGCATGTTTATTCTCTACAATATAATTTTCTAAGTAACTGAAGGAGAGCGAGCAAAACACTCCAGTCAGACATCCCTTCCTAAATGCTGTTGTTTTGCTTTTGCTTGTTTTTGTGGGTGTTTGGAGTACATTACTTCTCCATTACCATTTGCAAAACACTAACTCTTTTTTATTTCTAATTTTGCCACAATCTTCTTTTGTATTTTGCTTACCTGTTTTTGAAAATGAGCTGCTTGTTAGAACAACGCAGTTGTGTATAGGCACAGCTTTAGGCACACTTTGTCTATTGGAGCAGAAAACAAAAAACACTGCTTTTTTGCAGGTCCTGCAAGAAAAGAATGGCTGGTTTGTTTTGCTTTGTTTTTCTTGGTAACTGAGTTATGAAAAAGCAGAACTAAGCATAGTGACTAAATCTGGTGTGCATTCCTTTGTGCCCAGTATGAGCATCAGACCTTGGATGTGAACTGCTTCCCCTTGTCCTTGGGCATTCTGAATTTTCTGTTTTCAATACATAGTGGGTGATTTGTTCTTAAATATGTTTATAAAAAGTAGTTTTGAGCTGCTTGCTTCCCAGTGTTTTACAAGAATCATCGTCATTTCTTAGCTTAGTTAAAAAGGATTAAGTCATATAATCAGCTGCATATAAATGATAATTTTTTAAACATTAAATGTTTTTATTAGACCTTTTATAGAGAGAAATAGTTGGAAGCAAGTTTGCTGTTCTCTTAAGTATAAATTGCTTTCACCAGTTTTTGATCATATTTGGTAAGGAGAAAAGAACAAACAAAATACGTGCTTGCCAGTTCATACACAGTGTGTCAGCTTGATGCAATTAGAGGATACTAAGTCATAAAATATGACGTATGATGGAAATGCTGACATACTTCAACTTTGCAAAGTCTCTCCATTTCTTATCCAAGAAGAAACTCTGCATTACATCAGCTGGTTTATTGCTTGAGCGTGTGTCAATGGGGAAGCAAATTTTTAGATAATTCATGCAGTAGGAATGAGATTAAGTAGTACTTTTAAGACACTGTCTTTCATTCAGTCATCTTTGAACAAGCTGTATTTTGAGGTTAATTACAATTTGGTTACTTATGCAGGGAACAATCATCGATTTAAAGATATTTCTTTACTTTTGATTAAAAGAAATAACAATCCTAATCAGGCTAATATAGGGTAATGACCTTATGGGCATAGCCTCACATTTGCATTTTATTAGCTCATTTTCAGTATTCTCTTCTGTTGTAGGCATTTTCCGGAACTGTTATAGAAAAGGAGCCTTTGTCTCCCTCCCTAATACCACACCCAGTCATCGCTCACCCAGTCCTGCCGACCATTCTGGAGCGAAAATCAGAGGAAGTTTTGTCCGAGGCTCCGGAAGAGACTCCTAAGAGAATTTCAAAATTCAAAGCTGCCAGGATGCAACAGACTAACTGAGCTGGCCCAAACGCGAGTACTTTTGCCTAGTTTCACATCTCTTGAGATTATGTAGAGCCCTCTCTGTAACACCCAGATAGTTAACAGGTCCTCCTGTGCTAATTTGGCATCCGTTATCTCTGAAACGTTTACTGGCAACATTAAAAACAACAAACAGTTGGGTGTTTGAACACTTGAGTATTCATGTTATTTTGTCGATTTCCCTGTGTGCTGTCAGCACCTTTGTATATGTTTGCCTTATGATAGCAGCACTTGGGTTCTTTTTCAAAAACTGTTCCTTACATACATTGTTTTTGTGTTTAAACCTAAATACAGGCAGTTTTGTGCCAGCTGTGAGGTTCTACATACCATATGGACCATTTTAAGGAAACTTTTCACATTTCAAGTAGATTCACCAATTATATTGCATTACTTGCTTTAGCATTTTAAGACACACTTGTATTCACATTGCTGTAGGTTTTGCAACTAGGTGTCTGCTAAAAGTTTTTTTCCTTCTTTCAAACCTCTCTGAAATCTCACTGTACAGATCTGTAAAACGCCGGGTTCATGTACATTGCAGGGAAGTTTCTTTGATGGAAAAGGGTATTTTGTAAAATTAAATTTTCAGTAAAAAAAGCTGTGAAAGTTGTGTGGGTTTTTTTTGCTTTACTACTAATTTGGAAATGCCACAGAGAGGTTTTTATTTTGAACTTGCATTTCTAGCTTGAAGTGTTTACTACCACATGGACATAAAAGCAGTCCATTCTCTTCTGCCATTGTGTTTTAACCTTCTGCAAATGAATGTCCATGGAAATTGAATGCTCTTAAGGAGAGAAACATAAACTCAGACTCTTGATTACAAAATCTCCTAGTTCTTTTGTATACTCAGAAAACATTGTAATTGTCTTGGGAATGCCCAGAGGGAGTCAGCACTAAGGAAGAATGTCTTAATGCTTCAGCTTTATTTCAAAATGCAACAGCACTGCAGCACTTGGGGTACAGTCTGGTGTATCCTTCTCGTGACTGAGAGTACTCCTGGCTTTAGGAGTCCCTGCCCAGCAGCTCCTTCCAGTCTTCTTGCCATCCCCTCATTTTGCTGGCACAGCTTTTGTTGGGGCCTCCCCTTGAATAATATTTGGCGACAGAGATGGGCTTGAAAAGCAAACTACTGGGTTTTGGTTTTGTTTTCAATAGTGTGTGTTTTTTGAAGCTAGTGAGTTTCCTAATGTGTTTCTCAGCGTGTCTGTATCAGCACAGTTAGAGGGATAGTGTGTTGAGCAAGGACAGGATAAAAGGGTGGCAGAGGACATGGGAGCTTGAGTACTTTAAACTGATGATGCTTTCCAGCTGATGTATCAAACCACAGCCTGAAAAGTGAGGCAGCAGGACATGGGAAGTGTGAGGAAGGATTTGCTTTTGGCCGCAGTTCTGTGGCCTTGTAAACAGGTAGCCTGAGAGCCACCAGCATATGGTTTTCTCAGCCTTGGCCATCCATGAGTGGGGCATCAGCTAATTCCCATTCCTTACCTTCCCTGTGCCTTGTGCTTGCATCTTTTGCTCTCAGATCCCAGCAGATGAGCTCACAGTGCCACTTCATGCATTAAAACAGAACCACCAGCTCCCCCGTTTTCAACACTTTTCTCTCTGCCCTTAAAAGGGGGGTCGAAGCACTGGGACTTCTTTTTGTATGGTGCCTTCTGAAGTTGGCTGTGCTCCATCTAACCCCGATGTTCCCTGCTAGGTGTTTGGGAAGGCACTGTGGTTTCATGGGCAGGAAACGCTGGCCAGGCTTTGGCAGCAGGAGGGGGCAAGAGGAGCCGACAGCCGGGTCTGTGCCAGGGGGAGCAGCCCACCTAAACTGCAGGGCCACGTGTCCCCCTCCATATGGAGCAAATTGTTTTGTGCTCAGAGGAAGACTGAAGGGGAAGTTGTGCAGCCCCGCTGCTCCCTCAGTGCACTGCCTGGGAGGGGGCAATCGCTGTCTTAAACAGATCCTGAGAATCACATTGAAAGTGTTAATCATTAACTTGATTCATGCTCAAATGCGGATTTTTTTTTTTAAAGCATATTGCATTAGTACTAAAATAAGCCATCAATGCCAGTCCACCCTCTATTCACGGCTAAATATTTAAAGGAGGTTATTTATAGCTTCTTTAATGAATTCTTGGCTAAACAAAATGAAATTATGTCCTAGAAAAGTAGAAGCTATTTTGTAACCAGAACAGTGCAACTGTAAAATATAGTTCCATGAATATGTATTTTAAATAACAAGGGGTTGAGATCCAAGACTACCAGACATGGGTAATTAGAGGGAAACGGAGAGAAAGAAAGAGAGAGACAGAGAAACCCCTTTAAAAAGATTTATTTAGATATCTTCTGAAATACTTCCCACTTCTAGTTACTTCAACAAAACCAAATGCCCCTTGTCACCATAGATCAGTTTCAAATCAAAATGAATTCTTTGCTTGTTTTCTTTTTTCCTCCCCTCCCCTTTTTTCACATCCCTGCTCACGGGAAAAAGTAGGATAAATGCACCTTGGGTTTTAATGAATTATGGCCTTGGTTCAGGGAAGCATCCTTACTCAGGAATGCACTTTGGCATGTGCTTATGTCTCAAAGATTTTGTAAAGAAGAATGGATTTAACCACATGCTTAAAACTAAGCACATGAGTGTTTTCCCTAATAGGGAGCCTGAGTGTGTCTGTGCCTCCCTGCAGTATATTTAATTGTCAGAGGGCTTGCAGGCTGGAATGAGGCTTCATCTTTGGTCTCTTCACTCGGGCTTTACCAGCAGACTCACTGTGCGGTGCCTGGAGCAAGAGAGATGGCTGTAGGGGTTTTATAGGATGTTTACGAACACCAAACAACAACAGCAAAAAATTAATTAAATCTATCAAAGCAGATAAAAATCTGAACAGTAGAAAATGATCATGTGAAGGCCTATTTCTGCAAGGACCTAAAACCTGCTTTCTGTGCAACACTGAAGCCAACAAGTGGCTGCAGGTGACCACCGACGCATGGGTGAAGCAAACATGGGGTGGAGCAACAGTTCCCCAAATCTGAGGCATGTGGGGCTCCTGATGGTAAATTAGTCTGTTGATATGAGTTTCTTTTTGCCTCCAGTGCTGCTGTTAGGGATTTCATTCACTTAGATAATTATAAGGGCTCATTTTAATTCTGAAATTCCTTCGGTGACTTTTCCTGCTGCTGCTTCTGGAAGGGCTCCTTGTCTGCCAAGGAGCTCTGCCGAGGGTGCTGGACATGGGGCTGAGGAAGGGGTGTTGGTTCTGCCCAGTGCCTCCCAAAAGCTTTTGCACGTCCTCAGCAGGAAGGATGTGACCTGGCCAGGTTGGGGGAACTCTGGCAGCCGGTCACCAGAGTGGCACAGGAACACACATGCTGGAGGCATCCTCATCCCTGTCCCAGTGTCCCCAGCCCACCTGGGCACAGGTGAGCAGTGCCAGGTGAGTGCAGCCAAGCATAACTGCACAGGTAAAAATACAGCAGCAGAAAACAGAAAGGGATGACATTTCTGCACAGGATGTCTTNCCAAAACCAAAACACCCGAGCTGGGATTAAAAGAAATCAGATGTGTGTGTTTGGAATGCAGCGTTTCTGCGTTACAAATAGCTCCGCTCTAAACCCACATTAACCCCATGATACGTGAATTTTGCCAACTCCCGCTGCGTCTCTTTAAATCAAATCCAGCAGATTTGTTCCGAGCGTGCTCCGGGCGCTCCCGGTTTGCGCGGGTGCGCGCCTTGGTGCGGGTGCGCGCCTTGGTGCGGGCGCTGGTCCGGGTGCGCGCTCTGGTGCGGGGTGCAGGTGCGCGCATTGGCCGTCAGGGGGCGCGGGCGGGCNGGGGAAGTTGTGCAGCCCCGCTGCTCCCTCAGTGCACTGCCTGGGAGGGGGCAATCGCTGTCTTAAACAGATCCTGAGAATCACATTGAAAGTGTTAATCATTAACTTGATTCATGCTCAAATGCGGATTTTTTTTTTTAAAGCATATTGCATTAGTACTAAAATAAGCCATCAATGCCAGTCCACCCTCTATTCACGGCTAAATATTTAAAGGAGGTTATTTATAGCTTCTTTAATGAATTCTTGGCTAAACAAAATGAAATTATGTCCTAGAAAAGTAGAAGCTATTTTGTAACCAGAACAGTGCAACTGTAAAATATAGTTCCATGAATATGTATTTTAAATAACAAGGGGTTGAGATCCAAGACTACCAGACATGGGTAATTAGAGGGAAACGGAGAGAAAGAAAGAGAGAGACAGAGAAACCCCTTTAAAAAGATTTATTTAGATATCTTCTGAAATACTTCCCACTTCTAGTTACTTCAACAAAACCAAATGCCCCTTGTCACCATAGATCAGTTTCAAATCAAAATGAATTCTTTGCTTGTTTTCTTTTTTCCTCCCCTCCCCTTTTTTCACATCCCTGCTCACGGGAAAAAGTAGGATAAATGCACCTTGGGTTTTAATGAATTATGGCCTTGGTTCAGGGAAGCATCCTTACTCAGGAATGCACTTTGGCATGTGCTTATGTCTCAAAGATTTTGTAAAGAAGAATGGATTTAACCACATGCTTAAAACTAAGCACATGAGTGTTTTCCCTAATAGGGAGCCTGAGTGTGTCTGTGCCTCCCTGCAGTATATTTAATTGTCAGAGGGCTTGCAGGCTGGAATGAGGCTTCATCTTTGGTCTCTTCACTCGGGCTTTACCAGCAGACTCACTGTGCGGTGCCTGGAGCAAGAGAGATGGCTGTAGGGGTTTTATAGGATGTTTACGAACACCAAACAACAACAGCAAAAAATTAATTAAATCTATCAAAGCAGATAAAAATCTGAACAGTAGAAAATGATCATGTGAAGGCCTATTTCTGCAAGGACCTAAAACCTGCTTTCTGTGCAACACTGAAGCCAACAAGTGGCTGCAGGTGACCACCGACGCATGGGTGAAGCAAACATGGGGTGGAGCAACAGTTCCCCAAATCTGAGGCATGTGGGGCTCCTGATGGTAAATTAGTCTGTTGATATGAGTTTCTTTTTGCCTCCAGTGCTGCTGTTAGGGATTTCATTCACTTAGATAATTATAAGGGCTCATTTTAATTCTGAAATTCCTTCGGTGACTTTTCCTGCTGCTGCTTCTGGAAGGGCTCCTTGTCTGCCAAGGAGCTCTGCCGAGGGTGCTGGACATGGGGCTGAGGAAGGGGTGTTGGTTCTGCCCAGTGCCTCCCAAAAGCTTTTGCACGTCCTCAGCAGGAAGGATGTGACCTGGCCAGGTTGGGGGAACTCTGGCAGCCGGTCACCAGAGTGGCACAGGAACACACATGCTGGAGGCATCCTCATCCCTGTCCCAGTGTCCCCAGCCCACCTGGGCACAGGTGAGCAGTGCCAGGTGAGTGCAGCCAAGCATAACTGCACAGGTAAAAATACAGCAGCAGAAAACAGAAAGGGATGACATTTCTGCACAGGATGTCTTCGGTCCCAAATGAGAGTGGTGGCAGCAGCCAGTGTGGGCGCTTCACAGCCACGGGCACAAGGCAATGTGCCTCAGGTGTGTTGTGCTGTGCCCCAGCGCCCCACGCAGCCCTCTGCAGGGCTGGGATTGCATCAATTAGGCTCTTCAAATTACCTCGTTGGGAGGAAAAATATCCTCCTTTAATCTTCTTAACGGGCCACAGGTGAGTTGGGCACCTGCCTGTACCTGAAGAAGGGGTTGTAGGAGGGCACATTTCCCCTCTGGTGCCGAGATGGTCTGGCCAGGAGGAGCTGGAGGAAAAGGCAGACGATGCTGTGTGCTCAGTGCAGCTGGAGCCTGTCCTTGAGCTGGGACCTGGTTCTGAGGTAACTCCATCCATTCCTCTCTCCCTTGTAAGATGAGTTGCACTTCCACTGCTCGCTTAGAGCATCTAAACCAGCAGATTTTTAGATGTTTTGTGAATGTCTAAACCAGCTGTTTTGGCTGTTCATTTTAACTAAGTGATTTATGCCGCAAAAAAACTTCCCCCC
>WBMV01008221.1:1287851-1342900 GCA_013396655.1 Campylorhamphus procurvoides | reverse complement strand
CGCTCTGGTGCGGGGTGCAGGTGCGCGCATTGGCCGTCAGGGGGCGCGGGCGGGCGCGGCCGCGGAGAGCTGCCAGTCAGCCCCTGATTTATTATTCATTTGTGTTATAGGTGGGGTGTGCAGACAGTTACTGTAATAATTACCCGGACTGGAGCGTTTCCTTGGCAACCGGGCTTTTTTTTTCTTTCTTTTTTTTCTTTCCCCCCCCCCGCTTCATTCATGCTGTTGCGGAGAGTACGCCTGTAAAGCATGACATTGCTGAATTCGGGGGTTTGTTGCCCTCCCGCTGCTCCGGGTTTGAGGTTAGTTACAGCATCACAAGGTGCTCTCGAGCATAAAAAGCTCAGGCTGGGATTAAAGCGCGCAGGGAACGCCAGCGCCAAGTCTTTCCTTCCGCTGTCTCACTTTTAAGTAACAAGGTTATAAAAATGCAAATGCCATCTTGGGGTTGTTAATAACTAATATTGGGAAGAATTCCTGCAAGTTGTAAAACATTTTATTTATTTATTTATTTATTTATTTTGTAAACAGCACCAAGCCCAGGTGAGGCGGCTCCTTGTGTTTTACACTGGTCTCGTGGAAATAATATTTGCAAAAAAAGGTACTTGCTGCTTGATCCAGCCTTGCAGTGTTTGGTGTCATAAATCAATGGGAACTGCTCCATGCAGCTAATGATAAGGTGGTATTTGTTGTTTATCCCGCTTTATGGTAATGGTTTGGGAGGAGGAGGGTGCTGTGTCCTTCCTGAAGGAGCAGGAGTAATCCTCGATGTGGTAACGGAGTAACAGAAACCACATCTATTATCAGAGATCTATAAATGAATCATATTATCCTACATTTTTAGGCTTACTAGAGCGCTCATTTTCAGAAACTTACATCAAGCACTGTGCAAGGATGAAAAGTAGTATTTTTCCATCCCTGCTGCACGAGGCAGAGGGAATTCATGATTCAATCTCTCACCGAGATGGGGTATTTTCACCCGTTAAAATTTTGAAGTAAGATGCTAAAATGTGATTACATCTAGGATTGTAATCTGCCAGTGATGCGCTCCTCTAGGAAGGGTGGGCTGCAGATTAATGGAGCGACCTCGTGCTCTGGGATCCCAGCTTGTCCATGTAGTTATCTCTTGGAAAGGTTAATGATGATACTAAAGGAAAACCACAAAACTACATCCCCAAACCAACCAGGCCCTGGTACATCCTCCCTCTCTTCCCAGCTGCCCAGTGCATTCAGCCCACATGTCCCGTGTTACACCTGTGGAGACGGGTCTCTGTGGGGACTGTACATCTCCTACTGACCTGCCTGGGGTGATAAATCCCAGCTTTCAACCACATTGTGGTAGCTGGTGAGGAGAGTCAGCTTTGGCCTTTGCCTGGGTTGAAACAGGAGCCAAGCAGCCACTGACAGTGACACGGTGGGTGCCTGCAGCCAGCTGCCAATCCCAAATGGACTGGGGGGGCTCACAGCAGAGATTGCCTCTGCCCCTAGAGCATTTCAGAGTGATGCTGTGGGTCCCACCAGTGCCGCTCTGGGGCCATGAGGGGTCTGGCATGAGCCCCTGTGCAGCCCCCCATGAGCCATGGCACCTCTGACACGGGGCATCCCCTGGTTTCCTCTGCCAAACCCCATCCCTCCCAGCAATCCCCCCTGGGCCCTGCTGGGGCCAAAGGAGCCCCCAGGGGTGTGGTGAGGGCCGGGGGCTGCACTGCTGGAGGTGCCCGGGTGAGCTGGCTGCCATACTTGGGTTGTCATCAATGCAAATCATTTACGCTAATTCCTTCAGATTTGGATTTAAGTTTTAAAGAAAGCTTCAAGTTACCTCAAAATAGCTTAGTAATTATTTTAATAACTTGTGTGAGCAGGAACAATACCCACAGAGTCAATTCTGGCTCGCAAAATGTTTTTTTCAACTGTTCTGAGGAAAAAACAGCGAACAGTTCAACAGCTTAAATACAAGCGAGTGGATCTCTGGAGATTAATCTGTCTGGTGTTCCTCAGGTAAAGACTTCTGCACAATTTAACAAAGGAAATAATTTTCCTATTTTTATAATGCATGTCTCTCTGTGGTATAAATTACTAAAACCACGCTGCTTATCCTCAGTAATGTTATAGATGCAGATAATTTACTGTGTATCACGTTATCAGTTCATTAAAGAGATGCAATAAAATCATTATTTACTAAGAAACAGCAACCCTTGCAATATCTTGTCAGAGAAATTGGCTGATGCAAGAGGATCATATTTAAGCCTATATTCACAATAGCCCTTTAAACATTTCATCTGCTTCCCACTTGAGTTGCGGGAGGGAGCCGGTATTCCCGCAGCCCTTCGGCGGAGGCGGCAAAGTTGAGCACAGCCCGTCTGGCTGCCCTGCCAGGGCCTGATCCAGGACATCACCCCCTTCCTGGGGCACCCCACGACCCCTGGGCCGGGCCCTGCGGTGCTGCTCCCACCCCTGCCTCTGCCAAAAGGGTGCCAAAAATATTAAGGGAGGTTTAGGCATTTCCTACCCCATCCCCCTCTTCTCCTCTGCCTAAAGATTACTCTGCATCCTAGACAAAGGAAATATTTAAACTGTTAAATCTGAACAAAGATACAGTCTGCGTATGACTTCTCTGAAGCCCTATAAAAATTCTTTAAAATTGCCTATTCACTCAAATTTACTGAGTGTAGCAAAAATGTCAAAGGCATAAAGTCAGAGAAGATTGAATAAAATAATGCAGAAAGACAGATTAGTCATGCACAGACCCACACAGCCTTTCACAGCACACAATACCACTTTTTATTACCGCTCTATCTTTACAAAGACTATGTTCAATACATAGAGGATGATACATGGTCAGTCATGTAATCTGCCTTTGATTCCAAGACTCATTTATCTGGGCCCTTTTCACAAAGACATTGATGAGAGATTTCAGTGTTTTCAGTGCATTGTTTTATTTATCATATATAATGGCTGGTGGAAAAAAATAGGAATTATGTCACAGATCCTGCATAAAGGAGTTGTATAAAAGACTCTGTGACAAAGTTTGGTAAAACACGTCGTGGCTCAGCTCAGGCGCGCTGGTTTCTCCCCAACCCTGTCCCCCTCCTACAGCACTTTGAATATTGACAGCTGTCAGAAGCCCCGAGGAGGGACACTGCCCACAGCCCCCACCAGCTCCTGCAGCCCACACAGAGCTGTCTCAAAATTACCAATTTTTTCTTTTTTTTTTTTTTTTGCTTTAAATTTGAGCAATATTTTAATTGTTATTTTTAGCGATCTGGATTTATTATTTATACATTCACCAAAGAAAAGAGTCAGTCACAGTTTTGTATCTTGCAAATTTAATAAAGAACAGCCCTTAAGATAGAATTTCTCAGCCTGCCAGGATTGACAAAAGCCAGCTAATGCAGAAATGTCAACAGCAAACCTCATCAGCAGCCCCACCATGCCTTGCAATCAAGGGAAAGCTATGGCTTTACATAAACAATAATATATAGCTATCTAAATATCTGTGTTTGGAGATGCCACCCGAGATGTGGGAGGAGGAAGGGATGCAGTGCCTGGGCTCAGCGCTGCCAGGTCCCTGCTGTGCACACATTGGGGTGCTCCTGATGGGAAGGGGGTGAGGGCTGATGCTCTTCCTGCAGGATGGGGAGCCAAATCCAGCACTTGGAAACAGCAGTAAATCTGGAGTGAGCCCGTTGGAGTTGCTCCAGATTTACACCAAGCAAGCAGGGCTGCTTTGCCCCATTGAATCTGCATTTTGTGGGTGCAGGAGATTTGTTTTCCTCTGTGTAGTGAGCGAAGGGAGGTGGTTGGACCAACCCCTGTCCCCCACCCAAAATACAGCCGGGGCTGCCCTGAGCAGGCAAAGCTTCCTGGGGGCAGGAGTGAGGTTCTATTAAGTACCAGAGCTTTGGCTGGCATGCACTTAAATCACAGTCTTACTTTCGAAAGGTCTTTCAAAAAGTGTCCCTGTAGCTTGTGGCAAAGGGAGGTTTTCCCTGGAAGCAGGAGAATGGGACCAAAGGCTGGGGAAAGGGTGGGAGAGCCATGGCATGTCAGGAGGGTACCTGGCAAGAGCATCCCTACCTGGCGCTGCAGGGCTGTGACACCCTGGGCAGGGCCTGAAATAAGGGTGTGAATTGTGAATTAGCTATAACTCCAGCAGCTTTAGGCCTGGAGTGAGGTCTCCAAGGGAGCAGACAGAATGGCTGAATTTGGAAATTATGTAGCGGCACCGTATATCCAGATGTGAGTTCTTCTATGGGGCTGGCAGAGATAAATCACAGAGGTATCCTTGACAAATATAGTAGCTTCCACTCAGGGCACAGTGTTAACCCGCACTTAAGGCTGAGCCACATGATTTAATAGGGAGAGACTCGGCGGCTAAAGAAAAATCTCTCAAAGGAAAAACGGGATGGCGATGTCAGTGGGGTTGGGGTGATGGTGCCTGCCCCAGGAGATGGATCCCCTGAACCTGCCGTGGGTGTGTCCCTCGTGGGCTGGGGACCAGGGCAAAGAGGTGCTGGCTTGGCACGGGTGGGGAGGGTGCTGCCAGTGGTCCTGGGACCCGTGTCAGGGGGCTGGGATGCTGAGCTGGGACTGCCCCGTGTGCTCTGCCTGCTGCTGGCTCGGTCCCTTTAACCGTGGGGAGTGATGGAGAGCCCAAAGCTGCCTCTCGGCGAGGTCCCTGTAATATAGTGCTGTGCAGCTGCAACTTAGATCGTGAGGAAAACAAAATGGGCCGACTGAAATGGAAACTTTTGTTACTTATAATGTTAATGAAACCAGTTTATCAGGCAGCGCAGAGGAAGTGGAATATTTAGTGCCATTTAATGTCTAATCATCAGCATTTCTTTGAATAAATCACATTACATTGTCTAAAACCTGAAAAGACGAAGCTGTAATAATTTTTAATATGTTGTAGTTTCATTAAAGGGACACCCTGTTTGCCATCTAGCCCTGTGTGTTTTGGGGGTGGTTGTGCATTTGGTGGGTTCTGACATGGCTTTGTGACACAGTGACTCGGCTGTGGTGTGGCCACACCGCAGAGCTGGGGGTTCCTGTTTGCTCACAGGTGGCTGGGTACAGCCTGGGTGCTGCAAACTCCTGGCCAGGCTGGAGGTTTAAGAAGTGATCTCAGGTTCTTGGGACCTGTACTCTGGTGGCTTTTTAACTCAGCAGAAATATTTCCTTTCTCAAGGCCCAATTGTGACCTTCCCCTCTTCTCCCATAACATGCCAGCATCATCCCACTGTGATCCAGGGGTTTTGCATGCCCTACCTGTGAGCTGAAGTGCCCAGGCAGCTTTTTACTCCACCAGCACACCCGTGGCACCTCTCCAGCAGCCAACCTGTCCCAGTGCCCCCCTAGGCACCCCAGCTGGTCCCACATGCCCCCAGTGCCCCCAGTCCCTGCTCAGGGCACGGCTGCTCGCTGCCCGCCAGACCAGTGCCAGGCACAAGCACTTGGCTGCCCACAAAGGTCTGGTTCTTGCCCACCAGTGTCTTGCTCATGGTAACTTTTAAGTGAACTGCAATGAACCTATAAGTCATAATAAAATGAAATGATGACAGTTGTCTTCAAATCCATTGATTAATGGAAATACGGATAGCTGGACACAGACTATATGGTTATAAATGGTGCTGTCAAAATAAAATAATTATTGTATTAATAAGGAAGCTGTTCAGCATTGGCCCTACTCTACCTCTAAAAATGTTTCAGCCCTTGATGTGTTTTTTGTTTCATGATACATCATGTGTTTTCCTGACAAGCAGCTTGGTGTGTACGTTTTAATACAATTACTGTTTAGCAACGTGAGTCCTTTGGATCCTGGTACACACACCACAGCTGCAGATGGATTTTTTTATTGACTTGATACTAGTTCTAACTAGACCCTGAAGATTGACTAAGTTGGTAGAGCACATACCACTTCCGAGCAGGAATGGGAAAAAACTAGCATATCTTATTGTACCTGAAACACTCTATGATATGTACTAAATATTATGACTACTGCGAGCCCTGCAATAATTGATTCACCCACACAGCCATTTAGTCTGTGAGCTGTTCGTTTTACAAATTCTACAATCTTTTAGAAATTCTTTCAGTGAAGAAGATTGCTGCCTGGCCTCAGATTCATTATGGTGATTGAATCCTCTTCAATAGAGAACTGTTTAAAGAGAGCACATCCCTGTGTGTCTCACTCAGAGTGAAGGCACATAGGTTAAAAGCTTGTCTGGGTGGCATAATTCACTGCTGCTGTGCCAAACAATCACATCTTATTGTGACCTTCATAAGATACAAAAAGGCAACAGTATGGAGCTAGTCTTTTTTTTATTTTATTTTTTTTTAACCACAGCACAATTTTAGCTACCCAACATCTGAAGCTACCAGAATCCCTAATTAAATAACCAATTAATAATGTAGAATAGAAAGAGCTATTTTTTTCAGACACAAAATCATAATTAATCAGAGTACAAAAAGCTGCCTGTCTTTATATCAGGAAAATATAGACTAGGTATTTAAATATTCTAGCACACCTGAACCTTGGCCATCCGTCATTGTTATGACTTAAAACATCTCAGACTAAATTAGGTTTTGTTTGTATAGAGCAGTGAAAGTCAGATGGCTTGAATGACAAAATTAGAACATGCTCAAATCACTGAAACAAAACTGCATAAAAGGAAAGATGTGCAGGAGGAGTATAGCTCGTGTTAAGCTGAAATCCTTCTTTGTGGGATTTTTTTTTTCTCCTCTCCTCAAATTATTGTTTGTAACAATAGGAAGCAGAGAACAGCTCCAGGAACTCTATCAGTGTTCTTTATATACATCCCTTTTGGCACATTTATATATTAAAAGAAATAATATTGTTGTGTATAGCTGAAGCATAACCTCTGTTATTTCTACTTAGTCAAGGAAATGCCATAACAATGGATATTTTTCAAGGAAGAATATCTTTGAAACACAAGACTATAGTCATTTTGTATAGCACACAAAGGTCAGGTTTACTAGGAATATATTTCCATCTTTTTTACATTCAGAAGTTGAGGCTTTTTCCCTTTGGAAGTTTGTGGTATATTTAGGTAAATTTAAGCAAACAGATTTCAATAAATACTCCAAGGGGGTTAATTTTACACAGTTTGTACCTTAACCTCAGCTATTCTGCATGGGCAAAAAAAAAGTTCTGCTGTTTGGTTTGTGCACTAATAGAGAGGCAGAGGAATGGGTCCCTGGTCCCCAGGCCAAGGATGCTCCTGGTCATGCCAGGGATCTCCAGCACCAAAGTCTCTGCTGGGAAAATAGGCACCTCAATACAGAAATTGCTAAATTTGGGCCAAATTCTGCAGCTCTTAATTGAGCAACCCTCTTGGTGACCTCGAGGGGAGATCTGCTCAGTGAAGGGCTACAGTATTTGGTCCTCCGTAATTGTTTCTGAGGTATAATTGATGAGAGGCTATTAATGGCTTCCAAGTTTGAAAAGTGTTTAAATTCATGGTTCTTGAATCTGTCTTGTTTTAACCATGTTGTAGGCCTTTTAACACTTTTTTTTAAATAGTTTTATAAATGTTTAATGCCAATGCCTATGTAACCTTGAATGTGCATATAGATATCTATATCTATAGATACATATGTGCACACCTGTGGACTCTATATGGTGGATAGAAATTAGCAGTTTTCCCTAGGCCAATGCTGTATAGAGCATGAAATTCTGTCTGTCCTTTTATAGGTCAACATTTTACCACAAAGGATCTCTGTCCACATAAAATTTGTTATTATCCTAGCAATAAATAATTTTTGGTGACAGTTACAGTATAAAACTTTGTGCAGTGGTTTTTTATTGATAAAGCAGCTATGAATCAACATACATGAACACAATAAAAATGTACAAAATATATGTATTATAGTTTAGACTTTGTCAATAGGGCATTACATTGATCCGTTCTCTTTGGTGTTATTTGCAGAGCTGCACTAAACATTTCACCAGCCATGCAAACTTCGTTAAATTGCCTTAAAAAATAAATTGTAGTGTTGGCTTGGCTTTCTGAAATCCAGCTGGGTTTGTCCCCTGTTCTTTGGAGTTGTGACTCTGCAGTAGGTTCACGAAACAGTACAAAGATGATGTCCCAAGGCTATCTTAGAGCTATAGATACACACAGATGATATAGACAGACATAAAAATATAGATACAGATATAGATACATATAACTTGCATGTGTAGTGGAGAATGGCAGAGAAGGCACTGAAGGCATGAGATATGGGACAGCCTTAGATGAACACGATCTCATCAAAGAAAGTAACCAGTAATTAATAAAAACATATTTGCTTCATGTAACTTTTTTTTGTCAAGTACATGAAAGGGTATGTGGAAGGTGACCCTCACAGGAGGGTTTGAGGCCATGTGGCCAGGCAGCAGTGCAGAGCTGGAGCCATGTCATCAGGGCTGCTGAGCTGATCTGCCAAGTGCAAAGTTTGGGACATGGGTTTGAAGAAATAATAACCAAAGAAGTAATTGCAAAAATGGTCTCAAGCGCTGCATAGCTTTACCAAGCATAGATTATGCCCAAATAACCTGATACCTTGCTTTGATAAGATCATTGATTTTCTAGATAAAAGAAATGAAATAGATCTCATCTTGTACAGTAGCGTATTTGATAAAGTGCCACATGGGACATTATGAAGGCAAGATAAATACCTGAACAGCAAGACAAGGGAGAGAGATGGGGTTGGGTCACACTAAAAGACAAAACACAGGTCTAGGGAGAAGCAAGACCTCTTAGGGTTGGTCTTCAAGCTGATCTTGTGGACAAGGGAGGGTGGTGACAAAACTTGCTCATCAGGCAAAGCTGGGAGGCATCAGTAATGCAGAGGATAATCAGCATATATGGCCTACAGGGAGAACAGGACACTTTCTAGGAAAGGGCCCTTCTGTTCCACCCCTGTGGAATGGAGAGAAGTCTTGGAACTGAGTCTTTAGCGGTGCAAAGGTGTTGGAGTCCATGGCCATAGAGAATGGCAACCTTTAACATTTGCCTGTCAAAAACTTTGGAGAATATCTTACCCACTGGCATTTCCTGATACTGTTCATCTCTGATTTTCAGTTGTATATTCTCTAATATCTCATCAAATAGACAGTAGGTGTGATCTTCCCTCACTTGTGTGCAGAAGTAGCCAATGATAGCAGTGTGGGGCACTTGAGATCAGAAGTACTCAAGTGAAATGATGGAGGGAGCCACACACCCCTTTTCTGAAGTCCTGACATTTCATCTACAGTGAAACAAAGAGCTGTCACTCACTGCAGCCCAGAGAATGCAGGAGGAGGAAGCCCAACTGCAGCTAAATAAATAAATATGGACATATATGCATGTGCATTCCCTATGCAGGGGTACCTCAGGGGACCCTGGTGCACAGACCTCTCCTGGTCCCTGCTGTCCTTCATAGGATGGTTTCTGCAGCCTGTAAAGTTGGCATGCAGCATGTGAGCAGTCAGGTGCATTTCCCCATGGGGACATCCACGGGCTCCCTGTCACCTCTGCCTTCCCATGGTGTCCCATCCCTGGCTGGGGCTGTCCCCTGCCCACCCCCAAGAAGGTGCAGCAGCAGCAAAAGCCCAGGCACTGTGGGTGAGGAGAAGAAATAGTTTGGTTTCCAAATTGGGATTGGACATGATTGTACCTGAGCCACAAAAGCTCTCAGGTCAAAACCCCTAGAAAGTGAGCAGAGCCGAGTGAGAACAGAAGGATGGTATAAAAATACCAGTTATCTGTGGTTGTGGTGCCTCACTCTTATTCTGCAAGTATTTTTGTGTTAAAAACAGTAAGAACAAGACATCTGAAAATTAGGATTCTATGTCAAACTGTCAATACCCACAAGCATGCAGCCTTTCATTAAAATCTGTTTGACATTTTTGTTATGCACAGAGAGCCAAAAAGATGCCAAAAGGATGTGATATTTGTGATCACATCCTCCTGCTAATACAAGACACTGCGAAGATGATTGTATTAAAACACTCTTTGCAAAAGACTGAGCAGTTAAGGAAAAAAAAAAAGTAAAAAAAGAGACTGAAGTTGAAAAGAGTTATGTGTAGTGTGGGAATTCGGGATGTGCTCCTTGGGCAAAGCAGTGGCAAGTAGCCTTTTTAACTCTTTGTAGTTAATTGAAATGATAAGAAATCTAGTAATTTCAATTTTCCACAGAGATCTTCAACCCCCAAAACGTGCAAAATTTAATCATTTTGGGAAAATCATGTAATGATCCTGTCATGTGACTCGGGCAGAAGAGATATTATTTTGTCACAACAATGTGAGTAAATTATCCTACTGGCAACTCGCTTAAAGGTCATGGAGATCATCTGATGCGTGAGATGGAAATTTCTCATGCCAAAACAATATTGACAGCTTATCAAGCAGGGAGGAAAGTACAATGATATAATAGAATGTAAGGTAAGATAACGCTTGCTACTGACGGTAGAAAATATGACATGGCATTTCAATTTTAAGGTTATAGGCAGAATGATATGGTATAGATGCTTGGAGGCATAACAGGGCAACTTGCCTGTGGATAGGCTAAACTGAACCAACATTGTAGCTTAACATATAACCATATAATAGATAGTAAATACAATACATGAAGAGGGATATAAATAGTTGTACCAAAGGAAGGAGAAGGGCCTGCACCTGCCTGGATGGATGGATTCTCCTTGAACCAGCTGCCAGCTCAGTGAAGTTGCTGTGATGGGACTCAAAGCATTTGTGTGGAATTGCTCTCTCTTTTCTCTAACATTTTGGTATTTGTAGGTGCCTTGTTGCTTTTCTGTAATTTTACTCCCTGACCACATTCATCTCTGTTTTATAGCTGTAATATAGTGCAGAAAGTAAATGACCAGAAATCTATACAGTATTTGTGTGTGTGTGTATATATATATATATAGTATATGTATATACATAAACAACAGATATTTGAGCCTTGAACTGGCCACTAGAGGTTTCCCACCTTGTTTTCAATGCTGAGTTACAATGCCAGCTGAAAAAGAAATTACAAGAGAAGGGGAATATTTCACTCATGATCTGATACAGCATGAATGGCCATGATCTTCCTTAATCATGTGCTTGAGTGTCTGTCCTTGCTGCACTGGGCCCAGCATGCTGGGGCTGTTGCTCCTCTTGCTTTCGGCACAGTGCAGCATGGTGGCACCCAGGCACTGCCTGCTGTGACAGCACGGGCACCGGGCATAGCCATCAGGAAATGCACTGTGCTGGACAGGACTCTGGGAGGGCTGGGAAATCTGTTTCTTGTCTGCTGGAACAGATTGCCTGGGAGGTGGCACCATACCTGCTGCCCACAGGTCATTACGTGGGGAGCCTTGTTTAGAACAACACACAGCATCAAAAAGTGCAGAGGAGATAAATCAGAGCAGATCATGGATCTCTGCACGCATCTGTGTTTCTCTATGTGTTTGTATTTGGGACAGAATCAGGGTATTTCAAGGCATGAAATTTCTCATCTGTGAATGGACCACACTGTCCCACTGATGTATTCATTCAACATTCATTCATTCATATAACATTTTTTAGCTGTTCTTAACCCAAATGAAAGTATACAGTATTTGTTTTCTTTCCTGCTGTCATCAGTAGCAGAAAATTAATTTACCCCCACCTAAGTGAGCCCTTCCTTGTGTCTGTATGTGGCACTCACAGTCAGGATCCCACAAACATCACACTTCTGGCATGAAGGATTCTAAGGCCTCAGCCTCTGCCTCCTGCCTGGCTCAGCAGTCCTCGACCTTCACTTCCATGGGCCCAATTAGACTAAAAAAGTGAGCTTGATGCTGTGCTGGAAGGATGCTCTGCATCTCCAGTGAAAGGCAGCAGTTGTACCTGTGCCAGAGGGATGGAGGCACAGCTGCCTGTGCCCATGGGCAGCACTGGAGGGTGAGGGTCAGCTCAGTGCTCCCTGTGCTCAATCTGCACAGAGTGGCATGGAGAGCAAAAGTCTGGGTGAGTCACATCTGAAAAAGTGACCAAAAAATATGGCCAGATCCAGGGTGTCACAAAGTTTTGCAGCTGTTTGTATAAGATGTCCTTGGGATTTGAAGTTCCTAATTTCTCAGAAGAAAAAAGGTTGTTGTGGAAGTTTCCTCCACAGGTAGTCACTTGTAAATGAGCTATACAAATATTCACCATCCTTTGTGTTGTCTTCATGGAGAATCAAGGCCATCAACAAAATCAACAGGACTGGTCCTCTTGCAGCAGCTGCTCAGAAAGGGTTGGTTTAGTTGGCAGATTTTCACTATTTTTGAGTTTGGCTGTGGGTTTTTGAAGAAAACAAACCCAGTTGCCAGCTTTCTAGTTTTTTTTTCCCCAATATGTGCATAGCTCTGTATGGTCTCAGGCATGTTTGTATTCCCACAGCAGAGCTGTGGCAAACATGGTCAGTGGTGTTATGAAGGTCCTCTCTGCTCAAAAGCTACTTGAAACTTTGGACAGGGGTAGCTGTTCTTACAGGTTTCCAGCACTGCCTCTTCAAGAGTCAACTTGCTGGGAGCAATGCACTCATTTGTGTAAGGAAAAAGATCCCTTAATGTGCTATTAAATTAAACAATGTCACTGCTATTGCAGTAGAGCTGAGCGAATAATCCATAATGAATAATTTATTCAACAAATTTAGCTGCTTTCTCTGCTCACAGACTATCTGGAGACAGATCACAATTCCCTCCAATTTACTTATTATTTGAAATTACTGATGGATAGCTTTGTAATTAAAAAAACAACTCTGTGTCTTGATCACAAACAACTGTGGGTGTCTGATCTTCGTTAGTCAAGGTATGTGCGTTGGTTGTGATGGGTCAGATAAATCACATGATATTGTTTCTCCCTGCTCATTGGAGAAGCCTACAAGCAAGTCTGGCATGAAAAGACAAAAAATTCTGTCTCTGCATGCAATTTTGAAATTTGTCTTGTGCAAACATTTGCCCAATAAAACTTGATTGCTCAAAAGTGTGCAGAAAGCAAATCCCAGGGGGAAATCAATGTGGCTGCAGTAAATTCATTTAAAAATGTGAATGAATATTTGCAGACTTATTTTTTTTTTAAAGCTCACGCCTTGTTCTGCACAACATCCATCAAATGCACCAAAAATGCATCTCACTTATTGAGGATTATTTGGTTGGGTTTTTTTTTCCTTTTCCCCGTTTCTCCTCCAGAAGAAGACAGAATGAGAAGGCATCTCTGGTCTTGGTATTACAACAATGTTAGACTAAACTCAACAATAAACTGCACAGGTGGCATCTTAAAACTGAATTTTTTGAAGGCTATTTCAAAGTCCCCCTGTTCTGATGGCTAGAAGCACTTTTCTGTTGTGAATCTCCCAGGTACTCATGGCCAGGTTATACTCACTTGTTGCTTAGCCTCTTCCTACCCTTCCTGCAACCACCCCCAGGGGAGACCCCGAGGCAGGAGTGGGTGTGCCCTGCCCTGGACCTGGACCCCTCTGGGCTGCTCAGGAAGCAGAATTGGTTGCAACTACTTTTTCCAAAACTCCTGTTAAAAGCCATCTGCAATTCATTGCATTTCTTACCTTCTTTGTAGGCTTGTCTTTCTCCATCACTACTTTACTCAGATGGGGGGCTCTCCCTGCCCTGAACTCAGTGCAGCATCAGGCAGGCAGCCTTCCTCCTCCTCCTCCTCCTCCTTCTCCTTCTTCTCCTCTTCCTGTGTTTTAGTCCTTTCACCCTCTGTCCCAGCACAGAAGTTGGACTTGGAGGCTCCAAACCCTAACCCAGCATTTGAAACTGATTGATACTGAAAGGACAAGCTTTTCTCTTTCTGATTTCTAATGTTAAGAAAAACAACTAAAATGGGGAATGTCTTTGAGGTGTGTGTAAACTTCTCAGAACTGAGGTCTAAGGGTTGTGTTTGTACGTGAGGGAACAGGCTGATTAGCTGATCTTTTCTGAGTCCTGTTTCAATACTTTACTCTTCCCAATGAAGGAGATGTCTTTGTTTTTGTATGTTCAGCTAGCTTAGGTCACAAAGACATATTCCCCATCTTTTGAAATATTACACATGTTGGTATCATCTTCAAGTAGAAAAGTTCATGTGGCAGCTTTTGTGTTTCCCCACTAGGAGCCAAACATGAATAACAATTATTAGTGCACCGTAGCTGTTTCAGGTATTCACACCCTGTTAAGGCAGAGAGCAACTCCAGGGAGAAACACCACTCCTTGGTGGGGAGAGTAGTGCTTAGTGGTGACAAACAGCACTTCAAACTGAAATGTGGGTGGTGGGTCAGGGATTGCTTTCCTTTAGAAAGGCATATCTTTTTGTATATGTGATGCTGAGAAGGAAGAATGTGCCTGTTCTAAAGGAAAGGGACCTTTGGGGAGAGTGGTGCCACCTGCTCCCGTGTGTGGTGGGTGCCTGTCCCTGGGGTCCTGGGCACCAGCACCCCCCATTCACTTGGCACTTCAGCATTCACTGGCTGCTGACAAGAGTTTTACTTATTTTAAATTTGCAGAAACGTGGTCCTTTGTGACAATAGTATATCAGCATCAGGAAGATGAGGAAACAAATGGGAGCTCGTGGAGTTGAGCTGCTTTTACACCCCATGTTTACACCTCCTCCAGTGCCTCTCAGTGCCCAGAACTTTGCTCAGGGTCGAGCACGTGGACTGCTGGGATCTCAGTGCAGTGTAAGACACCCAAGAAGAAAACAGAGAGATATAAATGTCCCTCCCTGAAGTCCTCCTCTTAAAGGCATCAGTTTCCCAGCTGTCTGTTTTGCTCTCCCTTCCCAGTGCCTTACACCCAGGTAGGGCTGTCTCTTTCCATGCTTGAAACAGATCCCAAAGCCACAGGGAAAACAAAGAGTGGCTTTTGTTTATTTTTGCAGAGTTTTAACTGGGTCAGCAAGGAACGAAGCCTTGTTAAAAGGATTTTACTGTGGGTCATCCAGAGTTTGAGGAGCTGAGGAAGAAAAGGGGGAGAGATGCTGTTTCCCCATCAGCAGGTTGGTGGCTGGTGCCAGGCTGCCCACCCAGCTGCCGGGAACACTGGGTGCAAAAAGCCAGGGTCTGAAGAAGAGCAACAGGAAAACTCCCTTGAGCAAATAAGGATATGAACTGAGGATGTTTTAATATTTTTCTCACAGAAAACAGCATTACTTAATTTTACCCTGTATCCTCAATTGCTTATAAATACAAAATGAAAGCAGCATAATTCTTTAAAGCCCATTGCAGGCTTTCTTAAAATGACCTTTTCACCTGTAATTACAAACAAAAGATTATTGAACCAAATGGGATATATTAGTAAGAACACTAGTGATATAATTTTGATCACAGTGAATAAAATAGTTGAAAAAATTCATTTAACAACCTTTAAATCACCAGCTCCTGTGTTATTTACTTCTGAAAGCATAACTCATACAGCTTCTCCTCTGTTGTATTCCCACAGCATGTATTTATCTCACCTTCTCCCTTGAAACATATGTAAAAAAGTAGATTTTGCATTGGCAATGCTCTTTTCATCTTCTTCTCTTGAGCCTGTGCTCTGCATGGAAGGCTTTGAGCCCTGCCTGTGGCATGGTCACAGCCATGAGATGGGGATGGACCAGTGGGAAACCAGTCAAAATTAAAGAGAATTATTTTCACATCAGAAATCTGGAAGTTGCCCTGGCTGGTCTGCATTTAAGGGCTCAGCAGAACAGCTGAACTCCGATGCACAGAGCACAGTTTAGCATGTGAACATGTCTCTGCTAGAACTCTTGAAAATGTCCAGAGTTTGGGAGGGTCCTGTAAGTCAGGAACACTCCACAGGGAAGGCCAAGATGTGCTTTACCTCCGCCAGGCCACAGACGAGCTTTGTGTCTGCTAATGCTCTTAAATCAGTAGATTTTAGGAGACAACAGTATGGTCCATTAACAAATATAATCAACATCGTCTCTGCTGGACCAAGAGCACAGGATATTCTTGCTGCAATATGGTCACTCTGAACGTGCCATTCCCTTTAAATCAGCACACCATCAGGAGGTACCACAGTGGATCAGCCGTGCAGGAGGTGGACATCTGCCAGACATAACCCTTATCAATCATCACCCAAGTATTTACATCAATCATTGAACAAACACTTCTGTCTGGAGCCTTTCTTCTGGCCACGATATAAGTTTAGACAGAAGCACAAGCGCAGTGTGGACAGGATCCTGATGCTTTCCTTTGCCGTGTTTGTAGAAAATTCACTTCTCTCTTCTCCCCTGGGCTGACCTCCAATTTGTTTTCTATTTGAAAGGCGAAGGCCATATGGCAGATATGTTCAGTCCTCAAAGTCTTTTGATCTTTAGAACAGTTGCAGTCTAAATTTCAATAATGAAAACACTTCCTTTTCTTTTTTTTTTTCTTTTTGGATATTTATAAATGAGATATTATATTTCCATACATTTTATTTCTGGCCACATCTATGAATCTAATATTGACCTGGAGTTATCTGTGATAGAGAAGTTATTAATTTTGACAGATATAAGGGAGAAGCTAATATCCTTCTTTTACAAACACCTAATATTAATCTCTAGTGATGTAAACGAGAACTCCAGAATGGCTTGGGGTGGTGCTGGAAATGATATGAGATTGAAATTTGATAATGAAAAAGGGAAAGATTCATTTTAGAAAATTGATAAAATGGATAAAAAATTTTATTTCCTATGAAATAAGTGTAGGAAGCACAACTTAGATTTAGCATCCATTATTCTTCTATAGGTGGTATATACACAACGGATATGTTAGGGATCAGATTTTACTCCGATTTATATATCCATAATTCCATTGACTCAGAATATTATCTGTCTCATGGTTTCTACTCAAATAACATAGAGGAAGTCTGGAATTGGTTCTGTGGCATGTACACAGCCTGGTCTGACCAGCTGGGGATGGCTACTAATGCCACAGCAGAAACTCTGCACTTAACACAGTTGCCTTCAATAGCCAGAGACCTTATCCCCATGTCATGCTCCCAAATCCTGCCCCTTCCTGCAATCATTTTCTTCTCTAGCACACCTTCTCTGTGTTATTGTGCACCAGTCAGATGGCGTTGTGAACAGCAAGAGAGACTTCCTCAGTGTACTGTGAGGAAACCCTTCTTCCAGCTCTGAATATCTGGAGATCTGGCTATGGATTCTCCCTTTGGAGAGGTTTTTGGCCTTTGTTCGGGATAAAATTCCAGTTTTTTATGATACATAGGATACTTTTTTTCTCCCCAGCAATTTACTGGGTTATCCTGGGGAAATTGCCAAGTCTGGAGTTTCTGGAAGTGTTTGGAAGGTTTTTACTTTATGGCAGAGAGACAGTTTGATGGCCTGGTTCAAAAGGAGCTCAGATTCACACAGCTGCACTGTTTATTTTGGTTGCATTTTTTTGTTATGCCAGAAGCAAAGGCAGGCTATACTGTATATCTCATTCAGACATTTTGCTGTCCCCTTCTTTTTATACCTCAACAGCATTTGTACCCTGTTCCTGTACCAGATCACACCATGTTATTGATCAAAGCCCCCCCATTTCTGGGAGGACTGAGAGGGTTTTGTGGCCATCGTGCTATGAAGGGTGCTCAGAAATTGGTCACCTGTTTTACTCACAAAAGGGGCGCTGTGTTCCTGTGTCCCCATTAATCCATCATGGTGCTGAGATGCCTGTGATGGAGGGAAATAGGGCAGGTATGATTAATAAATAGTTCAATGTAGGGATGAGGGGCTGTGTGGGAGAGCTCCTTGTTAGTTGCACAGTTCTGTGCTGTTGTGATGCCTTTCTGTTTTTGCTGTATGTATTTATTACCAAGCTTACCTCAGTTATGTATTTCATATCAAGGCTGTAGTGAATATTACTAAAGGCACCAAAAAGCCTGTGTATGTCTCAGAGCAAAGTGGAAAGTTATCTTGACAGCAAAGGCTGACAGCACGCAGAGGATGGCACAACGCCTCCCTTCTCAGAAAGATGTCCCAAACAGCAGCAGAGATTGAGCTGCTGGCAGAGGGAGATTCTGGAGGAGCACAGCTGGTGGAGAGAGGGATAGCCTGGGGCAATCTGTCATTTTTGGGGTACTTTCTTTGCCTGGAGATGCTGTTTGGGGATGCAGAAGCTCAGACAGTGCAGTGGTGCAGCACAATCCCAAGACTGGGCTGTCAGGGGCAGCAGGGAAAGCAGTCCCCTCCCGGGGAGCAATTTGAACCTTGGATTAATATATGTTATTAGTTGGGAGTCAGGCTTGTGCTTTTAATGAATTATGTGGTCCCTTTTATTGCAGTCTCTTCTGAGCTGACCCTTAGCTGGTCCATGCCTGCAGTCCCATGAGCAGTGCTCCATGGTGTCACAGTGCAGTGGGTGCTGCATTCCCCAGGATGCTGGATCCCAGCCATGGCCTCACTCAGCATCCTCTGCACTGCGGCCACTGAGGGTCTAACACTGTGCCTGAGCACAGGACAGGTGTCTCTGAGCTTCTCCAAAAAGGATGAGAGGACTTCTACCACTGCTGCACTGTTGTCACTGCTATCAAAGGCAATAGCACTAGACAAATCAGTGCAGATACCTTGTCATCCACTGCAAAGATGGAACGGGTTGCCAACCAGCCTAGGGGCAACTTTATGACACTAGGCTAAGGCCTAAACCCACAGTGACTTAAAAGCCAAAGGCATTCAGATAACACTGTCTTGGTTTGCCCATTAATCTTGCTTCCCTCCTGCCAAAAAAAAAAAAATGGAAAAAGATAAAAAATTATCAGGTATCAGTGCCTGAATCTTTAGTGTCTTCTGTAATACTTAATATAAAAACAAATATGTTCTCCTTCAGAAAATGAAGCAGATCCCAATTAATTATGTATAGCTCTCCTGCTTTCACACAAAGAGTAGCAACATTCAAATAAGCTCTTTGGTCTTCTTATCACCTGTTAGATTACAGGCATCTCCCAGCTCTCTAATGATCATCTGAGTTTTGGTGGTTTTTTTCTTTTAACTTTGCATCATGTTCTTTCTCTTTCTTAGCATTTTTGATAAAAATAGTATAGTGGAGAAGAAACAGATGTCCCTTTGGTGATTTAATGCATTATTTGCTGCCCTAAGATGTCTGAAAGAACTGGCTTATGTATCAAGAGTTCTCTATGTTCTGGGTTTCACATATGCTCAAGGCAGAGAGGAGAATGGAGAGATGTATATCAAATATATGAGCCAACCCATTGAACCTGATCGATGGAAAAACTGTGATGAAACCCAAAAAATGGGTGGAATCTCTGTAATGAACCTACTACTTAGGAGAGTACAGCAACCAAGACCTACAGGAAATCCCCTCCTATATGTCAAGTGATATTTTCTTGCACTGTATTTGTTCATTATTAACCTGGAGTCTTTTGCTCCAAGCTCTGGGAATGTTTGTCCTGCAGAAGACTAGGCTTGGTTGGACACCCATGAACACAATTTTGTGTTTTGGCAGCCCTTGTGAGCTCTACCTGCTTTATTGTCAGAAGGATGACTAGGAAGTCTCCAACATACAGTGTCATCAGCACTGTGATCTGCAAAACAACACCTACAGAATCTATTATTCATTAAGTGTAACCAATATATAATTTAAAACAGTGGGTTTTGTCAAATAATGTTAGGTCAGCATAATTTTCTGCCTATTACTAATATCTATAACATCTTTGCCTTAGTCAGCTCTATTTAAATATGCAATCATTTACAGCTTTTGACTATATGTGTGCACACTCCCAATTTCCAATATTCAACTACTACAACTTTTATGCTGACATCAATAGCAAACTATTAAAGACAGTATTTCATTATTGGTTTTTCATCCCAAAAGTTATTTACAATTATATACTAAGCACTAATATTAAAGGAAACCATTTAAATGAGGTGCTATCTGCTTTAACAATATGTCTGTCACAGAATGAGATTGTGTTTAAAGATTTTATCAAGAAATGGTTGTTTGCTGAGGTTATGTTTTGTCCATGAAATATGCATTTCATATCTCTTTCATTTCATTAACATAATTTAATTTGTGCTTTGCATTTTGTGCATAATACATATTTGATTTACAAAACAAATATTTCCATTAGAAAATGAATTTCATGCAGGCAAAAAAGCAGAACCAAATGATGTATTGAAGGAAAATAAGAAGAAATGAAATGCATTTTCTCAGTCTATTAAAAAATCTATGGCATTGACAGAAAGTGCACTTAGTGCTACATTTAAAAAATAGCACATATGTCAATGTATTAACAAATAGAATTTGAAATACAAATATTTCCCTATATCAAGCCAAGAATCTCTTTATTTTAATTGAGTTGATTTAAAAGCCCAACTACAATTTAATTTTTATTTCATGATGTGGTACACTGCCTGGTGCCATTACATCCATGTAGAATTGGCAGTCAATATACAAATATATTTTACCTTTTAAAAACTTTCTATTGACACCAGCAATAAATAATTTAATGGCCTGAAAATGTGAAATCATTAATTTGCTGATGGTCTTCGAATATTGGGTAGCTGGGTAAGGGTACAGATATGTGGATGAACTAATGAATAGTGTTTGTGAATCTGTCACGAGAGGACCCCGGTAAAGCAAGGCACAGATGGAATGAAAGGCTGTTTAAACTTGCCTGGTTTAATCTCCAGATCCAAGGAGTTGAAGAAAATGATGAAGCTCAAAATGCCCTATTATCTCCCTGTCAAGAAAACCTATCAAACATGGTGTGGAGGAGTTAAATGTCTGACTCCTCTGGAGTCTGAAATGTGCACATTTCCTTCCATCGAGCCAGCTCTGAAAATATTGAATGTTCCCATGTGAGCGGTGGGCTGAGCAGACCGCCAGGGACGTGGCAGCTTCGTGCCTCCGAGGGAGCTGGGCACCTCCCTTCAGATGGGATCTGCTGCATATCTTTTAGCATATGACAGAGGGTGGGCAATAAATCCCTCATCCTTCCAGAGCAAGCCAAAACCTTGAGAAAACATCTTAAAATCCCTGTCCCTTTTACTCAGAGGTGTAGGTGTGGACTGTCTCACTACCTGTACAGCCACTGGCAAATTTTGGCATGACACAGGAGGGCAGGGTTTGGCCCCAGGCCTGCTGTTCACAAAAAAACACCAGTCACATTCTACCCAGAGCTGTAGTCACGCAGCCCCAGTGGTCTTGTTGGTGTAACTGGGAACAGAAATGGGATTGTGAAAGTTGAGGCAGATTGGCTCAGGGCAGAGATGGGCAAAACTGCTCTCAGCCCTGGCTCTGCGGCACCACTGGCATCAGCAGCTGCAGGAATGTGTCTGGGGCAGCACTCAGACAACATGAGAATTAATTTAAATTCACGGGATATTTTAAAGATAATAATAGATGTCGAGTTGCATCTTTTAGTTGTTTTGGAGCTTTGTGCTTTAAGCTTTTTTACACAAGGATTAGCGGCTTGCTTTTTAAAAAAAGGGAGGGGTTGGGAACTGGGATTCTTGCAGTCTCAGGAGTCCAGAAGCAGCAGCTTAAAGAAAAATACCAAATGTTGCAAGGCGGTAAGACTGAAAAATCCTGCATTATTCTGCCATGGGGAATAAGTTTAACTCTATGAGAAACTCTACACAGCAAAGTAAGGAGAGGAAATGAAGAATAACTCCCCTATTTAAAACTAAGAGATACATTTGGGGAGGTTAGGCTGTAAATACATTAGCTTAGCTGGAATTTTGCCAGGACTTTGGGACTAATATCCATACTCTTATGAAAAGTGCTTGGGATAATGACTACAGGTATCTGAGGCCTCGGTGCTGTATCCAAGGCTAATTGAATTGAGTAGGCGTGCGTACTTGAGAAAACCAAAGGGAGGTTAGGTAGAAAAAGTGAAGAAGGTGAAAAAGAAAGCAAAGAAGTGAAGCTGCAACACTCTGATAATTAACCGGAATGAAGGCTCCAAGTCTGTCCTGCCAGATCACGCTCCGCACTGGCTGAAAGCAAAGTGACAGGGGACAGTGCTCTGTCCCCGCTGCTCCGGTGGCCACCCATGCCACAGCTTGCAGCTTGTTCTCATCTTCTGCTGAGCACCAGCCAAGGCAGGGCTCCCTCAATTATGCTCTTGTTGCAGGAGCCAGGCTCTCCAAAGCCCGCATGGCACAGGCTCCCTTCTGCACTCTCACAGCTCCTCTTGCATCCTGCCCATCCCATGGCCAGGTCTGGCACTGGGGCAAGCCCAGCCCCACCACGTGCCATGCTGATGTCTTGCCAGGATGCTCTGGTTGCTGCTGCCCGATCATCACAGTCCAAAGAATAACTCAAAGGGCCATCAGAAGGGAAGGGAGTGGTCCCCTCACCTGGCCGAGGGGCGCAGGAGGAAGGCTGGACTCTGCCTCACCTTCGTGTCATCTCTGATGGAGATTTGATAGATCTCTGTACTTTGTTTGGAATACAAAACACAAAGTGCCTAGAGCGAGAGCACATTTTCATCAGCTGTGTGTGGAACACCATGTGTGGTGTCTGGGAGGAGGTTTGCCCAGGAAGGGCCCCTGGAGCGGGGCAGGGCGGCACAGCTCCGTCCGAGCAGCAGCTCAGCTCCACATCCCTGCTGACTGCTCCTCCAGACACATGTGCTATAAATCCTCCAAAGTGAACCACAGAGTCATGTCTTCAGCCAAACCTTCGAAGAAATGAATACCGTGAGCCTGGTGATTAGCTCCAGGATTAATGAGATGCACCACCTACATTCATAAGATATAATGAGGAAAAGTACCCAGTAACGTTTAAACATCACGATTCCTTTCCTGACAATATCGGCATGTCAGGCTTGGGATAAAACTGTTTTGAATAAAAAATAAAGTATGTCTAAAATATTAAAAGAAAAAAGCTTAGTGCCTGCACACACAAAAGCAATGATCTAAGGGAAATCACCAGTTGCTGTTCTGTGAGGTATAAAAATAAACCCTTGTCTCCTTTACTTTTACATTCACTGACAAGTGACTATATTAGCATTAAGTGAAAAAGCAGATGAAAAGTAATGTCTTTTATTTAGCTCCTACCTGAAACATATTTAAGTTTCATGCAGCAAGTGAGATTGTGCACAGGGGTTTGAAATCATGTAATAAGACACTGCGTGACATTATCTGTCCACCCAGCAGTCACTCCAGTAAGTAACATTGCCGCTAAACCTTGGAAGGGAAGTTAACACAAATAACTTCACACTTCCCCCCTCCCTTTTTCCCCAACCTTGTCAGTGTGTCTATCTGTATAAGATTTTGTACTCATTCTCCAAAGAAACTTGTTAGGATACCTGTCCATCAACTAGTCTAACGTACTTGTCGCATTTTTAATATGCCAAAAATGTTGAACCATGTATTGTTTCTAAATGAAGCACATGTGTGCTGCAGAGTAGAAACAGAAATGTGCTGATACAGGAAACTCTACTTGTTTGTTAGCAGTGATATTGGAAAAAATCCATCTCTCCTAGCAGGACAATCTCATCATATTAAAAGTTATGGATTTCTTGCTTAAGCATTCTACACTAGCTGCAGAGCTGTATAAACTTGCTTCTGCTTATCAAGCGAGCCAACAATACACAAAAAGAAAATTTAACATCTTTTAACATTTCTGCCTTCATATGGGAGTTCTTCTGAAATGAGTTCTTCAATTATCCTGATGGATCTGTTTAGTGAGTTGGTACTGTTTCCTGGCTTATAAAAGCCACTGCATTACTATGCAATACTGTACATGTGGTATTGAAATGAGATCAACATCATTGCTTTACTACATTTTAAGCAGAAGTTAGCAGAGATTATAAAAATCATAAAGACTTTGGAGTTAGATATTGTAGCAATGTATTCTAAAACCTACATGGGTTTTTGTTGGCAAATAGAGGTGTGTCAAAAATGAACTGTTGGTGGCTTCTGCCTTAAATAGCTAATGAGTATTAATCAATATCAAGCAAGGATTAAGAGAGGATATTTTTTATTTTTCTTTATATTGGATAACAAAGGAAACTGGATTTATGAAAGACGATAAACACACTGAAGTAATATTATTCATTTCAAAATAAAGTTGCAACACTATTCCTACATGTAGGAGATAATATATAGCCCTATATATGAAATTCACTTCAGGAAAAAAATCATTGCTACATCTGAGATTAACTGCATATGACATCCAAGAATGTTTCAGAACATCATTTATTGGATTGACTGTGCTATACAAGTATGCAAAATATTTACATCTTTAGTTCTCCAAATTATTAAGCTGCTAAGATTTTTCTGTGAACAGAAGTTTTAACAAACCAGTTTGTAGGTGTTCCCTCTGAACCCAATATCCTCAGCTCTGTGTGTGTGCATTTGCATGTGTGTGCATGCACAGATTTTTTAGTCTGTACACTGTAAAAAACTTTGGAATTGTTTGACCCTGTAAACACAAAATTCATGTCTCTCACCCTGGGACAAATACATTCTTTTTAAAAGCAGCATATGGGCAGCCTTGGACTGATGTTAGTTTATTGTCACTGCTTGATAACGTTTAATGGAAAAGATACAAGAGTGCCAAAGAATTTTAATTATTTTTGTGATAAAGTTATATGTTCGGCCTTGAAAAAGTGGAGATAATGCTGGGATTCATTATTATTCCCAGTGTGTTTAAACAGACGACACAGAATGCAAACAAAAGCAGATGAAATTTGAAAAGTATTATCAATATTGCAGATAGCAGATGCCCTTTCCAATCAGAACAAGCATATCTTCTATAGCAACTTTATGGTTGAGTAGTTTATTCATTTCTATTAGAAGGTTGTACGTTTCTAAAATATGTAGATGGTATCTAGAAAACCAACCAACCAGTAGGGTCATTTTGCTTGTTTTCCTAAATTTATTATTTCACTTTTGCAGGCTTGATCTGAGGTGCATTAACATGGGAGTGAAATCTTATTGTGTCAAATCCTATCTTGTATATGACCTTTCATGTGTTTTGCTGTGGTTCTGAGAGGGAAATGCTAAGAGGTGTCTATTCTGCAGGGGTTTGCTGGGGTTGTATTTGTGCTGCTGTAATTAAAACTAGACCCATCTTTCTGTAAAATTTTTCTTTTTCTTGGCCTTGTGGCTTGAAAGAAAAATTTTGCTGTGGATGCAGCACCTAATTCACACTTCTATTGTTTTAAGAGTGCCTGAGGCATAGACCCTTCAACTGTGAGGTGCCCAGTGCCACGTGCCAGAGCTGGGAAGTTGGCAGGGAACCCCAAGCTCTGCCACCATTTTCAAAAGCTTTAAAAACATTTCCACACTCATGCAATAATATAACCAAACTGGTTATTTCTGTGTGATGTTGTTTGAGGTTTTCATTCTGTATTTTTCATTTTGAAAGAAAACAGCAAACATTTAAAATTATTTTACAGTAATTTACTGAACCCTAAGGCCACAATTCTGCAGTAGGTTACGACATCGTGGGCTTTGATGGTAAAAAATCGTGTGTTGATGCATTTCCACTGCAGAGGAATGGTGAAAGTGTAGATCTTCAGAAAATATATTCCACAAGGTTTCCTGCTACCTGTTCATATGCCAATTATACTTTAAGGTTTGCATCTGAAATTCTTATCTGCCTAGTAACATCCTATCCTCTGAAATGTCTCCAGTCCACTTAGTCATATTTAGAGCTGCATATAAGTGGTTCTCTATATGCAAACACACAAACTAAGAATGTTCCACCAATCATTTTAAAAAATACAGATTCTCCTCCATAAAGGATTTGGAGAATGTTCCTGTGAGACCTCGATTTCAGGCATCAATGGAAGAACAATGAATCCTTTAAAAAATATAAATATTCAGCGGTTGGGCAGTCATAAAAGCTAAAACAGAAGGCACCAGAAAAAACTACTGTGGCATTTAATTGCAGCTTAGTTCAGCCTTGTGGAAGATTTCCCCCAGATGAAGGTCTAAAATGGCAGGAGACAGTTGTGTCCTTGAAGGCTGTGAAGAAAGAAAGCTGGGGATACACCAGCTGAGCCTGGGCTCCACCACCTAACATCCCTGGCCCAAGGATCCCAGAAGAATTGTGTGTGCTGGGGACAGGGAGAGAAAAGGAGGAGGAGGAGTAGTCAAGGACTATACTTCCCATGATGCTCTTCAACCAATTCAGCCTTTAAATTGGGCAGGTGTTGGGCTTATTACTCCTGGCTTTGGTGAGGTGGCAGCAGCTCCATCGCTCCCAGCTCTGAGGCTCTTCACAGGTATTGTAAAGCTGTGCCATGAATGTGCTTGGAGAGTGAGTTCAGGAAATGCAATCACAAGATGATTGCACATGTAGGGTAGGTCCTAAAGGGCTCTAAAGTTGGAGAGCACGGGAGGAAGGTGAGGTATAGGGCATCCCATCCTTAACCTGTGTTAGGTGTATGTGCCTGTATCTCCACTGTGGTGTGTTTTCTTACCATTGGTGCTGAACCCTACCTTGGACTAGTCCGGAGTTTCCTCTGAATGCAACAAAGGGCATGTGAACCCTGAATGTGCCACCAGGACTTGTGGTTCTTCCGCAGTTTTGTGCCCCATGGCCAGTGGTGTGAGCGAGTGGGGAGGGTGCTGTTGGCTCCCCGTGGCACAGAGCAGTGGGGATAGAGAACTGTGTGAGCATTTCCCAGTGCTCCTGCGTGTGCTTCTCTTTCCTGATTATGTGTATCCTTTACTCTTACTGTCTTCTGTTACAGCCCCTAATGCACATCTAATATGATTTTATAGAGCAATATTATCCGACAAACACCCGTCCCTTGCCTCCTCCCAGCAGTGGTGCAGCACTGCCCACCCCACCCAAGGATCCGAGATGTTGGTGCTCCGGCTGCATCCGTTACTTAGCAGACTTCCATAATGAATGCAGCCCATAAATATAAAAGCATTTCTAGAAAGTTAAGTGTTTGGATGTTATAAAAAGCACCGCTGCTGAGTCATGCTCTTCCCAGCCCGCGGGAAATGGGCAGTGATTATTTCATGCCATTTTGTGTTGGGCTGAGATAACTTAAGGGAAAACATGGCCACCAAAACTGACAACTCCTGCTGATCTGCTGCTCCACACTTGTGGTGCCATCTGTTAGCACATGTCACTATAGGTATGGAGATGTATTGTACAGCAGACTTAAGTCTATATTTCAAAATTGCTGGGAAGTAAGAGGCACACAAAGGAACTGTAATAAGTACAAAGTGTAATTAAATTTTGCTCTAAGAACTGCCATAGTCAGTTAAATCAGACCAGTTTAGATGTCATTATTTAGCCAATAGAGTAAATCTTATTTATAGAAGTCCAGGTCTGGCTCCACTTGTTTTCTGATAAGCAGTGGTAGGCTATTGACTTTAATGCATGATGCTTATAACAGAAAGATGCATAAATAAACATGGACAAAATGAGGGCAGAAGAGCACCACTAAATTATCTCTGCAATTGTTGGTGCCCTCAGCTTGGGCAAGGGCCTAGGCTTGGGTATCAATTCCTGTTTTCATTTTCTTCTTTTAATTGATCTCGTAGAGCAACCATTATCCAAACAGTAAGGGAAAGGGATGCTCTCTTTAGGAACTGCTGACGCTGCAGCTCTCTGCTGTTTCATCCAGGAGTCAGATAGCAAATGTGGAGAAGTAAGGGGTGAATTATACCCACCTGGGGAGCAAAGGGGAGGATTTTTTTCCAAATTTAGGAACATGGGTTTTAAAAATGAAGGAATTGCTGGAAAAAAAATTAGAGAGATGGGAATGGCATGTGACAGAACATAGGTAGTATCCCCAGCAGTTTTCCTGAGGAGGAGCCTGAAAAGTAACTGTGTGAACCTGGAAAATTAAGCAGCTGCAAGTGGTAATGCACCAGAGCTCAGGTGTTTTGCATTGAGATTTTGGTGTGGTCTCTGCTGTGCTCAAGTTAAGTGTGTGAGAGGGAAAAGGTTCTGGTATTTTCAAGCCTTGTTCAAAACAGCAAACATGAGAAGTCTTCAGCGAAATTGCTGGCACGTGATTTTCTTACTTCACTTTCCCACACTCTGAGTGCTCAGAAGGTTTGGATGACTGTCTGGATTTTTGTGGTCTTTTAATTAAGCTAAAGCCTGACCTCTGAATGGTTTGGAGCTTGCCAAACACAAATTAACATTAGTGAAGCAAGGAAGGGTTAAAGACCCCATGAAAGCTCACTTTCCAGATGTGTTTAGTTAATGCAGAGTGTTTCAGATGCTTGGTGCTGGCAGCTACCACAGGCTTGCAGGTGAGTGGGGTTGGGGTAGGAATGAGGTTCCTCATGGGAAGAAAGGGCAGGCAGTGATTGCCACTGCCTGGAGATTGTCTCCTTTGTGTGTTGGGGTGTGTGATCAGGGCCACTTCCCAGATCTGCTGGAGGATCATCCAAAAAACTTTTTGTATGCAATTTTAATGGAAGGTATTTAAAACCATGCATATTCTTCCTTCAGTGAAAAAGAGACTAAAAACTTCAGAGAAAGAAATGTCAGGGAGCCACAGAAGAGTTTTCTGCCTGTGACAGTAGTTGATCAGGTTGGACAAATGCTGGCCTCCACAGGAGAGCTTCATGTTTTGAGCAAGGAAGGGCCAAAGCTGGAGGGGTTTCTGACTTCTTGAATTGCAGCTTGACATTCAGGGTATTTAAAAAAGAAATGTATGTGACAGGGGATGGGCAAGTTCTTCTGTGTTACCCCAACATTAACCTGCAGTAATTGCTTTACAGACCAAGGTGCTGGTTCCCACTGCTCATATTGACTTGGATGGGGATGCAAGGAATGGAATGGATGAGGATATTGGGTTGTGAGTTGCTGGATCACCAACACTTTTCCTGCCATCACATGCAGTTTAACCCAGAGCAGCCACAGATCTGTTGGTACCCAAGTATGGCTGCTCTGGAGACCATAATCTGGTGCTCGAGGTTCTGTGAGGGCAACTCTTGTTTTCTCCTTGCTGCCGGTCCCATGTGGAGATAAACACATGTGTGATGCCAGGATACAGCTGGAAATTGTACATATGGTGGTGAAAACACTGTTTCTGTTTGTGCTGAGAAAAACAGAACCAAAAGGCCACAGAATGAAATATAATTTGTTAAAAACAGGGAATAACATTGATTAAAATGAAAGCCAGTGTTCCAGCACTTTACTGTGGAGAAGTATGTCCCCAGGTTCCTTGCACTTGCCCTGTGATTATACAATAGATTTTAAGTCTGTGATATCTACAAATCTACATCAAAATATATTCTATAGCTGTAGGAAACAGCTCTGAATTGTTAACCTTCTCTCCAGGTACTGGAGGTAACACACTGTGAGATTAGATGTATATTTTCTTCAAGATATACCACCCATCGAGGAGTCCATATTTACATCTTTTGTTGATATTTTTTATAGATTAAAAGAGTCTCTTTTCTGGTGATAATTCTGCTAAGTACTGTAATTTGCTGCCACTAATATTTGTCTGAGTCCTAGTTTGCAAAATATATTTGAAACCACTTTATAAAGTCTCATAATTGCTTCTTTGTAGAGCTGGTATAATGAGTAGTTTCTTTATCCAGCCTTTATCCTGTTAACCTTAGAGGTGAGCGACTGCTTGCTGGAGTAGTTGGGGAATGTCTTAGCACTGTTGAGCCATTTAATTTCACTACTAATTTCATAGCGGTGACACAGAATTGGCTATGAGCAAGCTCGCAGTTATTTCAAGGGTTTTCAGTTAGCATTGAATCAGGACCTGATTCACTAAAATGAAATTGAAATAAATGCACATGTAGATGATTTTTTTTAATGCATAAATTGATCTGCATTTATGTGCCCAATCCACATTAAAACATTGACCTGCTCTTGAAGGATGGGAGCTGAGCATATAAAGCAGCTCTAGTATTGAAAATGAGAACTTGCACCACTGTGCTGGGGGTTCATTTTCTGATTCCTTTACTGTTGCTCTTGTCCCATTTACAGGGAAACTCCTTGGTTATTCAGATGTTACTCCTAGCTTCCTGGAAAATACAGATTCATGTTTTTCAGTTCCTTTTGGCCATTTTTACAAAGACAGCAATTGGTGTGCTGTGCTGTTTAGCATGTGGGGTGGCTTCCAGGCTTGCTCTTTCTGCAGGGAGACATTCCTGTTACTCTGGTGTTTGCTTTAGATGAGCAGAGCTGCCTTGTGCAAAACTTGTCTTTTCTCCAAAATTGTGGGGAAGTTCTGTTGCTTCCCAAATAAATTCATTTTACCCCAGAGCTGGCTGCGTTTCAGAGGGGAGGTTGTGCCTTTTTTGTGAATATAGCCTAAAATGTGCATGTGCACAGAATTCTGCTATTTGCATCCTGTTGCTTTTGCTGTTACTGTAACAGTTGGGTGATCTGAAAGAAGTGTGATTTGAGGGTCACTAAACATGAGAGAAAAAGCTTTCAGTTTGGCACATGAGAGAGTATTTATGGCACGCGCTCAGGAAATGTTACCACTGTCTAATCTTAAGCATGTATACAACTATAAAGAGCATAAGAATAACATTTGGTCAGACACTGGGGGTTACAGGTGCATCCAAAAAGTTGAGAATGAAGTCATTTATTAAATGCACCCTGCCCACAAATCATCCCTGTGGGAAAAGGGCCATGGCAAAGACTCACCTGCACTTTGACATGGGCAGTGGTGACACCAGACAGTGGTCCCTGCTGAAGAGGGACGAGTGGGGTGATGGAGCAGCAAAGCCCTGCTGTTCCCCAGTATCACAGATCTCCTTGGATAGTGATGAGCTTTTCCCAGGGCTGGTTTGGGGGTCTTTTATGCTCTGTCCCTTTCTGAGCTGCCAAATCCTGGTAGCTGAGCCCTTTATGTAATGCATCTACCTGGGGAACTGCCAGAGTAAATGTGCTTTACTGGTGAGTTGTGGCTGCATGGAAGGGAGAGCGACAAAAGACATTGCCTTATTCGTACAGGGCTGGTTTAACCTCTATACATCTTGCATAGGCACCTAACTAGTGCAGCACTTTCCTACAAGCTATGATTTAGCAGCATGCTAATGCCACCCTCTCCATTGTACTGGCATGTGCACTTCGGACACTGCAGGCATTTTATCATCTGGAGGTCATCACTGTTAAATATTAAGGGTGAGTTTTGCACTGAAATACAGAGTTCTGATTGTGCACTTCATTTGATCTTTCAATGGTTCTGTCATTAGTGACATTGTCATTTAATGTGGACATGCATTTATCCCATCTTGACCTGGCTCAAAAGCATTTTCAATGGCTGCACTCTCAATTCAGGTCTGTTCCCTCTCGTAGACTCTAGGTAAAAGTTGATAGCATTTGAAATTTAATCAGGTTGGCATTGTGCAATTTATCTCTTATAAAAGTTTCAGTAGCTTTTTTGCGCACTTTCCTCTACTGTTAAAAAGGAGTTCTCAAAAGTCTGGAGTTGGAGGAACACAACTCTTCATGCATCATTGCAGACTGAACTTTCAGTTCTTTTAATCTGAGTTTGATCTCTTCTGTGAAACACATCCTCAAACATGCAGCTTGTTACATCAGGCTTGTATAAAATTCATAACCAAAGGCCTTTTCCTTCATAATTAGGAGGGGTTTCTTTTAGCTGTAGGGAAGGACTAAAGATGGCATATATAGAAAGTCTTTATAGTACTAGTAAAGGCTGGTTTTCCTTAAGAGAAAATTTTTACATTTTCTGTATTTTTTTTTCCATTACTAGGACCAAATTTATGCCACTATAGAGGACAGGTTCCTAAATTTTAGTCAAGTGTTTTGTCCACATCCAAAACTTTACTGAATGTCATCCTAACCACTAGTATCCCCATGATCTAGTTTTGCTCTACATCCCAGAGTGACAGTATTGCCCTGCTAGGTCTCAAATACAGGCAGCACAAACCATTTGTAATGTGCCTCTTCCCCACCTTCATCAGACATTTATTTTAAACATCTGGTCTGAACATAAGAACCTACACACAATCTTCTTATTGCCCCATCCACAAATTCCCCTCCTCTCTGACCAGTCTGTTTTCCAAAATACTCTTGGTCCTTCCAAAAAGACGGTTTTATTCTTCTAAGTTTCAGATTTAAAATCTGGATGAGTGAGAGATCTGGGATGAGAGATGCATTAGCAGAACTGATTTCTCTTGTTACCAGTTCAAAAGGCTTCAGTATGCAGCACAAATGATTCATAAGTATCCATTGTTCAGAGTTCAGGATAAAGAGTTCAGAATCAAAGCTCTGCTTTAATGTGCGCTCATGCATTTCTTTTTTCAGTAAGAGCATTCTCTTCATATATATAGCAAATGAAATTCAAACTTGTTTAAGCTGCAGTTCTGGTAAATTGCTCTGCCTCTGAAGTTAGCTTAGAATATCATGAGAGTTATAGAAACCGTTACAGATTTTGCTAGTATTGCAAAAACTTGGTGCTTAGTTATAATCAAGGAAGAGGTGTTTAATAAACATAACGGCAAAACAAGTGATCACCTCGTGTTTTACCTGGGCTTGGACCTCACATCAGCCCTGCTGGCAGATCCTGAGAGCACAGCCACACAGGACTGGGGCTGTTGGTGTTTTTCTTAATGGTCTTTACCGAGGGGAGAGGCAGCAAAGGCTTCTACTTTATGGGCAGATTTTTGCATGGGAATGCAGGGTGACAGTCAGTGGGCAGTGATTAAGAGGTATTCTGATGTCTAGACATTTGTCCAAATGTTTTTCATCCAGCAAACTGTGCCCATTATTGCTTCTTTCAGAGCCTGCTTTATCTTTCGTTTTAATGTTTCATAGATCTGAGGTGCTGTCACTGCTGCAGTACTGTGTTTTCTCCTGGCATCTTGTATCATGGCTGAGCATACTGAATGGGCTCTCTAAAACCTTTCTTATCAATGGAGTACAACAAGCCCAATGCAATCATCCTTTCAATTATCTTCTTCATCTCAAGTGTCACCAGATAAGTGCTGGCATAGTATTCTTGGAACATTTCTGATATTGTTCCTTGCTTTTTTTGGCTATAAATGTATGAATATGGGATAAAGATTAAGATATCTCGTGTTTTACCCTTATTATGCACAGACAAAACTACGCTTATCTCCTAAAAGGTTCTTTTTTTCCCCCATCTCTTCAGTTTCAGCGCTCGTTGGGGTCTGGGTGATGATTAGAATATTGTGCTAACTCTTGTGTTGCAGTGGGAGTCATGCCCTCTGGGATCAGGGGAAAAGCCAGAGTCTGTTCAGTGTTGTGCAGGCTCTGAAATGAGCTTGACGTGGAGGTGACCTGGCAGTGGGTTACAGAACAGGACTCCCCACATGGGACTCTGTGAATTCCCAGCCCTGAGGAGCTGGCTCAGCCTCTGCTTGCTCAGCTCTGGAGATGTTTTCTGAGAGTTTAGTGACCTCAAAGTGAGGGGAAGGAGGACTTTAATTTATATACCTTGATTATTTTTACCTGGTGAATGAAATTTGACTTTGTTAAACCACAGGCCTTTAAGCACTCTTTAGGTTCAGGAGGCACTTGTGAACAGACTGAAGAAAGTCTGTTTCTTCACTTCTGTTTCTCCACTGAAGAAACACGGTTTCCTCTGTGCTCTGGAGATGATTAATTCTCTAATTCCTGTTCACTTTCAGGTATATAAGGTCTTCCGTTGTGTACCACACTGTGCTTTGTGCTATGCAGGTGGTGTTTCCTTCTGAGCTGATGTTGGTATCTCTGCCTGGCCACATAATTTTGTTCTGAATTGTTCTTATTTGAGAGTGCAGTGTATTCAGCACTGCAGGGACACTCACACTGTGTGAATGTGGCCTTCACCTCCTGTTTAGAGACTGAAGGAGCAGGAGGAGGGACCAGGTGATGGTGGGTTCCAGCAGCAGGATCCATAGAAAGCTCATGGGATGGGGTGTTAGAAGCCAGTCTAGGAACTGCATGTCTGTGAGCAAGGCATCTGTGTGGGGACTGGGAGATCCAAGGTTTTAGCACTTCTCCTGCATGACCTCAGGTCAGGATATTTACCTCCCTGAGCTTGAGAAGTTATTGTATAAAGTTTAGAGGATCTTTGTGATGAGCACTTTACGTTACTAAACCACAGCATTCACAACTGTGAGTTGGGCTCCCCACAAACATGCTGTGGGGAACATTACGAAGAGGGCTTTTTTAAGGGGTTTTTGTTCATTGCCTTTTCATTTGGAGGCCATTAGATTATTTTGGCAATATTCTTGAAGTTGTCTCTACAATTAGGAGAGCTCGAAACACTTTTAAATTTAAGGAATTAATTGTGATGTAATTATGAAGAGCTTTAGGAATAACACCAAATATAGCAATATGTGTGAATCCTGAGGACTAGCAAATCAAAGATTAGTGTGGGAACAAGAGAGGAATGTAGGCTTCAGTTCAAAGAGTTATTTTAAAGGAAAAATACTGAAAATAAAGTGTGATGAAAACCAATGATTCTAAAGAAGGACAAATCCCATCCATTGTGCTCCAGTCGTGCTTTCTTATTAGCCATTATAAAGTTGTGGGGGTGCAGCAGTTGTGACAACAAACCCAGACAAGTAACAGAGCAGATACAACTTCAATCTCTTCATTAAAAAATGTTTCATGGTTGCACACAGCCACAAAAAATGTATTTTCATGCTTACACATTTCAAGCCTTTTTGAAAGTCACACAATTGTTTTGCTGATTTAAGTCCTAAATTGATGAAAATAGAATGGGAAGGGGCAACCTGGGAGGAGAGGAGCCAGGCTTTCCAAGGAAACATCGAAGCACTGCACTGATTGCTGTGAAAATTCATTTCAATTCCACCTCATTCCTTCATTAAGCATGTTAAAGCAGTTTTTTCTTGGGTTAGGTTCTTCAGGACTCTTGTCTGACCTCAGGGGCAATGGTTTTAGGGACATGGGACAATTTGCACTAAGTTATGCTGCTTCACTGCAAGTGCAGTTGTTCTAGGTTGGTGCTGGTGAAAGAGACGAGAATTTAGACTATTGAGTTACTCCAGCCTTGTAGAACTGTAGTTCATCATTTAGTAAGAATTGCAACAGGTGAGTGTTGGTTATCTTGGAAATAAGCAACCTGAAATGCTGAATTCTGGGTCATGACTTAGGAGTTGTTCCTTCATCTGAAGGATTTTGAGCGAGCTTGGTTTCCATTTGGACATCTGGCCTACAGATAGGTCTTGGCATCTAAAAAGCCACTTTAAACAGAAATGGGGGCTGAGCATTGGAATCTTGATCTTAGCAGACACTTCTGATTTATTGTAGATATGACACCACCTGAAAAGATCATAAGAAAAATAGATCTCGATTCATCATTGTTTCCCCAAAAGCATTTCTGTTTGAACAAAACAGAATAAGCAAAGCAAGGTGCTACACCTTCTCCCAGTTAGCTGCTGGCATTGCTTAAATACCTTGTTATGTTGTCTGTTGTGTTCTGGCATTTCCTAGTCTCTTAAGCATCTATATCTGCATAGCACTGAGCAATTACTATCTCATTATGGTGGAACTGAAGATCAAAAACACTATGTGGGAATTCAAGGGACTAAGTCTTGCAGCCCCTATAGCAATCTTACTCTTCCTTGCCACATTTTTTTCCACAGAACCGAGTACTGAATGCACAGTTGAGTACTCTGCTATCTCCTTGCTTGACAAAGCCGATAAATCCCCCAGATAGCTAATGGCAGTGTGTTGGTAACCAGAATTAAAATCTAACACGACAGTCATGTAGGAAGGAGTATAATCTCTTAGAGAAATTCAGGCCCTGCTGCCTAAGATAGCTCTGAGACTGGGAACTTGGATTCTAATCTGTACTCTGCCATAGTTGTTTGTTTTGCAGTGTGGTTGGTGTGTTTGTTTGTTTTTTTGTTTGTTTGTATTTTTCCTTACATTAGGCAACACCAAAACCTGCATGTTGTTCTGCAGTTCTGGTAAACGATTTGTTAAATAATCATCCCACAGGGTGATGTTTACAAGGATTCAGGTTTTAATAACTGCAAAATGTTTGAGATCAGCCTGCTCAAAAGTTCTCACCCAAGCTTCTTGAAGGTGTGGTTAGGACCTTACAGAAGCAGTCTCAGAGGAATTTTTCTTTTACATTACATAGTGATAGAGCAGGCTGGGAAATGGAGGGATTTATCTAGTGTATTTATAAACAGGTTGGTGGGTCTGTTGTTGTTCATGGTCTAATCCTGCAGTTAGCATGTATGTAGTTTGGGACACTGTTCATCCTGCTGTCTAGCTCCTCTGTGTTTTTCCTGCCCTGGAGCCCTTGAAACCTCACGGGGGGCTTCTGTTCCTGCTGGCTGAGGGGGGAAGAGGATGCTCTGAGCCAGGGTGTGGTCCCCTGTCATTTGCCACTCTGTGTGGCACATGTCGTGTTACCATAACAAGTTGAAGTGTTTAAAGTTACTAAGCCACTGATCAGCATCTGAGAAGGTGCTTAGCTAAAGTGTGTTTTCTTTGATTGTCTTGTGTTCTTTAATAAATTTTAGTAATTAATGAAACTGACTCCTCTGTACGGTACATTGGAAGAATTGCTATTCTACCTCACTGTATAATCATCATCACCACTAATGAGTGTGTTATTCTGTCACCAATATTAATCTAACAAAAGAAACAAATACCTGGCCTGTGCTGTGATGCAGAAGTCAGTAGGTTAAATACTCACTCTGTGTATTGTGATAAACAATCCAGCTGCCAGGGCTGGAACGTGGTTGGGGGGCTGCTTTTAGAGACACTCAACACACAGAGATGTACAATGCACAAGCAGCTCTCTTTGCTGGTTGTGTGATGCTGCTTTTGTGAATGGTCCTTCTTCCCTGGCTTTTGGAATCAGCACCTCCCTGAGGATAAAATGCAGAGCAAATCAGTTAGGCACAGCAGAAGATGGGGCATTTTTATACTTTGCCTTTTCATTTAGATTTGATTCCTCAGAAAAGCTGCTTAAATGGTGTTACAACTGCTTTGATACGGACTCTTAATTATGAAAAGGTAGCACCAGTAAATAGTGTTAGGTGAAAAGAGCGCAGGGGGGAGAGGCAATGAGAACCTTGGCTAGCAATATGTCAAAAGGATGAGTCCAGAAAGACACACTCAGTGTTACAAATTTCTTGTGAAGCCCATGGCAAAGCTATTTTAGCAGCTCTCAAGAAAGGGATGTATGTCAGTCTTATTGGAGTTCCTTGAGGGAATAGATTTAGCACACAGAGGGGAGGAGAGACTGAAGTGAGGCATCTGTCATTTTCTTCCAGTGTTTATGATCCCTTAAAATAAAGAAGAAAATTAAAGGAATGTGTTTCTCTCATATCAAGAATTCTTATGTTCTTCTTTAACTGGCCTCATGCAGAACATTTTGGCTGGTTTAGCTGGTTGTAATTTTTGTGGTGTGCAGCTCTTGTTGGCTTCCCTTGTACCAAACACACACGAGCTATTCCTTTGCTGTGGGTGGTACGGAGCAAACAGCTGTGCGTGTGTTGCACTGAATTTAATGTGCATCATGGTAACAGAAGAATCAATCTGAGAAGAGACTTTTTTTGCGAGGCTGTGAGCTTTGGATTTATATTCTTTATTAGCTATCGGAGCATTTTCATTATTGCGGCTATTGGTTAGACCCCCTCTAACTCCAGTAAAACCAAGAGACACTGAGTTGCAACACTGGCAATATGCAGTATGCACACACAACCTGGATCAACCTAATTTCAGCATAGCAAACACAAAACAAAAGCTGTATATGACTTCTTAGCCTTTGTGCACATCTGCATTATTATAAATGCTAATATAATTCTGCAATGATAAATAATTAAACAATTATGGTCATGAATCAATAAGTTTAGCACATTTTTTTCATCAGCAAATTGTACTGTATAAACAAGAAATATAAATTACCAAGTCTAATTTTCTCTGAAAATTGTAAGCATTTTATATCTAATAATTAAAAAAGTATTAGAATTCAATGTAAGATACTTAGAACTTTAAAATTTTCTGGTTTTAACCAAACACCATTAAATTGTCATGTTTTATGTTTCTGAATCTGATTAACATTTTGAGATCTGACTTTTGCAATCATTCTCTTTGTGTTCCTCTGCTAAAACCCCCTCGCTCAACCTCTGGTTTCTCCTAAACACGGTTTATCAGTTTGAATTCAGCTTCAGCTGACCTCATTATGTTGCCTTTAAGAAAATACAACGTTTAAAGAAAAACATTCAAGTACCTTTCTTCTAAGGTTTTGAAAGACCTAGCTATTTTTATCATGTACGAAGCACTTTGCTGCATAAGGTGCAACATGGAGGCAGGGAGAAGAGGAAGCTTTTACAACTCTGTTTGCATTCAGTCGGGGGTTGTAGGGTTACCTGTAATCTTTCCCACTCTCAGGTCTTTGGCATTTGTAAAGAATTTATCACCCCAAATAGCTACATAATTTAAAAGTAATCCTGCCCTTCTCTAGAAGTAGGGATAAAAAATACTGTGTTTTCAGAAAAAAAAAGCTGAGTTTGATTTTTTTTTTAGAAGTTGTGTATGCTTTCTATGCTGAACATCGTGTGTGAACTAAGGATTTGCCATAAAGGAAGTTCCTGCAGAATAGCTGACTGCTCACCATTGGCTTCCTTGGTCATGCTTTAACCTGGGGAAAACCTTGACCTACTTCTGCTGTGTCTTGTGTTATGACAGAAACTCTATTTAGACTTAGCCAAGGCATGTTAGATCAGGAAATTTGGAAAACCAGCAGTTTCAGGATGGTGTGTGGCATTGTGGCACCAGATCTGAGTGGGACACGTTGGCACAAGGTGCCCATCCCTGCAGTGACAGCGACCTCTGGGACCCTCTCCCCAGCAGCCAGGGCTCTGTCTGGACCTGCAGGGTGGGCTCGTCCTCCTGGTGTTAACCTAAGGCAGAGCTGGTGGGGCTGGTTTGTTGGAGGCATTGGAGTTTTGCTGCATCACTGTGCTGGAAAAGCAGCTCTTCGTGGGAAAATTCGGCGAGCCAATAAACTGGGATCTGTCTGTCTCCCATGTGTGTGGTGGCGTGAGCGAGGCACAGCAGTGATCCTTCGTGGTGGCCCCATCTGCCACTCCTCTACAAACAGTCTAAGTGAACCTGCAAAACAACCAGTAGGATGTGAAAAAGGTGACACTACCCTTCAGAAAATAGGAAAAATCAGGAAGGGAGTTTATCTGATAGAGTACAGCAGGGGATGTGACCTACAGAAGGCAGCTTCACCAGGCCTGGTATGGTGTCTCAGGGTCCAAGATCAGTTTGTCTGCCTTCACAGGGAAGCTTGTAGTGTTAGAGAGGGGAATCCATCCACTGAAGTGTTAAAGTGTGTTTGCAGGAGTTTTTTTTTACTGAGTAGAAGCCTCAGGAATCTCCACCAAGCTGGGAGATCAAGGACTCTTCCTCTCAATTTTACTGCTTGCTGGCAAGCAATTAGTTATTTGTGTAACAGAGAAGCCTCACAAAGATAGTAGGTTTAGAAATGTAAGCAAGTATTTTGCCTTTGGGGGGGAAAAAGAAGAAGAAGATATTTTCTTCACCTTCTTGTCTTTATCTCCCTTTTTGTTTACCCTGTCTTCCTCCTTTTGATGAATGAGAGAAAGAAAACTACATATGGAGTCTGAAGATCTTTACTTTGAGTTTCTTCCTTGTGCTGCTGCATCTGCTCCTCTTCCCCTCGCTTTCCCAGTGTGCCGTGTTTCCATTTGTGGGTGTAAGTGTCTTTGCCTCTGATGCCAATGTCACTCTTCTTGTGGCAGCCAGATTTTGTTTTACTGTATGGCTCTTAGCAACATGTTTCCTGCATTCTGCTCACTCTGTTGTGGAGTTCACACTTTCAAAGTCTAGAGATATAGATTGCTCTACTTTCACATATATGATTTTGTCAAAACAATTAAAGTGGAATGTTGGAACGTGTTCCTTTTCCTCGTGCAGTGTTAATGGGTTTGTGTTTCACTCTGAAGTAGGTCTGCATTGACCATCCTTCACCTCCATGAATCCTATACACCCACTGATATCAGATTCCAATATCAAATATTTGAAGAAAATTTTGTACTTCCATTTAGCTGGACCTTTTTTTAAGGTGGTTGAAAAACTGTATATTGATTTTTCACGTCACAGTACCTGTATTTAAAGGCACTGATGTGATAAAAGTCCTAGCATTTAAGTGTTAGGGCAAAACTGTAGAAATTTTTCCTTTTCCTCTGTGATAAATTAGTAGAACCTGTGGAGATGCAGTAATGAAGCCATACATTTAGCATATTTCATTATTTTTAATGTATCTACATTTAAAACACTCAGTTTCCACCTATGAAACTAGATTACGAGATGCACAGCAGGTTTAAAAATATTTTAGAGATGTTGTTTTCATGCTTCAAATCCTTGAAAAGCCAAATACATTCACTTCTGAAACTAAATCTTGGTTTTCACTGTAAAAAAAAAAAAAGGAAAATGTTTAATAGCACATATGGCATAATTTCATGTGACATCTGTTTTGTAACAAACAATATTTAGCTCACTTATTTGCTGAATGATACAGTACATGCTGCAAACAAAAAGTCCAATGAACAGTTTTACATAGTTTGTAATATATCAATGTTTCTCGCAAAAGAATGCAAAACTTAAACATTTAAGCATGTTATTGATTGTAATATGCAAAACATTGATTCCTGCATGCCGCCAATGCAGAAAGTCTACTTGAATGCCTTATGGGGGATGAAAATTAGGTAGATTTCTGAAAGAATAACTGTTGTCCTCCCACTGGTGACATTTAGGCTTATGCCCCCTCCACCTAATCTGTGTCATCTTCTAGGAGACAGCTGTCAATATATTTAGGATGGTTTAGCTCATAACAGCAGAAATGGTGAGAGTCTATTGGCTTAATTGCATGGAGTGATTGATTCTAATGGAAACAACATTTAGAAACTCAAAATGCACTTTCTGTTGGCAGATCTAATAGAATATCATAATGAATTGGAGCATCAGGCGTATACTGTACTTTCTGCAAGGACTGAAAAGGACAGTCAGGGGCTTTTATGTTGGTTTTTTAGATTTGATTTTAATGTTTAAATTATTGGTTTAAATAAAACCAAAGCATCACAGAGTCGTAGACGAACAGAAATGAGAATGTCAGAATGATGCTGAAACCACACACTGGTACAGAAAGTGTCAAGGGAAGACTGTGCTCAGGTAAATTGGGTGAAGGCACTGAAATAAATATTAGCAATTGCAGTGCTGTGAAATGGCAGGAGGTTTCTGGGGCTGTGCCTGGTGTCATGATACACTTTGGAAGGATGCCCTGAAAGCAAGCCCTGCTGTGGGGACTCACATGGGTGCTGTGCACCCAGCTGGATGATTTCAGCACAGTCTCTCCTATAAACCCCAAAGCCTTTGTGGAAGCAGATGGGCTGTTGCAGACCACGGTCTCTGCTGGGCTGCACCAAGCGGGGATGGATGTGTGTCTGGGGCTGGAGCAGAGCAGAGTCTCTGCCTTTCTGATGGTCCTTCTGGCATCAGTGTGTGGCCAGATCATTTTGGGGAGCCTCGATGGTGGTTTGTGGGTCTAGAGGGGCTTGGATGCATGAAAGGAAGCTTGTCTGGCACTCTTGGAGGAGGTGCTTTGGCACTGCTGGCCGCTCTGGTGTTGCAGAGTGTGACCCTGGCTGGACAGGCAGAGGAAAGCCTGTGCCAGCTCTGTTCTCCCTGGGATAGCTGCAAAAGCTCCAGAGCAGTTGCTCTGTTTCTTCCTCCTCTCTCTTTCTCTCTCTCTCAAAAAAAGTTTACAAGAAGTCTGTTTTCTTCTCCCTGTTGTAATTTCTCAGAGACACGTTACTCTTTCCTGAGTATCTGTATGGAAAGCCAGGATTACAAAATCTTCTGCTTCACTGAAAATGCTGTCTGGCCAGAAGCTGGTGACATAGTTCTGTCTTTTTCTTTTCCTGCTCCTTTAAGATCTAGAAAAGTGTAGGTACTGGGGGGATTAAGATGTGGTTACAGATTAAATGATTTTTCCCCCCTTTCCCATAATTAGAAACGTATGAAGAATCGGATGCAAGATTCAACAGTGTAAATCCTCCAAAATTAAAAACATTTCAGAACTGGAATAAATATTAATAAATTGGATGCATAATGAAATGCTGTAGATATGTAAGGAGAAAAGCAAGCGGGAAAGGAGGGAAGATTTTTATAGACCTTAATTACAGCAGGGTTGTTAGTAAATTTACTGAATTGTAAATGTAAAAGATTCGGATGGCCTGAGTAAAACCACATATTTAAGCCTTCTAAATGAACATTTCTGGTTTTTGAGTAATTTGTACCATCTGTGTCAAAATTCTGAGCCTAAGAAGAAAAAGCAGTGGAACAAATGTTGGTTCCATAAAACAGTCCTAGTTCATTGTTGAAATTGTCACACATTAACATTGCAGGCCATCTGGGTAGACAAAAGACTCTAACCAGATTGCTAAGATGATTTTATTGGTCTGGTATTAATCAGAATGTGGCATAATATTTAAGCAGAAAAAATGATGAGGTGAAGTGGAGTGCCTTCAACTATCCTAACTGTATGGTAGTTGCAAAATAATCGTATTACACCATACAGCACTGTGTTTCTTAGCAAAGATCCTAATTCTGAAATGTAAATAACAAGCTATGTGATATTCCCAATTTATAGTTTAAAATAAAATATGAAACTTAAAGCAGTAATGACTGTTGGCATATTGCAATGTGGAGATTTAAAGGCCACAGCATGGTTGTATTAAATTGCGGTATACCCACAATCATGTTGGAATTAACTTTAATTTCTTTTTGTAACATTGTAAATCAGATTACACTTCATCTCGAAGAATCCAGAACTTGTGATTTACAATTGATTTTCTACATTTTGAATCTCTACACAATGCAGCAGCTTGCCTTCTCCCTGGGATCTAGAGATGATGGGTATGTATGTGCATGTAGGTCTGTGTTCCATTTGTTCTCAAAAATCTTCATCTGCTTTCTCACCTTTCACAGGCCATTGGAAAAGTCTATTTAATGTTCTCTATGACCTTGCCTCTTACTAGTTTCCCCCTATGATTCTCAAAAAAACAGTGGGTGTTATTACTCACCTCTCCTCCCTTAACTACCCCTTTGAAAACCCTTCCTGCCCTCTCGTGCCAAACCTGATCCAACCCCTGCAATGCTTCTCAACATACAGAGACACCTCCAAGCACCATGGAAAACCTCCTGGGAACATTTTGCACTTTGTGTTTACTGTGAGAGTTTTCCTTCTGAGGGAGGCAGGTGGTGGAGAGCCCTGCAAAGGTGCAAGCAGAGCTCCCTCTAAAGCTGCCTCGAGGAGGAGGAACCCTGCCTTCCACAGGAGACCATGGGTCTGGCAAGGTGGGAAGTGGAACTGCATCATGAAGTTCAAGTGTAGATGTGCCCTGTCTCTTGCTGAGGGAGGCTGTGCAGTGGTGATGGTCCCCACCTGCAGCAGGACATCACTGCCCTGGTCCCACTGTGTTCCCAGGGCTGGGAGAGCCTGGCTGCACCTGCATGCTGCCCTCGGTGTCTCAGTGCAAGGCTTTGGGTGCCAGTTGGGATTCATACAGAGGCCAGAGGTTTTCCTATTTGTGAAATGCTTCTGGTCCTGATTATTATATAGAGTGCATTCTGTGGAAGCAGCTGTAGCACACTCCTGTGCCATTTTCCTGGCACAAAATATATGGTTGGATGGTTTCTGCTCTGTAGTTTTGTACTATGAATTCCTCATTGTCTTGAAAAAAATATAGAGAACAATCACTTCCTACAAAACTTGCATTAGAAAGAGACTCAGATTTTCTGAGGTAATAGTATGATAGTATTTGGGTAATTAAACAGGGCATGTGATACAGTTAAATAGCATGGATGCCAAATTAATTTAGGTTATTTTGGGTTTTTGACTTCTGTTTTAAGTTATTAATGTAAGTGAAATGGGATGATAAAAGAGACTGTGAAAGAGGGATGAAGAAATTGAAGGATTGGAGTGGAAAGCAGGATTATCTAGCAGGAGAAAAATGAGGGTGAGGGCAGACAGACCAAAACATGAGGTTGGAAGGCAACAGGTTTAGACCAAGAAATTGCAAACTGACCAGCATTTAGACAATGAAAAGTGCTCCGAGTCATGGCAGGGCTGTGAGGCTGCTGAGGAGAGCTGTGCGTGGTCTGAGGGGTCTGCCTGGGGCCACGCTGAGCATTTGCTTTGTTCCAAACCTCTCTCCTTGGGAAAGATCTGGAACTGAGCAAAACCAACTGAGCCCCACAAGCTCTGTGAGCCAAGTTCATTGCCTGGGCAGGAGAGGTCCTGGTTAATGTCTTAATATTTTTTTTTTTACTTATGCATTGCTCTGATGGGTTGCCCAAAGGCACGTACAATGTCCTTGTCTCTGGCTGACCACGATCCCCTGGAAATATCTCTCATGAGCCAGAGTTTGTGACAGAGTCAATGTTTCTAAGCATGAATACCTTGGGTAATCGTGTTGCTTGATCTTCTGCTTGGCATAAACTTTAAAGGGGATTTTTCAACTTTACCAGCAGTTTTTATTTTTTCACTCAGTTCTCATTAATCTTAATTTGAATGTTTAGAAATGCTAAATAATGGCGTTAAAAGATGACTGAAATCTTTTCTATTTGATCAAAGATTTTGCTTGGTTTTGCCTATTTAATAAAAGAATTATCAGCCATTCCTGTGGAATTATATGGTATAGTGTAAAGTATGCCTAATTAAACAAAACATTTGGGATTGCCAACCTCACAGTGCTGGCCTGGTCCTTGATGACAGATAGCAATGGTGAGAAAATGTCACCACAGCCACACCAGTGTTGCGCTATCAGCCACATAGAAGTGAAATGTGGATTAAAATGCTATTAACATAGCCAATTAAACATAGGCATAAACAAGCCAGTTAAATCAATAATCCTAGCTGCTGTGTTACAGAGCTGGTGCTTTGCTGTGGCTCACTTTGCCCATCTGAGGACTGCCCAGAACAGCAAACATGAAGCCAAGATGTTTTGCACATCAATGGTGAGGATGTTGCCCCAGAGCAAAGGCTAACCACACCTTTAGAGCATGGACTCAGCAAAGCCATAAAGAGGGGTTAAATATTAATTTCTTTCCTAGGTAAAAAAAAAATGCTAGGTTTTGTTTTTTGGTTAGGCATGCATTTCTCCATCCTGGAATTATGAAGATCCCCATCCTCTGTACCTTTACTTTAAATGCCTGTTAGTCCATTTTTTGATACTTCAGTGTCATCTCCTCACCAGGTCTTCTGCTTTAGTTCAGTATAAATTTGTTTGGTTTTTTTCTTGTTAAATGTAGAAACTAAACTCTGAATGTGTTCTTTTCTGAATTAGGAAAGAGACTACGAATGAGAAAGTTGCATATGCTTTGAATTTTCCACGTGTTAAATCTAATTTCTCTTCCTGGTCAACTGGCTTAATCCTTTAGTCTTAAAGGATTAAATGCTACCTATAGTAGATCTCTTCCTGATGTCAGAAGATTTCTCTGGATGGCTGGTATCCTAAAGCCCAAAGCCAGCAAAATAATTCCTCTGCAAAAAGTCAGCACTGCTTTATTGAAACCCCCATTTGAACAATGAGGTGAAGCATCACTGCTCTATTTATCTCCTAAGACCACCTTCTTGATGGCTGTAGGCTTGACAATAACAAGGGAGCACTGGGTATTTTCAGTCTGAGATTTCTCATAAGAACAAAGAAGTGATGAGATTTCCTCTTGATTCTTCATCTGAATCCATTTAAAAATACAGAATGAAAAATAATGATCTCTTGTTTATTTTTTCTGTAGTGATTAAAAGAAGTGATTGTTGAAACAACAAACAGAGAAACATTTATTCTTTATTTTTTTAAACAGCAAATTTAAATATGTTTGGGGTCTCTTCAAAAGACTATTTGTGGTGTGTATGAAACCTGTTAGGAAGGCCACTTTGAGAGTATATTGGGTTTTGTCCAATTAATGCCCTTTGAAAGCATCTTGATGGAAAAACAATGGGGCAAAAAAAGGCAAAATCCCTGTTTCCAAAGCCAGGTGGGGAGGTGATTAATGGTGGCCCACGTTATGGGAATACCACACTGGTTGTAGACAAAGTGACCCTGCTTTCAGAAGCTCTTTTACCACTGTGGTGGCCCAGTAGATGTTTTGATGTTATCTGAGCTCTTGTGTTTCTAGGTAGTGTAAGGCATGTAAATTCCAACTGCTTTCCTCCTTTGGATAGCAGGTAGGATGAGTTCATGGCTGACTGCTGTGTTGGGGACTGAGCTTCTGGCAGTGTATAAAAATAAAAAGTAATGAAGTATCTGAGTGCTAAAGACAGTTTCAAGGTTAATAAAGGCAGGGAGACGAAAAGGCAGCTAAGGGAGGTAAAGTTGCTTTTGTGTGGAACTAGAGGCCAGCACAGCCCTGCTGGTTGGCTGTGGGGTGGCAGGATGTCACCAGCCTCATGGTAAGGTGTTTTCTCTGCTTCCTGGTGCTGCAGGTTGGGTGAAGTCCTACCTCAGATGTCTGTGGTGTGCTGAGAGTGTGTTGCAGGTGGAGCACAGCCTGGACCTGCATCTCTTCTCTTACTTGATTCTTCATCTGGATGTTGTAAGATCAGACTCTACCAATTAGAAAATGAATGAAGAGCCTGATTAGAGCTTTAAATGGGATTCTTGAGACTTTTGTTTGTACCTGAGGCAGTATGTATGCTGAAATTAAACAGCAACCACTTTTGGCATGCTTCCTTCCTTCATATAATCTCTCTAGCAGGCTGTGCTTTCTTACTGTAAATCTCTCTTGTATATGTATTTATTTATTTATTTACCTTCAGAAACATTACGTGTGTATGTGCAGTTCTGGGGAGGAATCTCAGCCATGTTCAGCCCAGCAATACCATGGGTCATCCTGCCCCTCCAAGGTGTGGAGAGCATTTGAACTTACTGCTTGCCCTGCTCTTGTCCTGTTTTGGCTTGTGCTTCTGTGGTTTGGGGGATCTGGGAGCTTACTGACCTACTGATGGCTTCTGTGACCCATCCTGCCTGTGAACCAGGGCCATGGGAAGTCATGGTGAGGTCTGTTGGCTTCTCTCGGTGTCCAGCCCTACTGCTCCTGAGGAGCCCATCCACACTATCTGATGGCCCAGCTGTTGTCTCAGGCAATGTTCCTCCTTCCTTCCAAATAAGTCCTCCCCATATCCTGAAAGGACACTCCTTAAAGATCGTGGGTTGATACTTTTTTAAGAAAGTTTTTAATAGGTAAACTCATGTTGATATGAGGGTATTTGCCTTGCAGTAGAGAAGTCAGGAGAAAGAATAAAATGAGGGCAAAGAGGAAAAGAGGGCAATAAAGGAGAAGTGTTTTGGAGGCTGGCAGACTGAGGAGGAGAAGGCTGCTGGGAAACCCTGGCTGCAGTAGGAGTTGCAGGAGGGGAGACATTCTGACGGGAAGAAACCCAGAGGTCAGAAACAGCCACTGAGCACTGTGGTGTGTTTTCCTGGGAGGCTGAAGCCTCCCCATGGAATGCTTCAGCTTGGAGGGAATGCAGACATTGTCCTGGGCTTTGCCTCCGGGCTGTGCACTTTGGTCGTTGTAGATCGTATTTAACATTGGATAGTGACATTGCTACTACTTTGTTGGGCTGTCAAGAGTGGTGGGAAATGCAAGCCAATTCAACTTTAAGTGTATTCCTCTTTTTTCTTTTAATTTTTTTTCCCCAGAGACCATCTAACAGTAAATTAAGCTTTTGCATGTGGTTATTGCTTCATGACAAGGGGTGATGAAGCGCTTAGGAATTTCTGTAAGTTTAAAATTATCTTTACATTGGCCCCTGTTAAGATTTCTGACAATTGCCGTTAATCTTTAGTCTGGGGAATAAGGCTTTTTCCACACCATATGGACTAGACCAGATTTATCTGCTGCCTGTTGTCCTTCATGGGACATGAGGCACATTCTGTTGAGTGATGGATCATCTACGGATGTGTCGTAGCAAGAGCATGTTGGCGTGCACACACAGTTGACAAAGTCCTACACACCTGCATTTAGTCAATGTACTCATGGTGTATTTTGCTGCTTTACTTCCCCATCTGCACTTTGTGTGCATTTTCACAGCCCTGTTTTGTTGGCCGCATGAACATCACTGGACTGGAGATCAGCTTGTGCAATGTGCTTGGTGAAGTCTCTTATTTCTCAATTGCAAATTGGTGCAAATGTGGGCCATTAAAAGCTGTGATTGCCTCCAGACCAAGGCTGTGCTCCTAAACCCTCCATGTTCTGCTGGGGGCTGGGGTTTTTGTTCTTTGATACTGGTGTTTTGTAAGAGCTTCCTGGCAACATTAGCAGTGCAAAGTCAACTTTTTGTTAATTTATTTCGAATAAAAAAGGTATCTTTGTGGCCAGAGCATTGAGAACTCCAAGCTCTGTTTTTTCATGTAGACAACCATATTTGAATGTGTGGAGTGTGGTCTGGTTGCTGATAATTCCCTTCAAACATCCAGAGCTACATGTTATTAACAGTATGTGATCAAGGTGCTTGTACCAATGTTCTGGTGCGTGGCAACTTTTTTCTCGTATTTTTAATCCACGAGTGAAAGAGAGCTTTGGAAAGCAGGACTGTGTGACCATTTCCATGAGATCAACGGGTCAGAAGGTGAACAAGGTGTTGTGTTCCATAATACAGAACATTAATGTTTGCTTAAGTGGGATCAAAATATGTGCAAAGTTTTATATGCAGTTTGTCAATTAAAAAAAATATAATTTTCCCTTTCAGAATTGTGGTGTCTACCATTGAAAATCAATTGAGATATTTATGTCCTGTAGCAGTTGATTTCTAAGCAATTAGAGGAAAACACAAGTATTTGCAAGTTTTGTAATTTTTCTTCAGTTGTGTTTGCTTCTTGGATAATTTTATCCATGAAGACTCCTTTACCATTCTGTCTTGTCGACTCAGCTGAGTTAAAATTAAAGCATAAAATGAAATGTTTATTTAATCATGACGATGTTCTTAAAAACTTGAGAGTTTTCTCGTGTCACTAAAAAAGAGCCTTCAAAAGTTCCTGAACTTCTTAAAATGCATCCTCAACACTGATAATTAATGAAGATATACTAAATAGTAAAGCAGCATTTAGTCTGTATTTGAATAATTAGAAATTTAAACTAAATTCTCCTAGTGTGTCGAATATGCTTAACTTTGATAAAAAATAACACACCAAAACCAAAAACCAAATTGATAAAACGATCAAATCTTTTGCACAAGAGTATTCCTACCTGTTTTAAATTCTGAGAACACAACAGTTTTAACTATAAGATTTTTTGTGAGAGGAATAAAAAACTATTCAGTGATCAAGTGAAGACTTCTATATAGAAAGTATGGAACAATTTTAATGGGAAAGAAAACTGAATCCAGCAGTGGGATTCATGCAGCTTGCTTAGTTACACAAATAGTGATTCATTCAGGTCCTCTGATGTGACTTCATTCTCCTATTTGACTCTGTGGATTGTCATACCATAGCAAAAAAACCCAACTGAATAATGCCAGTAATTTCAGACTCTTCCCCGATATGATAACCTTTGTCAAATAAGAATATATTTGACTCCAGATTCTGAACTTAGCTCTTTATAAATATATATAAAATGTCATACCATATGTGAAAACCAGTGACCATGGCAAAGCAAATGAAGTGTTAATTATCCAGAAAGACCTTAGTTCTGCCCAGTGATGGATAATGCTGCCCAGATTCAGAAATGGACTTATTTATGTGATTAAATTTAAGCACATGCTTAATCTCATTGATCTCTACCATCAATAACAGTTTATCAATTCAGAGCTGCAATTGGTATTACAAACACAAAGGAAAGATGAGCAGGGTCTTTGCCTTGACTTTGCCCACTGAATGTCCTGTGGACAGGGAGGTGGAAACAGCAAGTGGTTATTGCTTGGAGATGGACTTTGGTGACTTCAAGATTTTTCACTTTCATTGATCTTTCCACTTTTCATTCCACAAGGGTGCAATTTTGGTCCTTGATGTTTTGAACCAAATAGGTTTTGGTGGAAACTATTTCAAAAGAGGGGATGTAAGCTAAGGAATAATCCGACTGGTAGCACTGTCTATGAAAGAGAATATTAAAATAGGAAAATTACAAAGGAAAGATAAAAATTCTAGGGCTGAACGTCTGTGGTGAGACAAATAACAATCAATAGCATGCATTTGTAGCCTGTTGTAACTGGGGAAATAAATAGGAATATAATGGTGTCCTCTAGACCTGGTGCTTCTGCTGGTGTGCATGTGTCCCTTGCATACTTAGAAATAAAAATGCTGTGGCACCAATATCTAATAACATTTGAGTGCAAATTCATTTGAACTGCTTAGATGAGGGGCATAAAACTAACATACAGTCCTGGAAAGCTAATTCTGTCTTCCTGGGGCTACCTTTTAGTTTCTGAAGTATTCTGCAGAATAGCCTTTTTCTATTCTTAAAATGCACTGGAGAAGCAAGAAAATATCTTGTCTAACATACTTACCTTTTGGTTTTCTGTTTAAATTATTCTTCTTTGGCTGAGAATTAACTGTTTTCAAAGGTGTTTTCAGTAGTGCATGTTAACATCTATGATCAACTTTCATAGCTTTGCTAGAAAAATCTTTATTCCAAAAGCACCAGTGCTGGAGCCCATAAAAGCACTTTTCTCATGGCTAGAACTGCAGTTGTTCTAGTGAACAGAAGTCAGCTTTAGCTTTTTGTAGTGTAGCTTCAAACATAAGCATTCTTGGTTAGCCTTGAGGCAGTTGATAACATAAGAAAGGTACCATCACCTACCCACCTTTAATATTAATGGAATTAAATAAACCTGCTGTTGTTCCATGCTCTTCAGTTAGAATAAAAGCAAAATTAGAACCATTATGGTGAATTAATATCTATCTTCAAACATGGAGGAGTGGGATGGAAAATCCCTAGAAGGCTTTTCTTGCATAAAGGTTTACTTTTGGTGGAAGGAAGGATAAGAAAGCCCAAGGGAAGAAAACTAAACTGACTTTTGCAGTGAGCTGCATTCCAGCTAAATAGATCTCAATATCCTTAAGCCAGTTTCTGGGTTGATGAGTAAGGCTTGGTTTTGATGACACTGTATTTGAGAATATGCAGTGTGAAGAGTACATTTCTTTTCCTCCTAATCACCAAGATCACTAAATTCATTCAACTATCAGTACCATGTTTCGTGAAGATTATTTAGGAGGGAAAGTAACACAGCAGGGACCCAGTGCTTCAAAGGTGATGTGAATGTCAGATTTATCTGCTGATAAGGTACCCTTGACCTGTACTCAGAAAGGTACAAACTAAACAAGAAAGCTCAGCTCTGAAGTTTTCTTGCACAGGAAAAGGAAAACCAACCTTTTTAACCCAAGGCCTTCACACAAGTATTTAAAACTTTCTAAGGTAGTTGGAGGCTAATTTGCAGGAGATATGCATGGCTTTATTTTTTTGGTGGTGAAATTATACTTTAATTTCAGGGAGAGAGCTCAAACAAGGTAAGTAGCATATGAAGCTTAGCATTTTTTGTTATATGCCAATGTAGAAGTAAAGCTATGCAGGTACTCTGAGGCAAGTTACAGATCTTCTGGTTTTTATTCCTCTGCTTGCTAGCTAGTGAGTGATAGGCTGAGAAATGCAACATCATCTATTTCTTTTGTGCTCTTGGTTACCATAGAGCATATGCAACATACAGCAAAACACAAACATTTCCTGCTTTGTTTTCTTGGCAGTTTTCTGAATTCAGTATTTTGGAATTAAAATGAAATAGTGTGAATCAATGTAGAGCACACAGAACACCTCGTTTCTTGATCCTCTGATGAGCATTTTTAGAAAAAAACTGCTGAAATATGCATCGTAATCAATCTGATGAACAACCAATGGAGAAGGCTTTTAAATATTTAAGAATCTGTGTTGTAGAGAATAGCACAATTTTTTTAAAATGAGACTACAAGTTCTTATAGACCGTCAGAGTAGTCCTCCGTAGAAGAATTTTGTGCCAGAAGGCTTAAAATGCCTAATCCAATCTGGCCTAAGTTGGGATCTGATGTGGCCTCTCTGAAATACATCGATAATCTTATTTCAGCTCCCAGGAGTGACCATCGCTTCCCTCCTTCCCTCCTCCAGTGGGACTTGCTCCCGATTGCCCTTGCAGCTCCCGTCCATCTGCCTCAATTTCCTCTGTTATTCTTGTAGGAAATATTTCCCTAATTACTTACAATTTCACCCCAGTCATGACTGACACCTTCCTCTGTGTCATGGAGAGCAGCCTCGGGCAGGCACCCACCCGCAGCGCTCCCAGGTCCACAGACCTCTGGGTTTGGCATCACTGTGCAACGTGAGCTCCTGTAAACTCCCCAGCATCACAGGGTAATCCAGCTTTTAAACAAAAGGCATAATTAATATTAAAGCACTCTGAGCAAGAGTGTAGCTTTGTAAATAACAATTTGTCATTATAGGAAGTGGCTTTTGCAAGTCGAGGGCTTGAATAAGGTAATATTTTTGGGTGATGCTTCAGTGAAGAGATTTTCTGGAAATCTGTGATTTACCTGTTACTAATATTGTGCTACTTAACAAGCAGGAAGCAGTGTGTGAGAACAATAATAGTAATCTTAGTTAGAATGGTTTTGATGAAAGTACACTTTAATTCACTAATTATGGCAGCTAAAAGGCATTTTTACATTCAGTGTTAAAATCACAGTATCTGTATTTTTACCTCACTCTTCCAGCTGCAGAACTCTCTTTCTAACATGTTTTTAGTCATGTTATGCAAATGCCTGTTTAAATTACTAGGAGTATTTGTTTTCTATTTCTGCCCTGTAAAACATAATTTTAATACAAGTTATTTGTGAAATGCACATTGTAAAAGGAAATAAGGTTTCAGATGGCATTTCTATGATAATTTTACTGCAAATGTTGACCATGTTTTTGTATTTGTCTGGAGAAGGTAATGCAGGCTGTACATAAGGCATATTTCAAAGATCTAATATTGTATGTGACTAAATTAGTGAAGTAGCGTTGGCTTCCCTTTGAACAGTTAGTCTGGCACTAATCATATGGAGTAAAATAGATCACTGCCTCGCATTCATTTTGTGGGAGGCTGTTGCTGTGGCACACTGAGCTGAACCGAGCCCTGCTGCAAAGATCCAGAGCCCTTCCCCAGCTCTCCCTCCCAGCTGTGCCTGCCTGGGTGCTGGGGTGTCCCCAGTGCCCCCCAAGAGGAAGAGGCGTTAAAGGCTGGGCAGCAGAGCCTGTGGGAAGGCACTCGGCTGGCACCGCAACGTGGTGTAATGTATGTAAATAGAGGGGAGCAAATGCATGAGCAGGGAAGTCAAGGTGAAGGATGTGCTGAATACCTAAAAAGTGACTGTGGTGCTCCGCCAGTGCGGGGAAACTTGGGATGCTTGGTGGGGTCTGAAGGGGTGAGCCCCCCGGAAAAGTACATTGTACATTCCCAGCCAAAACCTTCGCGCTGCCTCGTTACATGCAAAACTGCAATTAAAATCACACTTCCTACTTTAGATTGATTTGCTTAATAAAGTAAGGTTAGTTGCATTTAAAAAATGTATGGGCAAGTTTGCTGCATGTGGGGAGAATAACGGATATTGCTGGCAAGAGATTGCTCTTAATAAAACATCTCCATTTCAATGGCATGCTGTATTTTTGTTTGGCATGATCCTCAGCCTCTGAATCCAAATGAAATTTTTTTTTAAAACAAAAAGAGGTTTCTGGAGGTGGTATTCTGTTGTTTGTGTCTCCGTCGCACTTTTCAATCAAATGATTTGTACGAGACTGAAGTTTGACGAAAGCGCTGTAGTGTCACGAAGAAAAAGCTTCCTCATAAAATCAAAAACATATAGCAGATGCATGTTTTATTGAACATGACTAAAAATAGCGCTTTAAACCCTTACTCTGCCTGTAATGCTCTTTAAGTATCTTTTGAACACTGCCTTCATTATTAAGTCTCTGAGCTTCCAAAATAATTTTCTGATTCTTTCTCTTCCGCAGACCTTATTTTTCAAAACAGTTGATCTTTGTTTCCTGTTTTGCATGCGTGTATAGTGAATGAGTTGTCAGTCAGCTGATGACTCTTCAGTTGTGTTGGAGAATATCCTAAGCCTGTGTCCGTAAGCAAATTCCAGGCCCAACATCATGAATGTATTTTGAGATTCTTTAAGGATCTCAAAAGAAACTAGGATGAAATATTTTGCCTGTTGGTAACTCGGTGATCAAAGTCAGGGTGAGGGGAGAAGAGTTCTCTCTGCCTGTTGTCATCCCCATGCTGACCAGCATGATGCGACCTGCACAGCCCCTCTGAGTTCTCCTTGTCTTTGCCTGCTACAAAAGAAGGTGAAAGGAAGATACAGCAAGACTTACAGGTCTACAAAAACAGGGGAGTCAAGGGATACTCAGGAAATGGGGACCAGGAGGTGATATAAACCAGTTAATAGGAAATACTGAGTCAAGATTTTATTTGGTAAAATATAATATTGAGCAAATAGTTTTTACAATCAAGTATGCTGTTAGTCTTGCATGACTTTATAAATAGCAGTTGCTGAAATATGACATGCAAAGCTACAATTTTATGTCATTGTGGTTTGAAATACAGCTAAAAATGGCAGGTCTTTGGCTTTAAAGGATTCAGTTCAAATATTGTGTTTCTTCCCTTCCTGAAGCTTTTCTTTTACTGATAAAGACAACCAAACAATGTTGTTGTTGTTTTCTTAAATCAAGTTTGCTATCACCAGTGACGCAAGACTAATTTCTCCTGTTGAATTCTCCATCAGACTGATGGCTGCAAGCTTTCACCAACCACTTCTGGCATTTGCTTTTGGCTGTGCAACTTACAAGTCTGTTTTACTTTTTTGACTTCTAGCCTTGCAATGTGTCTAAACCCTGGTGTTACTTAAATCACAGAACAGATAAGGTTGGAATGGACAACTGGAGGTCGTCTGCTCCAACCTCCCTGTTCAGGCAGGGTCCCCTAGAGCATGTGAGTGAGGATTGTGCTCAGATGGCTTTGAGGGAGGGAGATTCCAGGAAAGGAGGCTCCATGCAGCTGCCTACCTGTACACAGAAAGGCAAAGGCATTATATGTATTTTTTTTTTCTTGCAGATTGCCAAAAAGAAACCCATCTCTT
>WBMV01008221.1:1276921-1287825 GCA_013396655.1 Campylorhamphus procurvoides | reverse complement strand
TTTAAGAAAGAAAAAGGGTTAAATGAGAAACAGTTATCTTGTAGAAAGCTGTCTAAACCAGAACTTGTGAAGATTTGTGAGCACAGGCAGAGGGAGAGCAGTTCTGACTTGTAGAGTTTGCAACTGTTTAGCCTGGGAGGGCTTTTGGGTGTGCTGATTCTGCTCTCATTTCAACTTGGGATGAGTCTTATGACTCTAATAATTAATTTATAACTATCTGATATATTGCCTTCTAGCTTCCATGGTTTCACAACAAAGTGTCCTTGGACAATGTGAAGGTACTTATCCTCATTTAGGGCTGTATATGTGCTATATAAAAAAAAAAAATCTTAATTGTTATATTACATATGCAAAGGATAAAAAAGCCCCACATATCCATCAAGACAACTTAGCTGGAAAATATTTAATTTTGGAGCTAAAAAACTGACAATAAATGACACGTTCTTTAAATAAGTTTTAAAAAAGGGAGTCTTTATATGAAGTGAGTTTTGAGAATCTATATCTTTGCAAGTAATTTTGATTAGAAATGTGTAAGCATAGGAGTCTGTTCTAGAAGTGCATGAAACAGTGTAGTGCTGCTGCCTCTGTGCTGCAGGACAAGGGGAAATGAAACTAAATTTGGGTTTGTCATCTTTCTCAGCATCTTGCAGACTGGTCTGGTTGAGTGGAGCTCAGAGCCTGAGCCTCCTAAGAGGGGATGATATATTAAGACAAGAGTGTATTACGCAATAAGGCATTAACAATGAATCTGGAAAGGTATTGTGAATGTTAAAATCACACTGACTAAAATATACTGAGGTTAAAATACAGGGTAACTTTACAAATCACTATTAATTTCTTTGGCTTTCATTGCAATAACATTGATTTAATTCATTAGATTCCTTTCTAAATCTATATTTCAGTTTTAGAGTTGTCAGTTTCTGTTAATGACAATTTTGCCCATCTGTTCTAACACGAAAATGAGGCTTCATGCAGGAGACATGATAGATCTCTAATAGTTGAAGAAGTAAGAATCTTAAAGGTATTTCATTTGGATTAGAACCACTTTGATGTGATTCACCCTTTAAATTAAGCTGAGTACTAAAAACTTTTAACTGTATAATCAAAAAACAAAAGTGTCATATCTTGTCATTTAGGCCCCTGTCTATTTCATAATTTACAGAAAAAAATTTCAAAACATTCCCACTCATTCTCTTTCTAATGACAGAGCCATAATTTTGGGTGTCAGCATATCAGAATTCCGCTGGATGTGATTAGAATAAGAATTAGTTTCTTTAATTTGGCCATTCAAATGGTAGTATGACTACAGCAAGTCGTTTTGCTAAGCCAGCCTTTGCTGCCAAGCTGGGTTACAACTTCTGCTTCAATCCAGGTTGAAAACTCCCGTTCCTCACCCAGGTCAATCTTCTGAAGGGGTAATTTTTCAAAGCAGTGTGTGTCTTAAGCACGCAAATCCAGTTAGCAAATAACAAGATTATGTTCTGTGCACTGCTTTAAAAATTTACCCCTAATATCCTAGAGATAGGAGCACAGTTGTTGCACATGCTGCGTACGAGGTGTAATTTAAATTGTTTTTAGTAAGCAATTCTCTGCATTTATGCAATGCAATGTTATTCGGGGGAAAAAATGCTCGGCTAATTGTTCAGTCTAGAAAAATAAACACATCCATTAAAGGCTTGGCTACATATTAATGGATGACCTTTTTAACCATAGTGTTTTATTTGCAAATCTTCTAGAAAATTCTTTATGCATTAAATACATATGGAATTGGATTTTGTCTTTGTCGCTGAAACTTACCAAACGTACATTGACTCAAACTCGGCACATTTAGTGTTACCTTGTACCAAAGGAGATGCTTCCTGTAATGTGCATCATTGCTGCTTTCTGTCTTAAACTTCTTTTGAAATTCAGAGTATAGCTGGGAAAATCAGACTAAAGAAGCTCCTACAGGACTAGAGTTCTAATTTCTAAATACAAACTACTGAAAATTTAGCTTTTCAAGTGTAATACTTCTAACAAATTAAAAATCAACAAAAATATTATGCTTCTATGTTACCTGTTCAAGTGTATAGAATGTACAAAAACTTTAATCAAATACTCAGGTTTGCTCAGTTTTAAATTGTGTTAGTTTAATAGTTTCTATTCTGCTGTTTATATTAATGACATATTCCCATCTAAATATATTGCAGTGCTGAAAAGCCATCAAAACATTTCTAAGGTTGAATGAGTGCAGTTGCATTCATGATTTTTTAATAAAATGATCTCTTTCTATTGAACTGCTTCTTTTTTTTTAACAGAGATTGAGATTGTATAATATATATATACATAGTTATAGGAGCATTATAAATACAAACTGCAGCTTCATTTACTGTCTGAATATTTGATTTCAGTTCATAGCTACACGGTGGGCTGAGAAATGTGAGTTACTGTACATAAAATATGAGAGCAAAAGAAAGACGGATAAAAAAATGAGAGATGGATTTGATTATTTTTTTGCATATTGATTAAAAGTCTTATTATTTGAAGAAGCAACTGATAATTTGCTAATAGTGATTTTTCCAAGAACTGAGGTTTATAAAAATGATTTTCATCTATTCTCCTTTTCCTCTTTCACAGTCCAGTTTATATTCTCTACTTTTTAATTCTTTCCTCTTTTGCAGGCATTTGGTATTTGTAGTATACATATAAAACAGTTTGATATTGGCTAAATTTGGGCATAGTCGTGTTATGAATACGAACATCTGCAATGGAATTAAAAGCGGCATTCACCAAAATCCAAGTGCGAAGTATCCCAGTTAAGCATACGATTCTGAATGCATAATTTAGTTGCCATATTTTGTTTCTTTCCTCTGTGTGAAATGTTTATGAAATTCTCAGATTTATTAGGCATTTAGAATTTCCTTTAATTTCTTCCTGCATTTTTCTCTCCATGCTTTCTGTGCCTGTAGTTAATCTGCGTGTGGACTGGTCCCATGTCATTTTATTTTGTTTCTATTCATGCTGGATGACTAGCCAGCCTATCAAGGATTTCAAGTATTCAAACCAGCTGAAATTCAAGAACCCACTATACTTGTTTGAGTTTAAAATGCTTTTTCCTACTAGCAAGTTGAGCGAGTCAAATACTGGGGCACCAAATAGTCCTAATTAGCACTTACCTCTAAAACCTGATGCCTGTGAATCCTTCCCCCCCCCGAACCTGTCCCCTCCACCACACGTGCACGTTTTCTCTCCTTCCTATTTTTTTTAAATTTTATTTTTATGCTAACTGCTGTGGGAAGATTTGAAAATTCTCTGGTTAGGTCTCTGATTGTATCTGCCTCAGCTGGGAGTTGTTCAGGGAAAGCAAACATGAGAAAACAGATCAGATGAGATCCCTCTCCTGAACTGGTGACAGTCTAAAATTTGTGCATAACCCAGCTAGACAAAAAACAAAACCCTCATAGTCTGATTGTGACTGAGCTGGGGAGCGTAAGGTAAATTCTTACCACACACATGGAGTTGCTACACCTAATATACTAGAATTCCACCCGTTTCCCAGCTATGGCAATCCAGTGCTGCTGTTTCAAGCAGCAGATGCCTTTTATTTCTTGTGGACACCTGGTCCAGCAAAGCAGAGGTGCTGTCTGACTGCTGGTGGCTGGAGTGAAACATCAGATGGGAATAGGTGCTACCAAAGCTCTTTCCCAGTGTGGTGTCAGTCATTTGGTTCTTGATGAATTAATTTAAAAAATAAGCTACAGAGAAATTTCTTTTGGTCTGGGAACCAGAAAGAATTTGGTGTTTACTCAGGCTGAGGGCCTGAGTATGAATATAAATTTTTAAATGAGGGCAGTATATTGCATGACTAGTTCATCAACTTAAAGAGTATCACTAGCTTACCTCAGTTTTACATTTGAAACTGTTATACTTGAAGAAAAGCTGCTCTTACAAAACAGCTAATTTAAGGCAACCATGCATACAATTTAAATATAAAATATAGCTTAGATGTGGTTTCATAGCAAATGTGATCTGTTTAGAAATATGCTCAATTGAGAAACTTGAAGTATGGTGTGAATTGCATTATTTTATCACAGAGTTCTGGCTTTGTCCTATTTCAGATCAGGAGCTTATCCAGGTTGTCAAACTTGGCATCTGACTTGCTTCCCTCCTGAGAACAGAAGCACCACCTTAAGGCAGGTATCTTCCTGCATCAGCTATTTACACAGACTAAACTTAGATGCTGTGTCTGCCCTTCTGCACCTTCCTCCCACATACAAACCCGGGGGGGAAGAACAAGGTAGTCAGGTGGATAAAATGGAAATAAGTAGCAAAATTCCCATAGATCAATGACTGACTGCTGTTTCACTCATAGTATTTAATTAAGAATGTGATATTTAGCATCTAGGAAGACCTGAGCACTAGTTGTTCAAAGTTTAGGAAAGCTTTCAAAGCTCTATCCATAAGTTCATACAGAGGCTTTGTGCCATAGCGTGGATTGAATATGGTAATATAAGCTGTGCTCCTAATAGTGCTGGTAAACAGAGTGTTCTAATCGTATTCAAATGCTAATATATATAAAATCTTTACCCATTTAAAAATAATAAAATATTTTGCTTCAATTAATTCTGATTGTGCTAGTAGAACATACAATCAACAATGTTATGCAAATAGTTATTTTTGCAGTTGAAATCAATAACTTATTTTCTTTTGTAATACAAAAAAAATAGAAAAAGAGGTTATTATTAATTGCTTATAAAACTAAATCTTTGTGTAGGAAGCCTGCAGGTATTAATCTCATTATCAAGACTTTCCTTCAAAGTCTGTGTGACCATTATTGTTCATGATTCGACCACTCAGGAAATCTTGCCATAGACTCCTATTTTGAAAGTATTTATTGGAAGCTGAATGAAATTAGTTCTTTATGAGCTAAGTAATTGTAAAGTTACATTATCCTGTGGAAAGAGATAACTGATAAAATCTGACAATTTCAATTTTAAAACGGCTGTGCCTTGCTACAGTGAAGTCATGATAACCCTCATATTTATAAATCTATAGCTTACTGGGTGCACATACATAGTCATGAAGTATCAGTTACGTTACTGATAAAATACTTTAAACATTGATTATAAAATAACCTGTGTTAACAAAAAGTATATTGCTTGCTCATGCATACGGAATTGCTTGCTTCATTTGAATTACTGTATCTCTAATTCTCTTTTCATTTTTGTTTTATTCTCTTGAACAACCATTGTTCAGCTTGGTCTGACCTGTAAATGGGAGAAGCTTTGCTAATTCAGATTTGATGACACCCCCAGCACCAGCGAGATTCTTGGCTCCTGAGGAGGAACAATGGCTTTTTGGTAAGACTTCGTGCATCTCAAGGTCTTGAAGAAAATTTCGAGTCTCTTTCAACTATTGAGAAGAAATGCATAATAGCATTGAATACAGAGCCAGTCCAAGCTGGGAATACAAGCAACCAATGCTGCTCACCAGCCTCCTTCACGCCTTCCCTTGGAGGGCTTGTATGTAGTAAGGACTTGTTGTGGTCATAGTTTCTCAGAGTCTTTAAGTGACTATGGCATCTTCTTTGTCACTGGTCACGTGGCCTTGCCCTGGGTATGTGCCCTCAGCACCCAAGGAGGATGTGTCTAAGGCGTCCTCACCAGCCCTTTGAAGAGTTACCATTCTCTTGTAGTCCCCCTTCCCTTACACCTTCAGAAACTAATGAGGACTGTGTAGTATTCTAAAAAAGGGCTGCTAGGTCTCCAGCAGTGAGGCTTGACCCACTCTGGGATAGTTATTGAGCTTCTTTACCCTTGCATGTGGTTCTAGATGTACAGTGCTGATCCCGTGTCTGTGTGGTTGCCTTTGAAGTCAAGCCTGAGGCTGTTGAAGCAGGCTTGAATATCATCTCCAAAATGATGAGTTGGTTTCTGCTTTATTCACAACCAAGTTGTGTACAAAGAAAGGATTCTTTCACAGTTTTCTTATGTGTTCTCAGCAAGGAAAAACTGACAAATCTAGAGTATAAACATCATAGCTTCCATTCATAACAGGAGTACCTATTTTCCAGGGTGGACTCTGTGGTAAAGACCACTGGGTTGAACAGAAAAAACCCAACCACTCTGTCCTCAGGACAGCTCCAGCACCATGTAAAGCAGTTATCTATGTTCTGAAAGTATGTATTTTTAAAAATTCCCATTAATTTCTAGAGATTTGCCATGTATCACAGCAAACTGTCCAGAGTTACATAAAACATCCAGCAGATCAGAAGCAGCCACTCCATTAAAATAATGTTTATCTGTTTTCCTGCATTATATATATATGCATATTGTTCCTTGTGGGTCCCTTCGAACTCAGCATATTCTGTGATAAATATATATATATATAGTGGTGGAATCAGCACCCCCGGAAATGTTCAGAAAGTGAGCAGTCCTGACACTTCATGATGTGGTGGTATTTGGTTGAAGGTTGTGCTTGATGATCTCAGAGGCTTTTTTCCAACTTTAATGATTTCATGATTCTGTATGTGCAGGAGAGCTGGGCCTGGTTTGGTTTTTATAGGAAAATACACCTTCCCGTGGTCCTAACCCCATTTTTTTGCACAGGGTTTGCTCCTGTAATTTTTTGAGCATGCAGATGTTAGTGTCCATTAATAAATTTATGTCCATTACCACAGCAGATTGGTGCTATGGGCTCTGTCTGCCTCAGTGGCAGTCATAGGAAGATGGTGCCTTGCTGGATCAGACCTGGCCACCTTTTCCATGGGACTGGTAAAAAACTTCCCGGTTTCCCTGTCAGTTCCAAAAATATAATAAAATAAATACAGAAACGTCCTCAGTTTATAGACTCTTTTCCTAATTAGCTATGCTGGGGTGTGGTTAACACAAACTAATCATACTCTGGAGTGCTAAAATGTACATGGTGCAGCGGAGTGCCTCACGTCTCCTGGGGTGTGATTATTTAATGATAATGATGCCCCCTGCAGAGGCACCTTATTGCTCTTTTGCAAAAACAATCTTTATTGAGGGGAATTAATTGCATTGTTGTTGATAGCAAGAAATAAGTTAATATTTTGAAATGATCTTTCTGGTTTGCACAGCTTAAAGGGATGTTAGCACAATTATGTCAAATAAATGACCTGCTTTGAAAGTTTCTCAATATATTAGGTCTGGATTCCAAAGCCACTCTGAATATATGTTTTCTCTGAAGATTTAGTTTCACTGGGAGTCTTGAAATGCTGAGAAGAGTTAATCTCTCTGTTCCATGGGTACCTTGTATTGCTGCCTAAAAATTGATCTCTTCAGGGTCACTGACTGTTTTCTACTTAGAGGCAAATTTGCAGTTACACTGGATTCCCACAGCATATTTACTCTATGCAAAGTAACTGAGAGCAACTTTTATGGTAGGGTTTTTAATTAGTGCGATGTATAAAAGCAGCGAAGTTAATAAGGATGAAATTTGCTGGTGTGCTGACTTCTATGGAAGGCAATTGCCTCAGAGTCATGGTCATAGCCTAGTCTTAAATATCCATCCATATTATTGCACTGATGCTACATAGATTTTAGAAGGCACAGCTCCCAACTGGAAAAGATAGAAGCAGCAACATATACTTTACGTACTCCTATCTACCCACTAATTTATCTCTGGAATAATCGCTAATTTACTTATCTCAGTGCTAATGTTTGCTACAGTAGTTTGGGTTTTGTTTCTTACTTTATGGGAGTCTTTGCATCATTTTTATCACCTGCTTGCTTTTTTATACTAATGGTTCAGTACATCAGCATTACAGTAATAATATAGGTATATATCCATTGTAAAATAATGATTTACTGCGGCAGGATGGATGTATTTACCGCGTGTGCAATGCTGCAACAAATGAAAAGATCAGAAATATGTGGTCCTGTGTCAGCGTGTGTGTAGGCATACCTGAAAGTGTAAGCATGAATAAAGCAAAGCCCCTTGGTGAAGTCACCTGCAGTGGTCCTCACTCTGTGTGTGGGACTGCAGAGGAGGAGGCAGAAGTCCCACTGCGGGCAAGCAGAACCTCACAGCCTCCATTGCTGTCTCTGCAGCTGGTCCTGGCTGAGCCGATTCCTTGCTCCTGGTGGTCCCAAACATCATGTGGATGTTTGAGTAATGAGGGGATTTTATTGCTTTCAGGGGGTTTGGCACACTCCTCCTTCTTGCTGGAGGTATGGGATCTCTACTGCCACTCTGGGTGAGTGTCTCATTCGCGCCCCTCTGAGAGGGCAAATGGTGCACCCTGAAATACTGTTTTGAAAGGAGTGAACATCATTTTGCATTTGAGAGCCTGTGGATCATAGGATTGTTGGATAATTCAGGTTGGAAAGCCAATCAGTCTCTTCCCACATGTGTGTGTATGTGTGTGCATGTGTGTTTCCCCCACCATCCCAGTTCTCTTGAGGAACTATTCCAGTAACTTTGGGAAATTTTCATTTCCTTGGTCTCTTCAAGGGAACTGCCATGTGCAAATATTCCATCATTTGTGTGCCTAAACCCAGACCTTACCTAGGTCACTTCTGAGAAATTATTCTAAAATAATTCTGTTGATATTTTTTAACAAGATGTAAATTCCAGGTGAGCTACTCCCCAAAGGTACAGATCTGTTTGTACTCAGTCTAGCGGGCTTTGTGGTTGAAGCTGGTCCTCTGCGAGTGGCACTGACGTAGTGGGGTTTTGCAGTGAAACACTTTCATCTCACATTACAGTTCCCCAGAGGGAGTGACGCATGACCCATCGCAGTGCTCAGTAGCTGCCTCTGAGATGGGTTGGGACAATGTCTGGTCTCCCTCATAGCCATTGCTCTTGAATTTGGCCATGGTGCTAAATTTATACACCTAGATCACATAATAGGTTCAATTTACAATTAAGTCCCCAGCTTCTGCAGATATCTGTGTTCTTCAAAGTCACAATTTCTGTTCACATCCCCAGAGTTTTTTGGTACCTGGATAATGTTCATTTAAAGAAAGGTTCAGCTGATGACTGCTTTCAGACTGTTCAGTTTTTTATTTGCCTTAATTTTGCTCCTATAGAAATAATTTCCATGTACACAATTCTAGTTTTAGTTAAGTAGGATTGGCTCACCAATATAAAGCAGCCTGCCTTTCATCTGGATGAAACTAAGATCTTGGATCAGCTTCTATGTTAAATAGAAAATATTAGATCTAGATAAACTAATTTATGTTGTGTAAAGACTGGTTGCTTCCTCTTCAGGGAATGAATGGATATTCTGACTTTTTTTTCCCATCTTTCCAGCTGGAAAAACAGCTGAACATGGAGTTGTTGAATGTAGGTTTCTTATTTTCACAGAAGTATGGACAATTACATCATGCATTTAAATGATTTCAGCCCTACAAAGAGAGAAGCATATTTGATCTGTCTTCCATTAGCTGAATTGGTAACAATACTATTTTAAAAAATATTTTTCTCTCTTTTTAGACCTGTATGACAAGGTCAGTCATGTTCCAGAGTCTTGTTTTAATTGCTTTGATAGGTAGAGAATTAAAAAATTGAAGCTTTCAGGGATGCAGGGAGTGTTGACAGAAAGTCAGGGAAAAGAATGTGCCAAAGAGCAATAGAATTCAGGAAAAGCAGTACAGGTGCTGGAAGGGGTGGAATAGATAGCAAAAGAAGCTGAGAGAATGGACATTCCAGAGTCAGGAGGGATTGGCAGGGGGAGACGGGCCCTTCAGCATCCCTGCTCTGCCTGTTTTGGGAGGTGACAGTGCTATATTATGTGAGCAGAAAACATGAACTAGAATAATCTGATACAAAGAATCCCCTGAGTCCTTGAAAAGGACTGCAACCTGAGGGTGAAGAATTTTTGCTCTTCACCCACCCAGGTTATCTCTCGTTGGTTGTCACTGCCCAGTACCAGGTAAGTCGGGGGGAAGGAAGACTCCACCCATGTCCCAGCTACCTGAGTGCTGGGGATCCATTTCAGTCACAAGTTGATACTCTGGGCAGTCTCATGAAAGATGGTGCTTACAGGAATTAGACATAGTCCCCTGGAAAACATCTATGGTGGCCACAATTTATGTCACTGAATGCCTAAGGAGTTGTCAATGATGTTGCTGTGGGTTGCACAGCACTTGGGAAAATTGTGTTTTGGTTTTGTCTGGTTTTATTTGGTTTGGGTTCTCTAAACTGTAGAAATCAGTGACAGACTAGGTTTTAAAAAAGTTAGAACAAGTATTAAGAAAAAAATCAATGAACTCTTTAAAGGAATTCTCTTTAGAAAATGCTTTTATTGGGAATTATGCACCTTGTTTTTATTGTAAGTCTTCACTATTTTTCTGTTTGCCTTTATCTTGGGTAACAAGCAGAGCTGATCAGCAATTTCCCCATGTAATAGGAATAATAAAGCTATCTCCACCTGATTTATTGACAGTATGGGTGGATTCAGGGTGTGTTTGGAACTCCTCCTCTCTGCTGGCAGTGATAGTGGGCCAGTGCTTGAGGGACAGGGTACTATAAACCAAGACCTTCTAAGACAGCAAGGGGCATCTTGGGGAAAACAGAAATCTCTTAAAAGCTGTGTTGTATACATGTGGGTTTGTTTAATGTGTGGCATATAATGCAGTTAATCTCCTTACAAAGTCATTGCTTAGAGAGCAATATGAAAGGAAATCCTGATAAAAGGCACCAGTGTAAATTTGACATTGCATGTAGCAGTCAGCTTTGTGTGTTGTAATTGGAGGGGACAGAATAGTTGTTTATTCAGAGGGGAGAATGATGCTATAAATTTCAGGTATGAGATTAGAAAATAACTAGACTTCATTTTAAAACCTCCTTTCCCCTTTATTCTTCTTCCAGAGTCCTTGTTTGAGCTCTTTGCAAAGGAGAGAGAGTCACTGATCCTGCTCTGTATGAGGGAGTGGGAAGCTACACAAATGGGGGAG
>WBMV01008221.1:1244421-1271921 GCA_013396655.1 Campylorhamphus procurvoides | reverse complement strand
TCATTGAACTGCCTATGACAGTTCAGATATCTTTCAGATATTTTTGAGCTGTGTATTATGCCTGAGACTGCATTCAGAACAGAAACTTGTGCTTCTCCTCTGTGTTCCTTGCTGTGCTCTGAGAGCTGCGGTGTAGCACCGGGAAGCGCCGCTCGGTCCTGGGCTGCAGCTGCACAGCTGGTGGCCACATTTGGTGCTAATGGCATGCTTTGAAGGGACACGGCAGCAGAAGATCAGCATACGTAATGGAGTGGGAGGTTTTCAGCATCTGTACCTGCTCTTCTACCTTCAGAGGCCCAATAGCTTTGGTGGTTGTGCTGAGGCATTGCAGATTCAAGAAGTAAGAGAGGCAAGTGGAAGTTTTGGCCCCAGTCTCAGACAACAGATGCTGGAGATAATAAAACCTTCTCAGAAAAGGAAGGTGATTATTGCAGCTTTCTAGCCAACAATTACCTTGCTCTTATAAATTATGTTGATGTCCATGATATAACACACATTGCTGAGCACACGATAGCTGTCGTGGGCTGCCACTGGCTTCCCTGCTGATGCCTGACATGAAACTTGTAATGTGTTTTATCTAGCCTGCAGTACAGAGGTGCTCTGTAAAATGAGATTGTCCTCAAAATCGTGTAATATGCTGTCTGTCCCTGTGTCCCCCAGCTTTCTCTGCAAAATTCTCCTCTACGTCAAAGCTGTAGGCAGGTAGATTTCACTGTCTCAATCTAGCATTTGCAAAGCGTGCCAGCCAAAAAGCCATTTGCATGGGCAAGTTTGCCAAGATTTACTTAGGAATTTATATGAAAAACTAGCACAGTAGCAAAAATGTTTTCTCTCAAGTTGCAACCTCTTTTGAAACATCTCTCGCTGCCTTTCTGTTATCATTTAATTTCCACATGCACAAATACAGGATTCATTCCCAGTTCTCTTGACTATAACATATCAACCCTCTCGCTAACATCCTTAACCTCTGCCCTGAGAAAACTAATCATCTCTCTTGTTAGCTCAGTCCCTTTTAGAGACAGCAGTGCACAAAGCACACCAACACTTCTCTCCTGTAAGTAGAGAAGTGATGCTTCTCTCTACTTGGTTTGTTCCAAGCTTCCACACTGATTTGTGTTGTACAATTCAATCTTCTGAATCACCCTTAATGACATCTATTATCTAAAATCCATTGGGCACCACTACTTCACTTCATCCCTTAATTACACCACCTCTCTCTTTTCATACCTGCTCTTATACGTACCCAGTCACTGCCCTTAATGTCATCCTATTTCTCCTGTGCTAAGCTTCCAAAGTACTCATCCAGCAACGCATGCAGCTGGCTCTGTCTTCCTGCCGAACTGCTGAGAGTGCTCGTAAGAAGTGTTTTCTTGCCTCCTTTCCTCAAACAAAAGCAATCCTTAGATTATAACAGGGAGTAGAGGAAGGAGTTATGGGTTACACTGTCATAGAGATGTTCTACCCATTCAATTTGGATTTAGATACTCCATTTGTACAGAGATGAGTTGTGAGTTTTGATGTTCAGATTTGCCTAATGTTTGTTAAATGTTGAATTTACACTGACAGTCAATGGACCTTCTGAAAATCCCAGCTTTTTTAGCCAATATGTCAATAGACATTTTCTTCAGGGTGGAGAATATCCCTGTTCCATCCTATGCATGGGAATTAATCACAATAAACTCAGATTTCTAGCATATTAGTATATTTTATAACAATGCAACAGTCAGCCATTCATCAAGCTCAATGAAGCATATTTAAGTTTTCCAGAAGCTTCCCATTCATGTGATACTGAATTCTTGACTATTCATAATAGTAAAAACAAATGAAGCCCTTTCAGAGAGCAGATGCTGTACAAGGAGAGCTGGTTATTTAGAGCAGGAGTGATTTGGCAGACCTAGTATTGTTTGTTAGAGGGCTGTCCCACATAGGAGGTAATTTAGAAGTCATATTATTTAAAATTATTTTTCCATAGATCCCCCTTCTCCTCCAGCTGAATGAATTTAAAGTCATAATAGAGACCCATTGATTATTCTGGCTTCAAGGATCAGGAAGAGGTTAATTAGGGACTGATAAAAAGTTCTCTGGGGCAGGGGTCATGTCTTTGTATGTATTTGCACCATGACTAATGCAGTGTCCCTCTGAGCCCACTGGAACTGTGGGGTTCTTCCATAATGTAAATAGTATTAAATTGCACTTTAGTAAGTCTGAAAATGGGTTTGATGGCAATTTTTACATCTCTACCTTTTTTAAGAGCTGCGTCCAAATTTCCAGGGCAATTTGAATGCAACAAAAAGGTTGTTTTCTCATTTTGATTCCTTTAGAGAGTTTTCGTCAGTGAAAAAGTTCTCCTGTACTGACATAAATATAATCTCAGACTTAGCAGGGATCACTTTGAGCTCTGTGGAGCCCTGCGGATCAAACCATCATGCAGGCAGAAATGCTTATGGCTCTTCTGGGTGTTTGGACCTTTTTTTCTCATTGGAGCCAAGATGCACAAGGGAGATGTATCTGAAGAGGTGAGTGCATCTTTCCACTTACCCCACTGGGAGGAGTTTGGAACTGTGAACTTGGGGGTCATATGGAAGACCTGTGAAAAATTAACTGTTTTGCAGACTGCTGAGGGGATGAGGGCCCCATCAAAGGGCTACAGATGTCTCCTGTGGCATCTGGTAAGTTCAGTCATCACTGATGGTGGAGTGGTGGTGGGGAGGGATAGTGTGAAATAAGTTACTGTAGGTGGCCAATACTGTAATTTCTTACTGTGCCTGATAACTCTTTGCAGAGTCACAAATTACTGTGCCCTTACGAAGGAGCAAACAAGAAGGATCATCTGGCTTTTTGTGAGAAGTCTTGATCCTCCTTCTTCCCACCTCAAAGAGAAATAGGACAGCAAGGGAAGCAAATTGTAACAGAGAGTGTAAAATAATAGCTAGGGAGAATACATCTGGTTTTTTGCAACATTTAAATTTACTCTGACAATATTCCTAAAAACGTGACCTCTACTACCTGGCCAGGAACAACCTTATGCATTTCTGTTCATACAGGCTTGTAAAATTAAAAATTCAGTTTCATTAGTCTTAAGAGCTTGAAAATGTTCTTCCAGATACTGATACAAGTACAGATTTGTAATCTCAAAAAGATAATTTGGTCTTTTAATCACCAAGAACCAATGTCCCTGCTTTATCAAACAGCTTTATTCTTATTCTAGTGATTAGTGACTTTCTTGCTGCCTTTTCTCCCCTTCCCAATCCTACAAATAGTTGCCCAAGGAACTAATTTTCTTTTGTTTTTCTCTTAAATTAGTTGTGTTGCCTTCTCTTTAGTTCTGGTGCAGAAAACATCCCCAAAAGTAAGAAGGTCGGCAGTTCTCAAATCAAGATTGAACCATCAGCTTTTTTCAGCTACATGCCTCCTATCTTTTCTATGGCTTTATAGCGAAACTCTACAAGCTTTATTCCTCTTTGTCATCTTGTGCTTTGCTTGTTCCTGCAGGTTGAAATGTCTTTGTGCAATCTGCCAATGGAGTCTAAATTATTTTCTTGTCTAGTGTGACAGATGATGTTGACACTTCCTACATGGGTTTTGCTGTCTCTGGTGCCTTTGTGCTTCATTCAGATTGTTTTGATCTGGGCCAAAAGGTGATTATAGGTTGTGTCCACTGGCAAATTTGGCTCTCTTTCATGCTTTCCATGAAACTTGTGAAAGTGGCCAATACACTGGGAGAAGACCTCCAGTGGTCTGGCCAGCCACAGGCCCTCCAGGATGTTCCTAGGCATGTGGGAATAGGCAAAAAATCTGATGTCAGTCATGGTTTATTACTCAAACACAAGATGTAACTTGGTCTCTTCCTTCTCTGCTAAGGGGATTTGAGTAAGATACGGGAAAGAAAATAAAAGTGGCATTTTCTACAGGAAATGGCCCTCACGAATATGTCTCTGCTAATAATTACAGAGATGGTTTTATTTTGTTCAATGTACTGCCTTGGTTTTGGATCCACATCAAGGGCAGCATATGCTCTCCAAACTAAAATATGTGCATATCTGATTTTTGACAAAAAAATTATTTAATTGATCTCTTCCTACCCTCTCTCCTCCCCCTCCTTCTCTTCCTCCCTTTTTTGCCTATTTCTTTACTAATTCCATAATATAGTAAGCCCTCTATTATGAAAGAAATCCGAATTAATTTAAATACAAAATATAAAGAATTAACCTTACAGCAAAACAGATAACAGAAAAAAGAGATAGTTTTTCTCTGTCAAGTGACAGCCTTCTCGTTTATTATCATTTTAACAAATTAAGTTGCAAAATTGGCATTATTTCAGAACTGTACAAAATGTAATGACTCTATGAAATATATTGAATTTTTCAAGTATTAAGAATCCCTTAGTTTTGAAAATGAATCACTGGAAATGATCCTTAAGGATCCAAAGTTTTTTTGTGCCATTTCTATACTATGCCTGCACAAAATCTAATGGCGTTTGCTGAGTTAATCCTGGATATTCCATTGTTTTGGTATTTGTACTCTATTAGTTAAATACAACATGTGTGAGAAAATCAAAGGGAAGAGATGTTGTTAAAATAGGAGAAAATATTTATCCCTTAGATGTAAGAAATACTCATCACCCAAAATAAAGCTGGCTTAAATTCTTTAAGTCTTAAATAAGTTTTAAGTTAAAATAAGTTTTCAATCTTAAAACTCTCTCCCTTTGAAAGTGTATATTTGCATGTGTGCGTGCACATGGGTGTGTGTCTGCACATCAGAGAACAGTGTGTACTAAAACTACCTTCTTCCAAACCTTGTTTCAGGAGCCTTGGATGCTGATATGTGGTGGCTGTCATGCAAGCAGATCTGAACTATAAAAATATCATGACTAAGACCAAGCAGTTCTGGAAAACAGGGATGAACTTCACCTGTAGTGTATATTTCTCTTGGTTTGTTTTTTATTTTACTGATAGGTGTGCAGAAGCCCAGGGGACGCTGCAGGAGGAGGGAGCTCCAGTGCACCCAGTGCCAGTGGGCTCTTGGCAGGGGCCCAGCTAGGAAGAGCACAGGGCATGGGAAGGGCATTTCCAAAGGGGGCAACGGATCCACCCCTGAGGTGGGAAATGTGGCTGTCTAATGTTCCAGCAGGGTGGAAGGGAAGCCAGGGAGAGTCAGAGACCCCCAGGATGGAGGCTGCTCCCTCATGAGGTCATCATCATAAATGTAATAACTCAAAAACATGAGTTCTTGTCAAAAATGGAAAAGATGCATGGATGTGGGAAGAGCCACATGAATGCTCCCCCCTCAAGCTTGCTCTCTTCTGACCTCTTCATGTTTTGCGTCACGTCAGCTGTCCCTCTGCCATGGGTCACTTGCTAGAAAATTGGTGAAGCTGGTTCTGCTGCCTCGGTGTGTGCAGGATAATCTTGCCATTTTTTGCTCAGTCGTCGCCAGCGTTTTCTCTGCACAAACCCTCCAGAAACATTACCTGTTAACATACCTTTCCGAGTACCACCTCTGTTCTCCTCTCTCGCGCCTTTGCCTGTCCTTCGAATACATCTGTGTCTTTGCCCTCCGAGAGAGTGCCCTTTTTTCTGTTGGCAGCCCTTGCATAGGTGTAATGTGTTGTGCTGCCTCTCTTCTCTGTCTCACTCTATTCTCTTTCCTGCTGATGAGACCCATGTTGCTTTGGCAGAAAAACTAAAATACAGTAGTTCATCAATCCAAAATCCACGATGATGCACTTGTCTGACAGTGGGGGTTTGGCTGAAGGTGATTTTGACTATGAGCTTGACTCTTCTCTTGAAAGTAGAAAAGAACAACAAGAGTTTATGTCTAATATAGATTTTACAAAGGATTTTAAAAAAACCTGTCTTTATTGTTGGGTAGTGTAGACTTGAGAAGATCACTGTTGCTGGTGCCCAGTGCATGTCCTCAGTTTGGAAATGGTGAGTGCTTTGTGTCTCATTCTCAGGGGACACAGGGATTTCTAGTCCAAAAGAAAAATGACTGTTGCAAAAAATCACTGACTGGTGCCACCAGGGCTTTTATCCTGCAGCATATCCAAAACAGAGAGAGATGTGGCTGCAGGAGAAATGCCTGGGTCTTTTACAGTTTATCAGATGAATCTGGAGAATCTCATGTGACGTTATAAGGGCCAGAAGTTCATCTATTCCAGACATGTTAATAAAATACATCAGGATGGGACTATGCGTAGTTTGGGAGGGAGTCTGCTCCTCTCCTTCCTGTAATCCATCGTTTCAAAATTACTTAAAATGTTGAAAATTCAGTTTTAAAATCAAGCTAATCTTGATTTTCTGTATAAGAATTCCTCTTGAACTTTTTGGTAGCATAAAAACTGATCTTGATGTCCTTAGGTGAAATCTGTGTTCCTTTCAGTATTGAACATGATGGTCCTTGCCCTGCAGGCTTCTGCTCTTCACACTAGCAGTGTCTGTGTGCCGTGAGCACTGAAATAATGGCAAATCATCCTGAAGCCCTCTGGAATCACTTTATCTTAAAAGGTCCTATTTAAGAGTAAAAAAAATGAAATCAAATAATCCATTTGTAACTTCATCTGGAAAGGGCTGGAATCCAATTGAGAACAGACTAATAAAGATACTTGTGCACTTCTCATTTTGGATAGTGATTTAGTGTGCCACGTTTGTATCACTTTTACAGCCAACTGATGCCTAAAATCAAACTAAGCCATAGCAACAGCAGAGCAAACATCAAGGTAGGGATGATGTCTGAGCATGCTGATGGCTGGGAGAGGAGCCCATGCTTCCCTTGAAGTTCCAACATCAAAGATGACGAATAACTCTCCTCTCCATGTTCCAGTTTCACACATCATCAGAGTATCCTTTGGCAGCAACAGTTGGCCCAAGCCTTGGAGCAGCAGCTGGTAAGTCCAGAGGCAGAACTGTGATGCCTGTGGCATCAGATGTACTGGAAACCCTTCTAAACTGTATTTTGAAGTTTCAGCATTTGTGTGGACCTAATTATAAGACATACATTCCCATCCCAGGCTGTGTGATTATGCATGGTAGTATGGCTTACACCAGAGTGGAGCCCTTGCTGGTTGCTCTCTAAGGAGAGGATGTGGCTGGCAGCGTGAGGAGACAGGATACGTATTTAGTCTGTGACCAGGCCAGGAGCCTGAACTGCAGCTCAGATGAGCTGTCCCTGGCTTATCCCTTGATTTGCTGTGTGGCACTGGGAAAGCCACTTAACCCCTCTGTGCAAAAGTGGTCACACAATTGAAATGGTATTACCAGCACCTGCTTGAAGGGCTCCTGGGTATTAGCATATTATTTGGGATCTCTGTTGACTCAAGAAATACATGAATATACGTGTATATGTGTCTGTCTTATATACACATAATGCATCTATTTATATACATATATAAAATAAATATATACATCCTATATATGTATTTATATCTGTGAATGCAAATGCAGAAACTTTTGGCTATAACAGTATAATCTTAAATCACTGAGTCACCACATCTGAGGACTATTTTAGTATTGTGAAGTGAGTTTCACGGATTCCAAAGCTTGGCTTTCAGAAACTGCAGTTGGTTGGTACCTGTACACACCTCCCTGGCCATTTTTGTGCTCCCTGCTGTTTTCTGTTGGTTCTGCTGGCAGCACTGGTACAGCAGATTCTCAGGAAGGTTGTGTCCATCTCTGTGGTTGGAGTCTGTTCTCACATTGCATTTAAAAGTCTGGGCATAATCATTTAATGCAGTTGTTCAGTGTAGCAAAAACGCTAACAATTCACTCATGCCTGAGGATACTAGTATTTAAAAATAAAACGTTTAACTTTAGCAGCGCCTTAAGAATGACTAGGGAATTGAAGGCAGCCTTAACTGTGGAAGATCCTAGGATTTAATATTGCAGTGTACAGGGACTATGAGGTGAGTGAGTGCTTGGAGTGAGGCCTTGAAACAGTGGGTTGAATTGTACCAGCGTTTATGCTGCTAAAATCCCTTATCATAATGGACAGGGCTCACTGGCATTAAGTTAGGTGTTCTTGGAGTGAGAGTGAAATTGAGCCTATGGTGAAACCCTGGAGTGCTTAAATATCATTTTCAGAGGAAAAAGGATGCCAGTAGATCACAGTAAAATTTGTTGATTGGATCATTTAGAAGTGAATCTTCAGAGCAATGTCCTGGATTTAGGTAGCCGTTAAATTTCAGTGAAAATTTCAGCCTAACTCCTCCAGATTCTGTGACAAACTTCAGTCTGATGCTTTAGTCGTGTAAGGTTCAATGGCTCCACTTCTGATACAGGTGTCAGTGACTAATAATAAAAAAAATTGAGTTGTGCAATGCTGAATCTACATAGGATTCTTATTATACATTTATAAAATAAACCCTAATGGCTTTGTGGAGTGGTTATGGTGTAGTCTGTCAGTGTATATTAAGATTACTATGATATCACATAGCCTTTATGATAAAAGCATGCAAATTAACATAGAAATCTGCAGAACTTTGCATATTTTCCTGTAATTTAATACAAACAGGTCCAGATTTACAGAACCATGTGCACAGAAATTGTGTGTGCACGTTTTTGTGTGTGCATTTCTGACCTTAACCAAGAGAGTGAGAGTGGAACATCTCACATGGTTCAGATCTGCACTATGGCCTGCGACTCCGCATGCCAAATGAAACACAAGGCGACTTTTGATGGCCAAGTGAGCCATCAAAAAGGTTTTTTAATGGAAATGCTGTCACACTGTTAAGTAGAGTACTGCTGCCAGGCATCACATCAATAATGCAAACTTTGGAAGACAATCTTGCAAACTAAATAGCCAAGAATTCTGAAGTGTTTCTAGAAAGAAAAAAAGAAAAAAGGTGATCATTATGAAGAGGGGGAGAAGCCATCAAGAGAAATTTAATTTTGCATTCAGATTTATTATTGCTATCTGTTCCCAGTGCTGAAATGCCTGTTTACTTGCAAAGGACAGTTTCTTTCCATAATGAATCATAGTAACACTTAAATTAAGCACAGTAAAAGAATGGTTAATGTCATAACACGCTGACAATTTAACCTGGCCAATATTTTTATTGCCTTGTACAATAAACCTAACAGAGCACAACTTGCTTTTTGACTGGTGGAAAATCGGTTATGAACCGCCAGGGAATGACCAATTTTTCAAATGCAGCCATTCAGTCACACTATAGCCACTAATACTTTTTTTTTCTGTACACTATTGCTGTTATAATCTTTTGAGGATATTTTATCACGGCAATAACCTCCTCAAAATCAGTCTTTACTGCAGTTAATGACTGGACAGCTGGAGCATTAACTGGCCTTGGCTTTGCCTCTAGCCATTAACTAACAAACCAGTTGTTATCTGCAGGTAACAACCAATTTCTTGTAGAATTTTCTTGATAAAGTGTCTCACTGGATAAAAGTTGTGGGGTTTTTTCCCCTTCTTTCCTCAGCTAAGATCTAGCAAATGCAAGATACTACATAGAGAAAGAATTGCAGAGATGTAGTGCTAAGTAGGAGTCTTGTGAAAGAAGTTAAATTGGAAACCAAAATCCATAAAATGTTGATTGTTTACTCCTGCCAGAATTTTTGTAACATTAGTAAAAGATTGCTTTATTATGTCTTGGTCACTTGGGTGCGGCACACAGTCCTGAATTCAAGAGTGGACTTTGGGGGCTGTGACACCAGGTGACACAAGGGATGGTCCCCTAACTACACTGTCACATGGCACAGCCTTGCCAGGGCAGAGACAAGAGCAGAGGCATGGCAGCTGCTGGCCATTTAGGCAGAGAGAGAGATGTAAGAACATGGAAACTGTTCTTAAAGCATCTTTCATTTTCCAAGCAAACGCTGAATGAAGCCACAGCTTTAATTCTGTATATTTTATACTTAATAAAATGGGTATTATTTTTGAGGGCCTTCATAAAATTTTAGCCTTTTTGCTTGCAGTTCAAAGTTATGAAATGTTAACCTCCGTTTTGTTGCACCATTATTTTAAAAGTAGGGTTAGCAGATTCAGATGAAATCAGTACATTACCAAGAGCTCTAAAGCGGAGATCCATGGCATCGTTAAATAGAAGCAGAATAAATAAAATGTACAAATGAAAAACCCATAAAAAGCCAAGCTCTATCATGCCATAAACAATGATGTTTTAAAACTCTTAATAGGCTTAATAACAGTTTATTATTTTACCTTAACCCTTTTAAATGCCTTGTTTTCTCCATCTTTTATCTTGGGGGTACTGAGCTGTTAATACCAGTTCTTAAATTTTCCCCTCTAGGTATATTTTACAGGAGTGAATATGAAGAAAAAGTAAATGCAGCCATGCATTTGCTTTTAAGAAACACAGGAGGCACTGTGCCCAAAACCCTTCCCGGGCTAGGCTGTGGAATACAGCAAATATCTTGGCATCTACAGTACTTACAGAGGATTCCTAAAGCCAAAGACAAAAATCCTGAATCAGAAGGAGCCTGAATGACAGGTCGGTGTTTCCCAGGGGTCAGGATTCCTCCACAGTGTCTGCACAGTGTTTGCAGCCTCCTTCACAGCTCCTTTCCACCACACACACAGGGACTGTGGCTTGCTCTCCCTCCACTGTGGATTTTTTTGTGTTTCCAGATGTTTGCTCTGGAGTCTTTTGCAAAATGTTTCATTGTAAACCAGAAATAAAAAAATAATAGCAACCAGAATTTCTAACCAGAGAGTCAATTTCAAATTCTGTTACATTTTGAAATTATTTTCATCTGAAAAGGTTTGGGGGATTCTTGGTGGTAATGGTTTGTCTTGCACTTGGAATCACGGTATATTCTGTGCATATGGAAGTGGCTCCCTTCCTTTTTGGTGTGCATGTAGAACTGCCTCATGCTATCAGAGATTTCATGTGGACATTGAGGTAAGAATAGACCCCTTTCATTGCATGTGTACTAACCACCAATATTAGTTGTGATTCAAGCATTTCTAGCAATTTGAAGTGATCCAATGATTTTTAAATCATTCTTAATTTCATATGTCTACTCCTTTAATCTCTTTCAAATTAGTGAAAATGTAAGGCATTCTAAACATTCCTGATCATTCTTCACTGCTTTGGCCCCATAAAGCCAATCTTTTCCAAAGTTAAGCACTTAAAAATTTGAAGTACTCCAATAAATTTAAATTGGCATATTCTGTGCATATCAATTGAGAATTATTAGAGCATTAGTGCCTAGGAGTGATGGCTGAGGGCATGCAAACCAGTTCATACATTGATTTTTAATGACTTTTTATTGATTCTGTGCTTTTTAAATTTGATACCCTTAGGTTGCCTCTTACATAGAGTTAACAGGTTTGTGATCATACACTAAGTTGGGAAGATGCATCTTTTTCCTTTTACGCTTTTTATTTTCTCGTTATGGCTTATTCTTACAAATTGCTTAGATGTAAATATACTTCATTTCTGGCTTTAAAAATGATGATTGTGACTTTAATTGTGATTGTGACTTGGCTCCTCATGTTTCCCTGGCTTATCTGTAGACCAGATTTCTGTACCAGCCTTTAAGGGTCCCTCCTCCCCTCAGTGTGAGCACTCAGGGTTCACCAGCAGTGATGGATGCTCTAGGCCTGCCCTGGCAGAATAAATAGGCATCTTAGTAATTTTTAAATGTCAATCTTAATTTGTTGGACCAAGATATTGTAGGTGTCATAAAGCACAAAGTGAAAATGTGCCTTAGTGCTCTTACATTTTGAAAATTATTAATTTATATTATGAAATACCCAGATCTCTGCTCCTTTTGTGTTTCCACTGTATGTACTAATACTTTGGTACTGACCTATTAACTAACACGTTGTCAGTGCAACCTGCACTGATGCTATCTGGGGCAGGCTGGTATCATTCTGGTGACTGGCCTTCTTTGGAGAAGGAGAAAGGCTGGGGATGGTGCTTAGGCACAAAGGAAAGGCAGGGAGACCATTTGTGGCAGGACTGGTCTGGCCTGGGCTGGCAGGCTGGGGGGTGAGCAACTAGTGACAGCTTGGGGACATGCCCAGCTGATGGATTGGGAAGGCTGGGGGAAGCACCACTTTGAACCAGTTACTCCACCACCCTTCCTTGGGTGTGAGAAGTGCTTTTTCCAAAGTTTTCCCGTGTGGGTCATAACAGGACAAGTGAGAATATTTCTAATAGATTCAATTTTTGTGGGTTTTTCAGTGCTTCTCCCCTGCTGCTTGGGCTGTGTGGTGTGAGCTTTTTTTCGGGAGGCGGTGATTCCAGTTCCATTTCATAGGGAACCAAATGCTCATACTGCATTGCCGTGATGCTGTTGCTTGTAATTCCCTTGCTGAGGCTCCTTTCAGAAAGTCTGGTGACCATCAGACGCAGGTGTCCCTCTCTCCCCCCCTCTGGCTGTGGTTAAAGCACGTAGCAGTCTGAGGAGACATTAATTGCTGTTAACTGCAATGGGCGCTTCTGTATTTGGGCTTTGTTTAGGGCAAATTCATCTGCAATTGCATTGTTGGAAGCCACGGGTCTGTTAAAGTCGGAGTTATTAGGCCATGTGCTTTCTGTGTGTTGTCATAGTCAGAACACCACCAGTGTAAACGTCTGCGCTGGGCAGGGGAAGTGTTAAGTGAAGAATAAAAACAAGCCCAAATTCCCATTTGGAAACTGCATGCCTCAACAAATACCACTGTTCATAGCAAGTTATTAGCTTCTTGGTTGTACTTCTGGTCCTTTTCTAAAGGGAGGTGGAAAAAAGCATGTAAAAGAGATTTTTGACACTTCACGGTGTGTTGAATGAACAGCAGAAAGCTCCCCAGTCTGCCCGTTCCCATTTACAGTTTGGATGTGGTTGAGGTAACACTTCTTTCTCCCTTTCCATGTGATTCCCCTTGTGTTCTGGTGGCATCACCCTTGATACCCTGAAATGCATGTGAATAATGCACCTTCAGATTACAAATCTGAAATGTCTCTGCTTTTCTCAGGTCAGCTGTGTGTGAGAGACCTTTAAGAAGCTTTCTTTCTTTTTTCTTGTTTTTTGTCTCCATTGTGGGCATTGCCAGGGCTCACTGGTGGGCAGGCTGCTCTTTCTCCACAGGGTACCAAGGAGGGAAGGATAATGTGTCCCTGAGTGAGAGGGCTTCCCCCCACACCGGGGGCTGGCAGGGGGTGGCTCCCCTGAAGGTACAGTGAGAAGGTGGGAATTACAGTGAAATGCCCTCTGGGAGGTTTATCTTGTCTGTATCTGAAGTGAACAGCCTGAAGTTTACTTATTACAGTCCATCCACTCTGCACTATTATTGCATGTGGTTGAGTTTCTAACAGCTTACAAATCTGCAATGTCTCTGTTTTTGTCAGGCCAGCTGTGTATGAAGGACCTGTAAGCAGCCTTTTTTTTCCTTCTGAAAGTATGGTCTTCACCTTCTTTTGTTTTTGGTATGTGTCTTCCAGAATTAGAAGATTCAGTGTGAAAAATGTCATTTATATATTCATTTAGAAGCCAATATGAGCAACAGCACATTTACTAGCTTGGTTCATTTTTATGAATTTGATTCATTGCTTATTAAAGCCAGTGGAAATCTTTCCATTGTTTTCAGCTGGTTCTGGCTCAGAACTTCTTGGTGCCTGACAATATTTAGTAGGAGCTGAAAGATTTGAACTTCTAAATCATGCTATATTATGGTCTTCTGCTATGCCTGTTTCTTAATTATATACATAATCCCAGTATCTGTTGGAGTGTGTTTCTGGGTGAGCAGTTTCTGTTTAGTTAAATTTTCACAAGTGTGGTGTTATGAAACAGTTAAACAAAATATCATCAATATTATATTTGTCACAAATGAGAAACTAAATATTGAGATGGGTTTTATCCATTCATTAGTTTATGGACACCGAGTCCTCTGAGGAATGTCACAAATTCCCTTGGTGTCTCTCAGTGCTAGATTTAGCATTTGGATCTTTGATTTAATGGAAAGATACATTAAAAACTGATACAGTCAGACAGGTCCCAGTGGGGTATGCATCCATGGCGGCTTTTACGTCACAGTTCTTTCACTCAAGATTTGGCAGTAGATTATTTTATCCAAAAGTTGTTCTGGAATATGCCGTGCACTTTTCATAAGCAGGTAGGGTCTTTTCACACTGTTTCAGCTTCCCCAGCAGGGCTCTTACGCGTGTGTGTATCTGAGATGTGCTCGTGTGCCTGAACGTCTCGCTCCCCACACCTTTGTGGCACGTGGCAGATGGGCTTTGCAGGAGCCGATGTCTTCCCGAGCACTGGGAGTTCCCACAGCTGCGAGATGCTGGGGAACTGTTTGCATTTTTCACAAAGTTCAGTGTGATTCTGTTTTCTCCTTTTATATTGGCTTTCTAAAGGTATTCCAGAAGCTGTCATTTCCCCCGGGATTCTTTACTGAATCCGTGGATTTCAGGTTACTGTTATAACGTATTACAGGGCAATTAATTTGTGAGCACTGTAACCTGTCCTAGAAAGCGGATTCTGAGAGGAATCTTATATATTATCCTTATAATTTAATGTATCCTGTAATGAAAACTAATCTATGTAGTTCAAATTCAGACATTAAAACAAGTTAAAAGGGTCAGTATATACAATAAATTTCCCTTTGTCAATTTACTCAGTTAATTTAGACATTGCCTTTTCAGTTTAACTCATTAAAACTTTCTTGCCAAGTTTACTTATCTGTGTTAAGGGTACAATTAATGTTATAATTTTTAATTATCCACTTGGTTTTATCAGAGCTAAAGTGTTTCCTTAAGTGTGAATATCAAAATAGGGCCTATATTTTTTAAGAAAGTGAAGCACTGCAATTTCACTAATTCCTTAGTAACACAAATATTAGTGTGTCTTTGTCCTTATAGTTTATGCATCAATAGTTGTATTGTTTTATTTTATAACCTTAGCATAATATACTACTGAAAGCTATATTTTGTACTACTTAATTCTGTACCACTCATTCTGATTTATGGCATCATTTTGTTTCCAGCTCACTCCTTATCTTCAAAAGGCTTGATCCAAAACTCATCAAATTCAGAGGAATAGATCCCAGTGGGCTTTGGATTAGTCTGGTAGGGTGAAATTGTGGACTTCACGAAGTTTGCATTACATGCGCAGATATGCAGTACTGAGATTACTTGATAGATTTCTAATTCAGCTTCTTCTATTTAGGAGCAAGTTCTTGAGAATCCTGGCCATGCACTTGAAATTTAAGAGACCATTTTAGTTGCATATATTCATCCATTTTCTTACTATGACATTTGAGAATACATTTATTTGCCAGTTTGATTTTATCATCATTATGGAGGGCTCATGTTTCTAATTTCTTCTACAGTCTCTTGAATTGTTAATGTTAACTCCTACTGAACTCAACCTTGTTTTCTGACAGAGGGATGCCATTCTGAGCTGGTACTGATACTGAGCTGTTAAAAATACTTTCTTCAGGAATTACAGGTTTACAAGTCATAATAAGGGACAGCTCATCACAAAAGTATGGAGAAGTGTTAATACAGAAGACACCTGATAAATAATATCACAATGTATTTATCTTATTATTCCTTAGTTATGGATATACAGAGTGATAGATATAGAATTATGAAATTGATTTAAGTTCTCTAGTGCAGCAGAAGCTGTTTTGTCATCTTGAGTGCTCTTGCTTTTCTTTTTCACCTGACATTGTTAAATTGGAAAACCCTGGACATATCTTCCATTATATTCCAGCTAGAACGTTCCTGGGTTTGCCATTAACTTGAAAATTTCTAGTATTCTGTCTGGTTATGTATGTAGACTGCTGCACACGAGATTCATTTTATTAAATAAATACAGAAAGAAGTGTGTTAATATGAAATGATTGTAACAGATACTAGTAGGTAATCATGTATGCTATGAGCTACCTTAAAATGCATTTGAGATATATCACTGTGCTGCCTCATACATGGCTATTGTGCAGCTGATTAGCTGTGGTGAGAAATTACTCATTCCCTTGTATTAACTACACTGTTTAACTACACTGTTTCCACCAATCAGTATGAAGTATGCCAACTTTGTTTAGCCTGTGCACTTGTGCAATGATGAACAAGTAATGCATAAAACAAACCCTCCTACCTAATCAAACATTCCTCAGAGATTTGAAAACAGAAACAAAGGGTAAATCCATTCATAGATTATAATGGTAAAAGAAAATAAAGTTTGACATATGTATATGGAAACTATGAACACATGATATGAATATTTTTTAAACAACAACATGTTTGAATTATTAATAAATGCAAAAAATATGTTTTAACACAATATGGAACAATTGGAAGGATATATTTCTTTGGAATGAGAAGGATGAGGAAAGATCTGTATTGAATACAAACACCTTTTTTCCCCCCCTCTTACTTCCCATTTTAGGCTTTTCAAATGTCTATCTCATCACGAAACACTGCCATGATTGTAGTTGGGAGAAGTTTTCCTTTTTCACCCTTGAGCCTGCAGTACAAATCTTCATTCTCTGAGTATATAATAAATGAAGTTTGTTAACCCTCAGGGTGTGAAACCCATTTTTCTCTTCTTGTCCTAGGGTGTTAGGTGTTGAGGACAGCTGATGAGCAATTCTTTAGGGAGGACTGCAGAGCTATCCAGGAAAGGGCTTACATTTAATTTTGTCATATATCCTGGTTGCCAGGTTATTTGATTTTAAGATAATTAATGGATCTCTTTATGGGTGCATTTTTTCTTAGTCATCAGGAAAGCTCAAAATATTTGATAAGAGTGATTTTATTGGACAGTAGTAAATATTGACAGAATGAGACACCATAAAGTTCATGGAGTTTTGGATGTTTTTTTCCTTTTCCCTTTAGATTTGAAGAAGCACAGTGCTTGCAGATTTGAGGGGGGCTGTGATGAGAGATCACTCCAGGCATTTTCACTGGTGACTGCACTCTAGTTAGGGGCCTCCATTCTGCCCTTCTCTACAATTCTCATTGGCTTTAGTGGCTGCTGTGTGAACAGATAATGCACAAAATACTCATCAATGTAAATGCCATGTATAAAAAAAATACTATATTGAAACCATCATAAGCAAGTCGAAGTAAAGACAACAAAGTCTTTAATATTGAGCCCTTGTGAGGGAAAAACAATGCCAGCTTTAACTTTGAATTCCCAGCTGTGTGTTGGCTTGTACCCCAACTTCAACATTAATCAGAAGCTTTTCTGCATTTCATCTCCTCATTTGCAAAAAAATCTTTGCTGAAAGGTTATATAAAACTCATTATTTACCTGAGTGACCAGAAAAGCTCTCAAAGTGCCATTCCAAGCTCTCGGGTGAATGCTTATTTATAGTTTTTTAATAGGCATTCATTACCTGATGGATTGGAAAGACTCTTTTTGAACCAGTTCCTGTCTATTGGTTAAATACAGATTGATAACTTTTTCTTAAAAAGCTTATTATTAACCAGATAAGCTCATCACCTTTGGATTTCTAAAGTGGTGATTAGTTTTAGCTTCCAAGGGTTTATTCAAGATTTTTACTAGTTTAACTTAAATTTTGCCCAGTGGGCCATATTCTGGAAATTAATTACAGTAGTGCATTGCTTGCAAAGCCCTGACTGCAGCAGTAACATAAGCCTCTTTGCACAAAGACATACCTCAAACCTATATTGCTGCTCACATATTGGGTAGTCCAAGCACAGGGCATAGTGGAAGTAAAAGGGTGTAGCACATTTTAAAATTCCTGTGAACTTGGTTGGAAACACATTGTTAGGCATATTTTGATGTCTAAAAAGACATAACAAGTCCTATTCACACCTCTGTGCAATTTGCACAGTCTTTGAGCTTCACTGATTTTTGCTTGGTGTATCATTCTGCTTTTGGGGATTTGCTTCTAGCTTAAATTACTGTGGAAACAGGAAAAAAAAACCCCTCACAGTTTTTACAAATGCAGTTTGCCAGTGTGGGTTTGGAAGCCCTGTGCAAACCACCTCTTTGGGTGGCACCCAGTGGCTCCCATTCTTTGTGATTTAAACTCTGCCCCGTCTCAGCCATCTCTCCCTTTTCAGTGCTATAGGCAATGCTTCCTTGGCTTGGCTCCAGCACACGGGCAGCTCCAGCTCCTCACCCACCTCTGCAGCTGTTAGCACATCTGTAGGATTTCAGAGTGACAAGTCCTGGCTAAAGAGGTGTAAAACAACATGGCCATACACGCTCATGCCTTGTGATCCTTGAGGGCTCTTCCAGCGTGTAACTTATATCTTAAATGACACCCTTAAATAGCATCAGTTGAAGCTTAAATCCAACATAAAGGTAAATGGAATGATAAAAAAGAGCCCTCGATTTGCAATGTTTCTGGAAAAATGGATAGATTGGTTGAAATCTCAGAGGTTTCCATAGTATTCCTTACAAATTTGAAAATTTGAAGCCTTGTTTTGCTTGTGTTTGTTATTGTTCATTTGCAGGGCATGAAAATACCTGTCTGCTTCTATCCATTTCATTTTCCACTTTTCCTTCCATCCTTTTATTTTTAAGTTGGAAATTCCATTCTGTTCACACTTTTTTTCTCCCTTGGGTAAATATGTGTTTCTAGAAGGAGTGTTGAACACTCAGTGGGGAAAGCAGTCCCTTCTCAGCTGTTTAGATAGAGTTAGTTTTCAACCATCTGAAGACAACTCCTATGTTTTGTTACTTCCCCATTGTTTCAGAGGTGGTTTACCTTCAAATGACTCAAATTATGCAAATGTGCTTTCCAGAAAATAAAAAAGGCCCAAGTTTCTTATGCAAAATTAACTAGTATCTGGGAAAAAACTCCCACCTTTTTGCTTAAGTGAGAAAATTGCTAATAAATACCCAAAGCCTTAGGGACCCTTGAGCTAACAGAAAGGAAATTATAAAGGTCATAGTGTTGGTGTTCTTTGATATCACCTTTGCTATTGTAAAACTTCAGTGAAGTGTCTATCTTAACTGCTTAAAGTATTACTTTTTAGGAAGCCAGTCTTTCATTTGGTTAAGAAATCTTTAAAATTCTGTTTAAAGTAATGTAAGCAAACCCAGTTGCACTGTTTGCCTCCCTCTGCTGGCTGTGCAGACTGTGTTAATTGGCTTCCTGTCCTGTGACCCTCTCATTCTAAGCCAGTTTATAGCAGTCTTCATTTCAAGGTGGGATGGAAATAGGTGTGTGAACAGCTATATATGAACAGGATTACAGAAACAGGAAATTTAGAAAGAAACAACAAGTCTTTATTTTTGAGTCTTTAGATTATTAGCAACAAGTTTGTTATTAAAGAAGGTCCCATTAGCCTCTCCTGAACTCATATTCTTGACTGGTTTAGGTGAGGACAGGAGAGTTGTACGCAATTTCTTTGAAGAAGGGCCAGGTGCCGAGGTACAGCAACAATATTTTGGCAGGAAAATGGCAAATCAAATCCAACTGTCCAAGAGGGCTGGATATGAGCAGAGCTGAACAAATCTTTGTGTGTACACACATCATTCAGGTGCTTTGCATTACACAGAGAGCTCTCCACTTCATCAGTTTTCAGATGTTCGGCTCTGCACTCTGTATTGATGTACATTTTTCACATACATATCATAGCCAACTCAGTCCTTTTGTCCCACTCCCAGAGCCTCTGTGACTCTCCAGGGATATTGCTTAAACCACTTTCAAGTGTCCAGTCTCCTGTGAGGATGTGAGATAGTCCTCTTTGTTTTACTAGCAGTCTCAGAAAGCAACCCTGCAATAGAACCTGTGGTACAGCACAGTGGGGCCTCTCTAATGGCAAAACCAGGGAATGGAGCAGGCAGAGCAGTTACTCCTTCTGGTCTTGAACATCAGTTTTAGTAGATCTTTTTGGCCTCATGTCTGTGCCTGCACACCCAGAGCAACCCTCTCAAGGGGCAGGTGCATTGGTAGAGTTTGTGGGCAAAACAAACAAAAAGAGAGGAAAGTGTTTTTCATTAAAGCTCGTTAGGGGAAAATAAAACAGGTATTATTTGGAATTTATGAAAACAACTCTTGGAAGCAGAGCGACACCACTGAATGTCCAGTCCAGCTTTTCTCCTGGTGTCTGTTCCACATTGCCTGGGCTGTGCTGGGACTCTCGTGTCCCCTGGCTCCAGCTCCACCACCCACCCTCCACTGCCCTCCCACCACCTCTGCCTGGCTCTGGGACCCCTCAGTGGCTCCATGTGCGCTGGATTCCCCGGGCATGGCCATGCTGGAGACTGCGGAGACAGGAAAGATGGAGGAAAATCTGTGGGCTGCTCCAGCTTGAATGAATAGCTGGTGTTTGTGGTAAGGCTACAACAAACCACTGGGCATAAATTATGGCTCTTAAGACCTACACAGTCATGGCAGTTCGTAAGAGCTCTAGACATATTATTTAAAAAAAGAGAATGTTATATATCCACCAGGAGGGTGCCCCTGGGGATGGGAGCAGGAGGCGAGGGGCCATGCTGGCTGTGTGTCCCTGTGGGCTGCACACAGGACAAAGTGTTTCAGGATGGCTGTGGGTGAGTTCTGCCCTGCCCTCAAGGCTCTCAGCCCTCTCCCATGCCATGTGTGCAGGTCCCTGGCTGTGTTTCCTGGCTGCCATGACCTCGAGGTGCTGCTGTCAGGGACAGCCCTGGCTCTGGCACACCTGCACTGGGTAAGGTGAGGCATCATCCTTGAGTCCACCTCACAGTGCAGCCTGTGCACGGCACCCCTGAGGAGAGACGCCTTCACTCGATGAATCATGTGGGAAACGCTCCCCCAAAAAATGACCTGTGGTCTGCCAGGGATCTCTTCAGATCCTCCCAAAATGTCCGAGACCTTCTCCAGCCTCAGACACCTACCCTGTGGAGGCAAGGTATTTCTGTGCAGACACTGGCACCCATCACAGTGGCTGTGTATGAGGCGATACTGCAGTTCAGTGAAAAACTAACACCTTTGCAGTGCCCGGTGCTGTGGCCCCCACAGGGTGTGAGGTGTTCCCCACCTGGCAGCAGCCCCATACAGAGCTCCCTGCCACAGGTAAGGGATGCCACTCACACACGAGCCAGGGTCAGGTGGCAAAGGGAGCACAGGTGTCATGGCCTTAGGTATGGTAACATGGGGCTTAAGTTGGGAGACTGTAGCTTAAAAGCTAAGACAAAAACATTTTCAGCATATCCTTGAAATTTAGCTCTTTGCTTTCGATGTTAATGTCCAAATCTTCTGACAGCCCAATGGCTTAAACATGGTGATGTCTGAGAAGATGGTGGAGGTGCTGGGAGGGCAGCTGTGTGCTGGGATGGAGGCACAGGCAGTGTGGGAGACTGTGTGCCACCAGCAGAGGAAAGGGAAAACTGGGATGGAACAGGGGATCCGTCAAAGCAGCCAGGGGCAAATATTGGTGTTTATGAACAAAGAAAAGCAGCCCAAGCACTGTGGCAAGCCATGAGGTTATAACCACTAGAAGCCTAGGGTCTGCTGGGATCTTTGTGACCAGTGTGGAAAGAACTGGGAAAAGTTTAAGGAAATTGTTGGAAAGTGGTATATTGGTCAGAATAGCCGAGTAAGAGGAAATACTTACAAAAAAAATTATTCTGGAGTCTTATCTCAGAGATAAGATCTCACCATCTCTTTTAAATAGCTCCTAAAGAGCTCTGACAGAACAGGCTCAATGTGAATTTGCTATAAGAGCTAGGTCAGTGCTAGTGCAATTTAAAGTTGAAGTTCAGCTATTCTTTTGAATATTTTTCCCAGCACTTTCTCCTCTTGATCAATCATAATTCCTAGTGATTACAGCTGGAGATGTAGACCTGCTATACCAATCCCACATAAATTTAAATGTTCAAGTTTAAATCCTGGAGGAGCAGTTGTGTCCTGATCTTCTACATTGTGCTTATACTGAGACTTACTGCAGCTTTCAGTCTTGTTCTTTCGAAGGATATCTGAGCCCCTGTTGTGCTGAATGGAAGATGGTCACAGAATTATGTCCTGCATGGGTTTATAAATGCTGTGCCTTTATTCTGGAAGCAGAATTTGCTAGATTCCACTAGGTGGATCTATTGAGAACATTGTTCACTATTTAATGTAAAAATGTCTTTCACTTTAGGAAAAAAATAAATCTTTCTTTATTACCACTTTACTCAGCTTCTTAGGTCCTTCAGAAACACAAAGATGATCACTTTTGTCCATAGAAAGCTCTAAAGACATGTATAAGTGTGTAAGCCCATAATACCTTCAAGAAATTTTTCTCTCCGTTCCAGTTTTGCCTTTATTTTGCAAAGAAAAAGGGTCAGTGCTGCCAGTGCTGTGAGAGGGAGGTGCACCTCCACAGTGACCTGACTTTAGATGCTGCTTCATTGCACATCTTCCTGATGTCTATTTTGTACTCTCTCCCAGGTCCTTTCTTGGTGGTTGTGTTTTGATGAACTGTTGCAATCATAAAAAGTGGCCAACATAGGCTCTTGGCCTCAGTAGGTGCTCTTTGTTGACCCATGCAAGTTGTCTGTGCTGTCAGGCTCAGTGATAGGTCATTTCTGCATTGAAGATGTAGATTTATCTCCTGAAAAAAGACCTCGTTTTTTTACAGTTTCTCAATACCTCTAATTTTTGCTGATCAAATCTATAGAGAGATACTTAGTTTGGTCATGGCCCCTGGAAAATAGTTTGTTCTCAGATGGGTTCTTCCTCTGGTCTGTTTTGAAAGCTAGGAACCTCTGAGTCCCTTTTCTAAGAAGTTTTCTTACAGTCTGTATGGCTGGGAAAACCTTCATCCACTTTGTCAGTTTGCTGGGGTTCTGCCCAGGAATCCCCCATGTTTTTAACAGGCATTTTGAAAGGGTTTTCCTTTTTTCCTGTGAAAGTGTTTTATTTATGTCTTCTTGAACCATGCTTCAGCAGCTTTCTTGCTGGATGACTGGTGTTTTCACTGGCTCAGACTGTCATGTAGATCACACCACCTGTTCCAGAGTTTGCTGAAACATTCATTGCAAGTTTTCTGAAATTCCTTATTTAAAGATTATTTCTTTTATATGTCTTTCCTTATCAATATTAAAGACCTGATGTTCTGCTCTTCCTCAGAGAAGAGACCCCCTTCTAAAGGCATTAAGCATTCAATGGGCTCGTGCAGCCTTTGTTAAAGAATGCCCAGTTGCTTATCACCTCTCTTTAGGAAGGAAATGCTGATCACACTTTTTAAGAACAAAGACAGGATTATTCCTCGGTCCTTCCTTATAAAGCAAACAACTTATAAATATTTAAATATATAAAGCTAACATTTCTCCCCCACCCCTCGTGTAAATTACTGTATGTTGTCTTTTGCTACTTTCCAGTGTAAAGCCTCATAAAATATTCCTCTGACCTGGGCTGTTGTTGAACTTACCAAACTTGGGACACTTGGGATATTCTTCCCTGTTATTTATGTCTATCTGAAACGAGATCTTCTGGAAGGTTGTCATTCCACTAAGGTAGAAGAAAAGAAGAAAGGACCAGCACTGAAAATATGTGGAGGAATAGGAAGGAACTACAGAAATACTGATGGTGTCTTGGAATATCAAGAATTCTGAAAGAGGCTTGAACAAAGTCTCCCTGAGCTCAGATCTGAGATCTCCTGAATTGCTTCTCACCAGGATCCATTGCTTTGGTTTTGGAGGCGGTCATAAAGTCAGTAAAATTTTGAGGTCTCTTGTCTTTAGGATGTACTCAGCTCTTGGATTTATGTTATCTCTTCATGATCCAATTTGGGAAGGGTTGGCCATCTCCACCCAAATAATCATGTCAGTGAGGCCCTGGGGAAGAGAGTTTGGATCAGTCTTATTAATAGCATCCTCCCCTGACAGCATCATTGCCTGCACATAGTAGCCCACTCTTCCAGATTTTGAGAAGACTTTGCTTGACATTTTCTTCCTGTAGACTTGAGTTGGATGATCACCTGGACCTTCCAGCTGGCTACAAAAAAAATAGCCAATTTGACTGGTGATTCACTGGTGCTGGACCAGAGCTCTGACCTCGTCTCAGTGAGGGTTTAGTACTTAATCTCAGTTTCCTGGGAGATGGTTCTTAATCTCTGTCCACTTGAAAGTTTCTGGAGGGAAAGTCCTGTTCTCTCCAGAACAGAAAGAGGAGAGGTACTTTAATTTCTGCAAAGATCAGAGTCAAAGCCCTCATGTTCATGCTTGTTTTCACTCAAGTTGTTGTCTCTAAATGAGCATCATGCGCTTACTCCAGAGGAACAGGAAATCCCAGCTACATGTCTAGAGCTCCTCTGCTGTCAGTTGCTGTTTCACCTATCTTTAGTCAATATTCTTATCTTTGTCTCAGGAAAAAGAACCATGGGCTTTTCCTGAGCTCTCCATTCTTCTGTAACTCTTTGTGCAGTGCTCTGAAATCTCCTGTCACTGATTCCAGGTGGTTGATTTGGCCCCTACCTCTGAAATGCCATCTCCTCCTATGTGGTTTGTTTTATGTAGCCCTAGGTCATGGAAATCGTAAGGTGAAATCTGATATTTTTAAAGAAAGGTATAGCTCATTCTTTTATGAGACTGCTAATAATGTTCAGCCTTGACAGGGTTAAAAGGCAACATCCATTTCCCCATTATCTTGTTTAAAAAGTGCCTTTTTTAAAGTCCATATGGCGACTTCCTTTCGACCTGCTTTCCCATCCTCGTCTCTTTGTCAGGGCTGTCACTTATAAAGAATCACTTGACTTACAATAACAAGTTCAAAAGAAGACAGAATATAATCAGTTGATCCACGAAGAATTGAAATAAAGAACACCCCCACTGCTCCAGTTATCATTCCCATAGAGATAGTGATATTATTGATGTGATTGCTATGCTAATTTCTATAGAAAAAACTTGTATTTTGGAATTTGTTCAAAGAGAATTTCAGACACATCAAATTGGAAAATGCAGAGTGAATTCCTAAACTTTTTCGTATAGGCATGGGAATCTTTTTCTTTCTCTCTCTCTCTCTCTCTCTCTCTCTTTTTTTTTTAACATTGAATAGCTCTGAACAACTATTTATAAACTTCACTTCAAATATCAGTTGCAAAAATGTCGCTAATTTTTCAGTTATTATAGGAAGTTAATTCACTGTAGTTCCAGGGGGAAAAAAAAAAGTCCTATTATACCTTTAGGGTGATTAATACTACCCCCATAACCTGCAGAAGTGGGATTGGACCACAAACTCCAGAAGCAGAGGCTAGAGATTATAAAAGATGGGCACACTTAAGTCCAGTGTTTAAGAAGAGCTAATTAATCTATACCCCTTCCTCTGCAATTCCATAGTCCCTCTGGGAATTGCCACAAACATAAACTTTTTTTTTTTCTCATGGACTCCTATTTTAACTAGAAGGTTTTCAGCTTGTGATGTTATGCTTTTTATGTAGTAAACTGATTTAAAATGTATGCCAGTCATCTTCAGGGAACTCATTTCAGTCAAGATGAAACTAGTCTTACCTGAATCAATGTTTTAAGTGTCCCTGTGGCTCGGCATTTTGAATAATCAATCTGTCTCCATCGCTTCTTAATCATGCGCATCACAGTCTTTTTTATTTGTCAACCCTTTCGGATCCTGGCTTTTTGTTATTAACATGCCCCTAATGTCACATGCAAGCCTTTTCTTTAAAACAAGCTGCTCATTGGTGTATTTTGATACTTTTTATTATTACTAAATCTTTTTTCCCATAATTACACCACAATCATTATATAATCCCATAACAAAGAGTCTATTGAGGCACCATGCTTTTGTCAACTATGGGACACAGAATCCATAATTGCATTATTCAGCTTCCCCCCCCTTCTGCTTTGTAGAAACACAACCTATTTCACCAGTCACATTTGCACCTTGTTTGCTTGGTTATATATTATTTACTAAATCGTTGCCCTGCGGATAAACCGTGTAAAGTTGCTTTAAAAAAGTTATTTGTTTGATAATTAAGTCCTGAAAACCCATCGTTTAATGATTATTCCGAACCCATAAGGCAGAGAACCTCCATGACGTTTTTCTCTAAGTTTAATTACCGTATGCTAATTTCCTTGCCTACTACGTGATTAATTAAAATCATATTTTCATAATCATTTGGCACTAGTATTGTTTTAGAATTATCATGATCCCCTAAATAGTGTATGTAAATAAAGTCGGCTCTAATGGAAAGAATCAAAATGCAACGCTGAGGACCTTTATGTGTTTGTATGCATGCGATTGGCAACATAACTGGCTTATTTACATTAAATACGCCACAAGGTTACAGTGCAGATCAACGTCACTTTATCGCTGATTACTTCTCTTAAACGCCGGAGCGGTGACTGATGCTCCGGTCCCCCTGTCCGCCAAGGTTTCCCCGGGANCGGAGCGGCGCGGGCTCCTCGGGGTGTTTACACGCGCTCAAGGTCACGACCAAGCTGCGCCGTGTTAAATGGTTTCTTAGTTGCTAGACAGGGAGAAAAAATGGACGATCACAGACCATTCTTTGTAGATTATTATATCAAGGGTTCAGCTTTTGGCTCATCAAAGCTAAATGCCGCAAGACCTATCTAGTTGCTGTGAATTATGCCAAGACGACAATGGAGTGCTTTTTTAATGGTACAATGCATTTCACCTACCAGATAGGGGGAGTCCACGCTGAGAGATGGGGATGTCTTGTGATGTTGGGTGATCAGTATCAATGAAGGGGGTTATTCTGAAAAGAGACAGATTAAAATAAAGCGCTCTTTGCTCGGGATGTGCTGGAAGCAGTTGGGAGGGCTACCCGGAGCGGGCGGCCGCGGCAGCCCCGCGCCGCACTTTTCCCCCTCCGCACAAGAAAATGATCAAGTCAATCATGTGGACATGCTTCATTATTCATTGAACACAATCTTTTACAACGCTCCGTTTACGTGCGGGAGTTTCTTCTACGCTTTGCTTTAAATTTTAAGGTAAGAAAGACAAAGGTAAAAAGGGGGTTTTTGAGGATCCGGGAGGCTCCCGTGAGCCATCAAAGAGGCTCCAAAGTCAGTCCGGAGTATGTTTTTGTTTTTTATTTCTTTTTAATCATCGCAACGGGGCCTGCGTTTTCCACCGTGATTAAAAAAATACAGTATAATTAAATATCCATAGCAGTGACGTTTGCAAGCAGGGCTGTCAGGGGAAAAGCAGAAAATAATGAAAGGAGCGGAGAAGCCATTGAATGGCGCTATAGAACTTAGCCTGAAGAAAACCCTACGTTTTTCCTCTTTCTCTCTCGTTTCTTTTAAAACCGTTACTTTCTCTCTCAGGAGCGGGCGGGCGGGCGAGGCGAGGCGAGGGGAGGCGAGTGCCGCCGGCGGCCGCGGCGCTGCCCGGGGGCTGCCCGCTGCCGGCCCCAGCCCGCACCGACCCTGCCCTTAACTTGCCCAGAAACTTTTTGTTTTAAAGGGTTGCTGCGGAGCAAACTTTGCCGAAGTGACTTTAAACGCGGGCCCCCCCCAACCCCTTCCCTCCCTCCCTCCCCCGTTAGGATCCCGGCTAATCGTGGTGTAATTTGTAAACTCCCCCCCACACTCTTTTTTTTTTTTTTCTTAATCAAAGTTAGCTGATGCATACCATGTGTCCAACTTGTGAGATTCAAGTGCCTA